>JBBDGP010003160.1:85000-640000 GCA_037952835.1 Lithobates septentrionalis | reverse complement strand
AATAACATCTTAAAGGACTTTATGCTTGAAGCTGGCATAAAGTAAGGCCTGGATATCTACCTGGTAGAACTTGAACATGTGAAAAGACCAGGTGGCAGTCTAGCAAATCTGGTAAAAAAAAAAAAGTAGCCTGATGCCAAAAAGCCCAGGCAATACTCACAAATCTAATATACACTCACCGAACACTTTATAGGTACACCTGTTCAATTGCTTGGTAACACAAATTTTTAATCAGCCAATCACATGGCAGCAACTCAAGGCATCTAGATGTGGTGAAGATGTTTTGCTGAAGTTCAAGCCGAGCACCAGAATGGGGAAGAAAGGGTATTTAAGTGACTTTGAACGTGGTATGGTTGTCCGTGCCAGATGGGCTGGTCTGAGTATTTGAAACACTGCTGATCTACTGGGATTTTCACGCACAACTATCTCTATGGTTTACAGAGAATAGTTTGAAAAAGAGAAAATGTCCAGTGAGTGGAAGTTGTGGACGAAAATGCCTTTTTGATGTCAGAGGATAATGGGCAGAGGTTCGAGATGATAGACAGGCAACAGTAACTCAAATAACCACTTGTTACGACCAAGTTATGCAGAATACCATCTCTGAACACACAACAAACGTTGACGCAGATGGGCTACAGCAGCAGAAGACCACTGGGTACCACTCCTGTCAGCCAAGAGCAGGAAACTGAGCCTACAATTCACACAGGCTTACCAAATTGGACAATAGAAGATTGGAAATGTGTTGCCTGATCTTGATTTCAGCTACATTCAGATAGTAGGGTCAGAATTTGGCATAAGGAACATGAAAGCATGGATCTATCCTGCCTTGTATCAACGGTTCAGGCTGGTGGTGGTGGAGGATATTGAGCATTGTTTAAACAGCAAGGCCTACTTGAGTATTGTTGCTGTCCATCCCTTTATGAATACAGTGTACCCATCTTCTGATTTGTACTTCCAGTAGGATAATTCCACAAAGCTCAAATCATCTCAAACTGGTTTCTTGAATATGACAATAAGTTTACTGTACTCCAATGGCCTCCACAGTCACCAGATCTCAATCCTTTTTTTTTTTTTCAGCATTTCAGAAAATTCCAAACATCTTGAAACATATACAATGCAATTTATCTGATCAGTTCCCCTCCTCTCACCTCCAATAGCGAAATAGAGGGGAAGGGGGTGGGAACCATACAAAAGGAAAAAGAGAGAAAGAAAAAAAAAATTTCCAAAGGAAGAAAAAGAAGGGGGAGGTTGGGGAGGGGGGAACCTACGACAAATGTAAATATAGAACTAGCGGGGAGGTACAAAAATTATAAGGTTAATCAATATTAATAAGTCATACTCTGATTTACCATCAGGGTCCGATATTTCAGAATATAGTTTCCTTAAATTCAAACAATTTTGCCCATATCTTAATATATATTTCCTGGTCAGCCCTTTATTTCTTCCATTAGACGGAGCTCATCAACCCTTCGTAGCCACTGTGAGATAGTAGGTATTAAACTTTTTCCCCAGTGTAGTGGAATCAAAGATTTGCAAGCGTTTAACAAGTATGGGGTCATAGACATCTTGTATTGCTCTGTTGTTTCGTTCGTACAATGAAGTAAAAACATTAATGGTTCAGGTTTAATTACTTAGGCCAGTATCAGAGAGATTAACTTTGCCACTTCTTCCCAAAATGGACAGATTTTAGGGCAGAACCACCATATGTGCCCGTGTGTAGCTTGCTGTCCACAATTCCCTCCAACACGGGCAAGGTCGAGTCAGACATTGCATGTAATTTTACTGGTGTATAATGGCATTGAGTTTAAAGTTTACCGCCGCCATTCTACTCGAGTGGGCGGGCATAAGAAAATTGTATAATCTTATCTTTTTGTTTATCTGTAAGTGTAATTTGCAAATCTTTTCCCCACCAACCTATATAATCTGGGTATCTAGTGTATTGAAGATTCATCAAAGCTTTGAGAAAAAGAGAAATACAATGTTGTGGTTTATTTCTATATTGTATAATTGCTTCAATAGGATTCAGTTCTTTTAATGAACAAATGGGCTGCGGGAGATTCCAAATAAATTGAGACAACGATGTATCTCCATTGGTCCATAAATGTTCGTTGATCTACTCCACATAAGGACTTAATTGGTTTAATTTTAGTCTTGTAATGCTTGGTATAATATCAGTGTTACCCCTGGGAACCATGAATCAAAGCCCTTACCAAGTACTCCTGGCATGAAATATTCATGTTTCAGCAAGGGCATTAGTGGGGAATTATATTCCCAACCATGCCGAGTATGTCCCATATTGCCAGGGTTAATTAAGTTAGGGTAGATATTGTGGCTGCCAGCCTTCTCAAAGATCGTGGTATCCATGGCACTACTGATAAGTCAGTATCCGCTAGTGCCATTTTAAGTTCTACCCAGAGTCTAGTCTTTTTAGCATATTTCCACTCTGCCATACGGGCTAGTGCAATTGTTTGATAATATTTAAAATTTGGTCTCCCTAGCTTTTTAGAATGGTATATGATGTTTCGAGATATTCTAATACCCTGTCCCTTCCAAATATAATGTGCTATAGATGACTGTAGCATCAAAAAAAAAATCCTATAGGGGCACCAAAGGGTATCATTTGGAATACATATAGGACTCTGGGTAGAACATTCATTTTAACAATGTTGATCTTACCCAGCCAAGAATGGCAAAGGGAAGTCCATTTATGTAAATCTAGTTAAATTTTTTTAAGTAGATCAAGATATTTATATTGGAATAAATTAGAGGTCGACCGATATGGGTTTTACTCTGGCCGATGCCGATATTTAGAAATCGCGGTGGCCGATGGCCGATATATGATGCAGATTTTTTTTTTGGCTGATATATTAGGCCGATTTTTTTTTTTCTTTTTTTTTTCCCCCCTTCATCTCATAAAATCTAACAGTTAGACCCCTTTCACACTGGGGCGTTTTTTTAGGCGCTTTTAGGCTAAAAATAGCGCCTGTAAAGTGCCTGTAAAACGGCTTCCCTACAGTCTGTGCGATATCCCGAGTGCTTTCACACTGAGGCGATACGCTGGCAGGATGTAAAAAAAAAAGTCCTGCAAGCGGCATCTTTGGAGCGGTGTATACCTCTCCTCCACCACTCCTGCCCATTGAAATGAATGTGCACCGCTGCCGAAGCGCCTGCAAAGCGTTTCAGCAGCAGCACTTCAGGGGCGCATTTAACCCCTTCCTCGGCCGCTAGCTGGGTTATAAGCGCCCCGCTAGCAGCCGAATAGCGCCGCTAAAACTAACAGCGTTTTACCATCAACGCATGCCTGCTCCAGTGTGAAAGCAACCCTAAGTAATAAGTGATACAGAAATTTTTTTTACATTTAAACATTTATTGAACAAAACAAACCTCCAATCAGTTTACTTGTATGTATAATTTAGATTAAAAAAAAAAAATAACTATATCTTAAATATTAAATACACAAAAACAGGTAATCAAAACTTTTGGACGAAAAAAAATGGGCTAACTTTACTGCTTATTTTTTTTTTTTTTAATTAGTGTATTTTCTTAAAAAAAATTGCGTTTGAAAGACCGCTGCGCAAATACCGTGTGACATAAAATATTGCAACAACCGCTATTTTATTCCCTAGGGTCTCTGCTAAAAAAAATATATATAATGTTTGGGGGTTCCAAGTGATTTTCTAGCAGAAAATACTGAATTTTTACTTGTAAGCAACAAATGTCAAAAAAGATTGTCTAAGTGGTTAAACTGAGAAATTCTACACAAGGAGTTCAGTCTATTGATAAAAGAACCTAAAGAGATACAAATGTATCTTCTTATCAGATTTGGCAGGCTGCCCAGAGGAGGAGAGAAGAAAACTTCAGACAACTTGCAATTGACTTCTATTACAGAAGTCATTATCGTCTTTTTTATCAGCAAAATCGGCAGATGCCGATTAAGTAAAAAAAGCCAAATATCGGCCGGCCGATATATCGGTCGACCTCTAGAATAAATTGGTAAGGCTAGGTGTAAGATGGATACCTAAATACTTTAAGGTGGCTGGTTGCCACGTAAAAGCAAATGAGGTTTTTAAAATTTCAGCTTCGGATGTAGGTATTGATATATTTAGTATTTCAAGGGTGTTAGAAAAAAAAAAAAAAACACAATATATATTGTTTGGGGGTTCTAAGTAATTTTCTAGCAAAAAAAACTGTTTTAAACATGTAAACACCTAAGTTCCAAAACAAGGCTGGTCCTTAAGTGGTTAAACCCTCGGGGTGATTTATTAATGATAAGTTTCCCAAGTCTATTTCTAATTCTGTCCTCTGTTAACCATGGAGGTGCTTCCTGTGGTGTGTCATGAGGACAAACACTGCAGTTTTGGTTACTGAAGCCCCCGATTCCCTCGTGAAAACTGAGAAGAATAAATTCAATACCTTTGCCATCTCCCCATCCTTTGTAACCAGATGTCCTTCATCATTCTTTATGGGGCCAATATGGTCCATCCTCCCTTTTTTACTGTTTATAGACCTAAAGAATTTCTTGGGATTTTTTTCTTGCACTCCTCCGCTACGTGTCTTTCGTGTTCTATCTTAGCAGCCCTAATTGCACCCTTACATGTCTTGTTGCATTCTTTGTAAAGTCTGAATGCTGATGATCCTTCAGCCTTGTATTTTTTGAAGGCCTTCTCCTTTGCGTGCATTTTTACATTACAGTTAAGCCATCCAGGACTTTTGTTCGCTCGTTTAAATTTATTTCCCAATGGGATGCACTGGCTAATGCCCTTATTTAATATGCTCTTAAATCAAACCCACCTCCCCTCCATCTTCTTTGTTTCTAAGATTTTATCCCAATTTATACCTTCTAGCAAGGTTTGTAGTTTAGGGAAGTTGGCCATTTTGAAATTCAGTGTTTGTGTTCTCCTTGTGTTTCCTATTTGTGTGATTTATACTGAAGGCAATTGACCTGTGATTGTTGTTTCCTAAACTTCCCTGTATTTCCACATCCGTGATCAGGTCTGTATTGTTGGTAATCTGTAGATCTAGTAACGCCTTGTTTCTAGTTGGTGCATCTACCATCTGACCCATGAAATTGTCCTGCGAGACATTTACAAATTGGCGAGATTAGACAAATGTGTGGTTCCCTCCACCCAGTCTATGTCTGGATAATTAACACTCTCCATCCTTGCTGCTAATCCAAATTGTGATAGGAGGTCCATCTCCCCCTCCTCCCTCAGGTTAGGGGGCCTATAGCATACTCCCAGTATTATTTTTCCCTTAGCCTCATCCCTTTGTGGCTCTACCTATAAGGATTCCACCTCCTCCCTAGCTCCCTTATTTATGTCATCTCTCACATTCACTTGTACTTTATTCTTGATATATAGGCATACCCCCTCTCCCTTTTTTTACCCTCTCTATCCCTGTGATAAAAGGGAATACCCTTGACTGGTTGCTAACCAATCATGAGAGCTGTTGAACCAGGTCTCTGAAATTCCCACACAATCTAAATCCTCCTCGTTCAACAGTAGTTCTAGTTCACCCATCTTGTCCGCCAGGCTCCTGGCATTGGTGAACATGCCACGTAGTTTAGACCTGTCGTATACTGTCCTTTTATTGGGGGTTCTTTAATCGTTCTTTAGGACACTCCATCTGCCCCTGACTTTGTCATTGGTGCCAACGTGCACTATGACAGCCAGGTCTTCCTCAGCCCCTCCTCTGTCCACCAGATCCGTGATATGCTACATGGCAGACTTCCTGTAAAACAGTCTAAATTAAGTCATGAGAGGCCAATGGTCTCTGAGAAGTACACTTCCAAGCTTTTAGAATTGTGGGAATCGCCTATTCAGGGATGTTCCTGTCCCTCAGAACCTGGGCTTTACCAGCCATGCTATTAAAACAGATTTCCATGAACATGAAATGGTGGTAAACCAGTCCTTGCCTAGAGAATATCCAGACAATCTGGAAGAGCCCATGGATTGGCCCACCAGAAGTCTTACCAGGTTGGAGCAATAAGAATTACCTGAATGCCCTCCATCTTTATCCTATAAAGCAGATAAAAGGAAAACATTTCAGAAAGGCATTGATCAAAAAATAAATAAATACCTGGACAAACCTGTGCAGTTTGTTGTTGAACCTAGAGGTTCATATCCTGTGTATTTAACTTGTGACATAGAAGAAAACTGCTTTCTATGGGGGCACTTGACAGGATGGAGGAGCCCCGAGAAGAGGACCACCGGGGCTAATTTGTGCAAAACCACTGCACAGCGCAAGTAAGTATAACATGTTATTTTAAAGTAACATTGAGCCCGGGTTCACACTATAATGCGCTGCGGATCGCACAGGAGCGCTGTGCGTCCCTGTTCCCCGTTTCAGGGATGAATCAGGGCCGATTCTATGCCTGAATTCGGCCCTGAAACGGAGCCAAAGACGCACAGCGTTTTTGGGCAGTGCGCTCCGCAGCCGCCCTGGAGATATGTGAACCGGCTCCATAGGGAGCCAGTCACATTCTCCTGCTATGCGAATTAGATGTGCGGAAACGCACATCTAATTCGCATAGGTGTGAACCCGGGCTAAAGGTTTTTTTTTTTTTTTTTTTTAACAACAGTGTATGCCACAATGGGCCGGCCATGTATTACACCACTGGGTCTTAGTGCCAGGTCTGTTGACTGCTGCACTCATCTACCCATGAACAGAAGAGGTGACCTGATTACCCACAATGTGTAAGGGACCACGTGATAGTGACAATCTGATGGAGCCCAGCTGTGTGCATGCATGCAAGGAGTGATCATAGCCTATGCCAGTGTTTCTCAACTCCAGTCCTCAAGGCGCACCAACAGGTCATGTTTTCAGGATTTCCCTTAGATGAAACGGCTGTGGTAATTACTAAGGCAGTGAAACTGATCAAATCACCTGTGCAAAATAGTGGAAATTCTGAAAACATGACCTGTTGCTGCGCCTTGAGGACTGGAGTTGAGAAACACTGGCCTATGCTGATGGTGATACATGGCTTGAGACAGGACAGTCCATACAATGAAAACAGTCTGTACAAACGTAGCTGGGTGTATGCAAGTAAAGACAATAAATCACAAATGCTGACACTAGGCGGCATAAATAGAATGTGGATTGAGTCCCCCCCCTCCAGTCACAAATAGAATGTGGATTGAGTCCCCCCCCACTCCAGTCACAGTAGACATGGCATGCAAGGTCCCAAATAACACTGAATTCACTGATGTGACAAGTACAGCCTGCTCATGCCTAAAAGTCACACAGCCCCTGAGTTCAGCCAAGGTGCTTGGTGGCACAGCTGGTATGACCATATTATGTATGGGTTAGTGGAGCTCATCTGAAACTAGTCAATTAAATGTGCAATGCTGAGGAGTATCACTGCTAGGTGAAAGAAGGGGGAGGCTCTCATCCACTCATTCTTGGCTGCTGTTGCCTATGTCCTGATGCTATTCCTGCATGCCACAGATAATATGTTTGATAGTTGGACCAGGACCATTATCCCCTGTTGTCAGCTGCTCATGCCTCTGTATCTGGAGTGATGAATGATAGCACTATTTACCCTTTACTTGGGATGAGGTGCATAGTACGGTCTAGTGATGACATGACCAGGTCCAGCTGGTATGCACTGCAGCTAATCAGATCAGGGGGCAGAAGTCCAAAAGGGCATGGCCTATAATGCCTATGTGTTTTGCCCAGCCCAGACTGGGGCTTTCTCAGGACATAGATAGGAGGGAACTGCTCTCTACAATATGTAAACTAGCCTGAGCCTAACCGTATATCTACCCATTTAAAGTGGCCCATACCACCAACATTCACCTATATGTCCTCCACTGGTGCAAACCAAGCCACAAATAAACACCACACTTGGCCTAATACCCTCACGAAAAGTGGGGAAGAATATGAAGGAAGGAAAAAACAGAAAAGATTACTGATAAGGGTAGGGGGAGATGGAAGGGAAAGCAAGGAACACAAGAGGACAAGATGAACCCAAGAGTATGCACCAAATTTCATCACGCCCCACTTCCCTAAAGGAACTAATCCACATCTACTAATAGGAAACACTGTAAAATAGCTTAATGTTTTACCGCATAGGAGACATTGTGTTTAACATAAAAAGATCCATCTTACCTCTTTCTGCAATAATATCCTGTCCCGATTCGTTCCCCCCCTCCCCCTCTGACATTTGCAATTGAAAAATACCACTAAACCTCAGGCCCTTATGTGAAGAGTCATGGAAAGCTCTAAAGTGTTTAGCTAAAGGAGACTTATATTTTGTAACAATGGTAGTTGAATGTTCCCCTATTCTTTTTTCTAAATGCTCCCTTCTTGTTTTACATACATATCTCCTAGAGCACGGGCAAATTATTTGATAAACTGTCCATTGTGAGGAGCAGTTCAGGAAAGATGGAATATCAAACGATCGTTTCTTCTCTGAATCCCAAAACACGTCTGTTTTCATTACAGATTTACAAATGGAAGTGTCCACATGGAACTTGCCATAGCATGATCTGTAGGTAGCAGGGGAAGGGGACTTAGAGATGCACTTGCTATGCACTAGCACATCTCCAAGAGTTGGAGCTTTTTTGGCAATCCTACAAGGTTTAGGCCTAATGTACACTGCTGCTGGTAAACAGACATTTAGGAGCAGTTGGGAGTTTTTTTTTTTTCAACTGCCCCTGAAATCTTCTCTATGTCATCTTATCAGTACATGTACACAGGGTCATTTACAGTAATTTCTAGGCAGTTGCGTTGAGGCATTTTTTGGAACGCAAAAAAATGTGTTCAGAAGCTGAGTTTACAGGCATTTCAAGCGCTAAACGCAGTAACTCCCGTTTCGTTTACAGGCGTTTTTAATTTTTAGCTATTTAAAAAAGTTATTAAATGTATATATATATATTTTTTAAACGCTTCTAAAAGCAAACGCGGCATGTAAACGTGGCAAAACAGACGTTTTAAACGTGGGTTACTATCTGTCAAGTTAAATCGTTCAGGAGAGGTTGTAAAAACATCCCGTATACATGAAGCCTTTGACCTAGAATACATTCAATTATTTTGTCCAACATGAGGATGCGCCAGTGCATATCCAAAAGTGATCTGAGCTTGGTCCAGTGAGTAGCACAAGTAGTCACCACACCAATATTTTGTTTTTTGACCAATTCACTTTGTTGTAGCTTGTTTTTGTTCAAGATGTCCCCTCTATCTGTAGTCAACGCTTGTACATTTTTTATATTTTCTATCTTGTATTTTTGTATTACAATTTGCCGTAGCCATAAGCTGGTGTCATTTTCCAAATTTCTTCCTTTTGGTACATTTCCAGCTATTTTTGGGGACAGTCCAACACTGCAGGGACAGCCAGATTGTCCAAAACTTCAGGATGTTGATCGGAGAAGAGTTTCCAACAACGTCCAAGTCCACTACACTGACAGGATCCCCAGGAACTCTCCCAAGCCCACCAGGCTGGTATCTGTTGTGAGGCTCTTCCAAAAACGAAAAGGAAGGACTTCCTTGATTGCAGAGCTAGATTTGATTAGTCCTTTGTGCCAATTGAATTGGTCTGATCAGAGACTGCACTGACCTGTCACACAACTGAATGTTGCGTTATAGTGTTCTGGAGTGAAATTGGGCAAACTAACGAAAATACTAATTGTCCGAGTATTTCCTCGACTGCAATACTTTGAATCACTTACCTGGAACAAGGATGGAGATCAGAAGCTCTGACTTTATGAGCTTTATGCTCATTTTAAAGGCCTCTGGACACTGCACACTGGACATTTTGAAGCTGCTCTTAGGGGTGTTTGGCATGTTTTTTTTTTTCCTGCCTCTAAACACCCCTGTACATTGTTAGCCTATGTGTCCATGCACACATAGGTGTTCAGAAGGCAGAGAAAAAAGCCCACTGCCAGTGCATCCAAAATTTTGGCAAATAAAACGCTTGAGGCACGTAAACAGGTTTCGCGCTTGAGCTTTAATTCATTTCAATGGCTAGAATAAATGAGTATTCTGGCCAATGAAATGAATGCCCAAGTGCTTGATTTACCTAAAAGCGTCACAAGCATTTTTTTCTCTCAAAACACTGCTGGCAGGAGAGTTTGCAAAAACATCCCGTGTGCATGAGGCCTAAGTAATTGATTGAGAACTTGAAGTAGATGACAGACGATTAGTATTTTCAAGAGGAGGTCAGCAATAGCAGCTTCCATGCTTCTCTAAAGCTGGCCATAGAAGGAGCCATTTTCTTTCCTACAACCACAGGTTGCAGGAAATAAAAATCACTCGATTTCCCCATCAACAGTCAATGTTGATGGGGGAATTCGTCCCGCTGAGCCATTGTGTTCTTCCAGCGGGGGGGGTGTTAAGGGGGAGATGTCCCCGCCGGGAGAACACAGTGATTACTGCTAGCGGCTATAACGGCTGCTAGCAATAATCACATGTAAAATCTGATAGGCTGGTTGTATCCAAGTTGATTGAATGATCAACTTGGGTACATTCAGCCTGCTCATACATGGTTTGAATCTCAGCAACTCCCTGCTGAACCGGCTAATATTCGAACCGTCTATGGCCGGCTTAAGTTACAGGCAGGTAGGGTGAAAAAAAATAAAAAAAAGAGAAAGAATGGATGTAAAAAGTGAAAAACACCACAACTGTACATAAAGATGAAACTAAACAAAACCTTATTTAAAACAAAGATTTAACATTTATTTTTTTTATCATAAAAGTCCAGCAGTTAAAACTATGTACAAGTGGATACATGCAAATGTAGAATAAACACAAACAATTAAAACGATCTAAAACTTCCATAAAACACAATATATGCACAATGAAATAAGCAGCAAAAAGAGGAGGATCGATAAAAAGGGTATGGGGATGGGCATGGAGTCTTCTTAGCTCACAACATAGTCATGTTTGTATTTCGGGTGCTTATTGTAACCGACTTGCACTCCATTAATGAGACACTGGATCGCCCATTCTGATGAAACCACTGGAAGGTTTAGAGCTTGAGCACATATTAAAATGGATTCTGGACATGAACGATCTGTGATGACTACATCATAAACACCCAAAGCAATATCTACAACAGAAATAAAAACAAATATCAAGAAAATTGAGGTATAAATCACTTTTTTTTTTAATGTTAAAAAGAATTAACCACTTGCTTACAGGGCACTTAAACCGCCCTCCTATCCAGACCAATTTTCAGCTTTCAGCGCTGACGCACTTTGAATGACAATTGCGCGGTCAAACACTGTACCCAAATTAAATTTTTATCATTTTTTCACCACAAATAGAGCTTTCTTTTGGTGGTATTTGATCACCTCTGCAGTTTTTACTTTTTGTTAAAAAAAATGTAAAAAACGGAATTTAAAAAAAAAAAAATAAGTTTTAAATTTTTTATAACAAAATATAGAAAAATAAAAAACGGGTCATTTTTCTCCTTCATTGATGTACGCTGATGAGGTGGCAGTGATGGGGGGCACTGATGGGTGGCAGTGATGGGGGGCACTGCCGGGTGGCACTGATTGGCACTACAGTTGGGCATTGATAGGTGGCACTTGTGGGCATTGATAGGTGGCACTGGTGGGCATTGTTAGGTGGCACTGGTGGGCATTGTTAGGTGGCACTGGTGGGCATTGTTAGGTGGCACTGGTGGGCATTGTTAGGTGGCACTGGTGGGCATTGTTAGGTGGCACTGGTGGGCACTGTTAAGTGGCACTATTAGGTGGCACTGATGAGGCAGATGTGCCTCTTCCACTTGGGGAGCAATGTCCCTGACATCCGAGCCGGTGATCGGCTTTTTTTTCTACTCACCCTGTTAGCGTGAGTAAAAAAACAAAAACGATTACCGATCTTTTGTTTACATCATGTGATCAGCTGTCATTGGCTGACAGCTGATCACATGGTAAGGGGCCAGGACCGGCCCCTTACTCGGATTGGTGATCAGCCGAGTCTCAGTGACTCGGTGATCACAGCGCGCAGGGAGCGTGCACAGGGGAGGCCACCATATGACGGCCTCCCGGGAATTTAGGTCCGCGCTGTGGCCGTCATTCGGCCATAGCGCGGATGCGTAATGGTTAAAAAAAAAAAAAAGTGGCTCAGGTCTACCCTTTTCACAATTGGTAATGGAACAAAAAATTTCATTCAATAGTAAAGAAAATTTACCAAAGTAGGCTGCCACTGCTAACCACTAGAAAATGGTAATGACTGTCATGTACATGTAAATCCAATGCCTTTAATACACACCTACAGCCCTAGGACTTTCTGCTGTACTTTTTAACTGCAAGGCCATCTAAAAGCCTTAACAACATGATCTACAACTGAAAAGCAGAATGAATACCCAAGGTTGCGATATATACAGTGACAGACACGATATGATACATAACTCTTAGCAGGAACGTTTGCAAAAAAGCCCTTACTGGAGCATTCAAATAAGTCACAGCTTACACAATGGGGGAATTCAATAAAGGAATTGCGTCACTTTTTGCATGGTATGGCTCTTTGAACAGTCCTGTGCCAGATTAATAAAAAATCCTGCCATTTGCAGATCATAAAACTGTGAGGTAATTAAGGCCAAATCTAAGTTGGCATACAGAGACAGGCAGAGTGCCTGTCTCTGTGCGTTTATATGTAAGCCGGATGGAATGTTTGCCACTGCTACTCCCTTCTAGTCACTGGTTGTCAAGAATGCTGTTTGCTTCACAGTCTGCAGGCTCCAAGCGGACAGTTGAAGGAGCTTGATTGGGAAGCTGAGGGACCACTTCCCCATCAGGGATGCTCTCTGTTTGTAATTGACAGGAAGCAATAAGTAGATTCCACAGCCAATAGCAGGCTGTCTACTGGCTATGGAATCCACCCACAGCCAATCACCAGAAAGGAGAAGACCTGTTGGAGGACTTGTGTCTCTGAATCCCCATCAGGACCCATCCACCTAGCTAAAAACTCAGCGGACACTGTGCTGTCTGACAGCTACAATGGTGGGGAGGGAACTCAGCAGCACTTAGGGCAGTGACCACGTCTGTGTAATTTGGGGCAAGCACCTGTCATGTGGAGGCGCAAAGGACCTCTAATGAGTGTTATAGATGCTCTTTAAGAATTCTCCAGCATGGGTCTACACTTTCCTCGTAGCATGCAACAATTCTAAAAATCTCTCACCTCTTTACACCTAAAAGAAAGGGATTTCATATGTTAAAAGAACTCGACAAAGAAAAACATGCTAGGTAATATAAACTGTTCCAATACAATGATACTTCTACAAGAAAATATCCTTACAATGTGTGCATTAGTGCCACATTAATTTATTAAATACCTTTGTTTGTATCTGCAGAACTGTGCTGCTTTGTAGATGCTGCGCCTCCGACCATTAATACTTCAGTCCATATTTCCAGGAAATTCTCTTGCTGGTCAGATACCACAAGAAAGCGCAAACCTTTGAAAGGATGTCTAGAGCCGTGCCTGCAAAAATCAGTCCCATAGTATACGAATGTAATACTGATAGAAGGAACCAGCCCCCTCCTCCCCCTCTATAAAACTGAACTTTATCTTACCATTCCAAAATTTTATCTTCTTGAAAGCTGTACCCAGCCGGGAGGAGGTAATTGTTGATACCTTGCAGCTCATTAGAGTGACAACTGTCATGTACCCAGACATGAGACACACAAGGGATTCCACTGGCAAGGCACAGAAAATATTTCCGAGTTCGGCAGTGCTGGTCAGCGATCAGAAAACATTTTGAATCTGGCTTGCACTAAGGGAAGGAAAGAAAAGACACTGTCATTCATATACACATGTGCAGTTATAGCTCAGAAACACAAGCTGCTTTCCAAATACAAATGTTGAATCAGAAGGCAAAGATCACCTGCTGAGATGGGAACATTTTTCACCCTTGCCGCCATCATATGACTCTCTGCCCCACTAGCTAAATCCCCATAGCTGCTAGTAGACTTAGTTTCCCAAATCTGATCACTGGGAGGCAAAATCTACCCTTGGAGTGATCACCTTACCCCCCCCCCCCCCCCCTGCAGGGAACAGCAAGGGTTAAATGCTAATGTTGTCTAGGGGAGAGAAGGTGCATTAACTACCATTTACAAAGCTTTATTGCCTTCAGTCCACTTTGGTCTGGAGGACTTGCTCTCAAGGTGGCAGGACGAGATCCCGGATCTGGATTCAGAAGACTGGGAGGATGCCTGGGAATATCCTTTCTTACAGCTCATCTCTGTCAGAGATCGGTTGATACAATTTAAACTGATTCATAGAGTATTTGTCACCCCAGAGATTGTCCAAAATGAACCCGAATTCCTCCTCCGACTGCTGTAAGTGTGATATGGCAAATGCCGACTTCAACCATATGTTGTGGTCATGTCCTGGAATTCAGTCCTTTTGGGCGGAGGTCAAGACCTTCATTGAAACCTTGACCACGATCCATGTTCCCCTAATGTATCGATCTGTTTGCTTGGTCTGGTGGGCTCCTTGGCCCACCGCTGAGCAACCAGAACACTAATAGGACTTCTCTTATTTTACTCTAAAAAGGCTCTTCTCATTAAATGGAAACAAACGGAGGTACCTACTTTGAATACATGGAAATCGCTGATCAACTCAGCGGTGCCACTGTACAAAGAGGCCTATCTTGCCAGATGCTGCCCAGCCAAGTTTGACAAAATATGGCGCGTATGGTTAGAATCAGATACCACGATCGCAACACAATAGGCATTGTTCCCAATGACTGTCTACCTCAGCTAAAAGTCTTGTAGTAGTGAAGACCTAATTTTGCCATTATCTGAAAGTTCTCCTAAAAGGCGTAATCCTCATCCTCAGCAGCTCTTCACGATGTGGTCACCTGAAATTCATGACACACTATCCTCCCCCTGTCCTCTCAATCTTAATGACACGAGTGGTTTAAGGTATAGAAGTTCTATAGTTAATTATGTATAGGATTGTTTTATTGGTTGTTACTTCAGCCGGGGTATGCCCAGAGGCTGTATTATGTAACTTTGTTTTTTTTATATATATGCAAACTCAATAAAAAGAATTTACAAAAAAAACAAAAAAAAAAAAAAAAACGCATTGCCCTGCCCTAGATTGCATGGTACCACAGTACCATGTGATCCAATGCACTGGGTTTTTGAAAAGTAGTGCATGCAAATGAATGTAAATGAACCAGCCCTTGTATCAGTTTTAAATGTCTAAAGCTGGGCATAGATGGTTGTTTTTTTGTTTTTATTTTCATTCAGAGTGATGAACAAAAGAAAAAAGGGAACAGACTCTCCATCCACATAAGAAATATGGATGGAGGAATCTTCCCACTGTCGTTGGCTGTGAAAAGAAAAGTGTTATGCTTGATACATTATTCTTTTATCAACATCCAAATGTAAAGTGGGGGTCTAGCAGGATATTTTTTCTAAACTGAATTTACTCTTAATCCTAATAATCCATAAATAACCCATTCCTAGCTTTTATCCTTAGACAGGGTTTTTGACCATTTTTAACAGTTTGTACAGAAACTTGCCTTGAATACACAGAAATTAAAGTAAATTTAAAAGACATAACAGCCAAAGAAAAAAAAAGCCTTGTTTGCGCCAAAAGCCATACACATGTGGCAGAATATAAAAAAAAAAAAAAAACACACAAAGCAATATATTTAATGAAAGTCTCACCAGTGCTTCACTGAAATTGTCGATAATGCAGCCCCCACCAGCCCGGAGTTGATCCTCTGTGTACCGTCGGCTATACGGTGTGCTTTCAATGTATTCTGCAATAAGAAGCAATACTGTTAATCTGCATGTGCTGATTATATTATTTAAGGTACTTATATAGTGTTGTCAATTTACACAGCGCTTTAAATATACATTGTACATTCACATCGGTCCCTACCCTTAAGGAGCTTACAATCTAAGGTCCCCAACACACATTCATATACTAGGGCCAATTTAGACAGGATCCAATTAACCTATTAGCATGTCTTTGGAGTGTGGGAGGAAACCGGAGTACCCGGAGGAAA
Organism: Lithobates septentrionalis; assembly: GCA_037952835.1. Taxonomy (NCBI): domain Eukaryota; kingdom Metazoa; phylum Chordata; class Amphibia; order Anura; family Ranidae; genus Lithobates; species Lithobates septentrionalis. The sequence continues at coordinate 624,033 of JBBDGP010003160.1, read as the reverse complement.
CCCACGCAGGCACAGGGAGAACATGTAAACTCTAGGCAGGTAGTGTCGTAGTTGGTGGGATTCGAACCAGCGCTCCTTTTTACTGCTAGGCAAAAGTGCTACCCACTACACCACTGTGCCGCCCATTATATAATAGTTTTCATTTATCAAATGTGTCTGCGACTTGGGACTGCAAAGTCGCGTGACAAGTCGTACCCCATGATTTCCAATGAGTACCATTCATTTCTGTGCGAATTCAGGTGGCAACAATTTCAAAGTCAATGTGCTACTTTGGTCCGACTTTAATGTGAGTTGAGGTCCATAGACCTAAAGTTTACACAGGCATTCCCTGAAATCGCAGCAGTGTGAAAGGGGCCTAAGCTGCAATAGTAAACAACAGCTAGAAATTGAAGTGTTGCCACTCCACTCCGGGATGATCTAGGCCAGGCTGTTCGGTCATAAGCTTTGCTGACCTTTCTTTAATTAGAGGGTCATATATAGCTGGTAAGCTTGTATTCCTTCAATAAGAGGTGGTGGTCTCATTGTTCATTTCTCTCCAAGGGTAACAGATGCTCAATATATCCACAAGTTTATATGAACATTTAAGAGAATTGTGCTTTCTGTTCTCTTTTTCCTTTTTTTGCAAGTGGACTTTTTTGTTATTTTGGACTTTGGATCTAATCCCCCTGATTGGAGGAAATGATATATTTGTGCATTTATGGTTTATAAATGTGTTAATCATTTAGTAGTGTGACCCTTTTGGATCACACTATGGTACCAAGAGCTGTAGGGAAAATTGTCTTTAGCAGAAATTCCACGAGAACCAAAAAATTATTTCAAGGGTTCCTCAGGGGTAAAAGGCAGTTATACCGTTCTGGTTAGGTCATTGAAAACAGGGACTGGATTTTATGGGACGCTGTGTAATGTGAGTGAAGATAAATATGCGCACAAGTAATTCAACCACATAGAGAAGTGATATTAAGAAGATAATAAACCCAACTTATAAAACAAAAATGAATATACACAAGATTTCATAGCATAATCTCGAAATGTTTCTAAAAAAAAAAAAAAAAAACACCTTTATAATAGCTTCATGACTATGTCCGTTTCACAGTGTATACCACCTCCTTTTTTTAAGTTTGAAAAATCCAACCCCACAAGAAGGGCTACTAGAAAAAAAAAAAAAAAAAAAAGAAGAGCATCTCAAACATGACACACAAAAGTCACCTTCATCTTCTTCACTGCTGAAGGAGGATATCTCTTGTGACTTCAGGAGATTGTTGGCTTTGTCACTGGATGTGGCTGTAGTTAGAAGAAAGGCGTATCCTGCGAATAGCAACTTATTTTGAGGTAGAGGCCCATGGGTCTCCTCCAGCGTAGTCTGGTCACCTGCATTGTCTCCACTTTCATTGGGGCTCATGAAGTCACCTCCTTTTGCTGGACCTTCTAGATAAAAGAAGGCTAGTTATATGCAAGTCAAAACATAAATCTGACTGCAATTTCAGGTCCAGAACAGCAGGACTATATTTTTCAATTCAAAGAGAATCCCTATTATTTTGATGAATAACTGTTTACTATATGTGAGAGTCCAAATCATGGGGGGGGGGGGTTTAAGGCCAAAAAGTTCATGAAATGGACCCTTGATTCAGATTAATTTGCTTAATGTTGAAGGGTCCTCACCAGTCAGTGTGCACAGGAAAACAATTCATAGGGATCATTTGTGATGTTTCACAGGATATGAGCAAAGCTGAAACCCTCTTTTAACCACCCCCTCGCTGCTGTACTGTAACGGGGGGAGAGGTGTATAGAGCAGATCCATGTGGCTCTGTACCATGTGACAAATCACAGTGATCTCAAAATGAATACAGTACTACTGTTTACATCAGGGGTGTCCAACCTTTTGACTTTCTTGGGCCACACATAAAAATACACGAACAATAAGGATAGCTGATAAGCAGAAAAAGTCAGGCAGATCACAAGGTGACGATCAATGATATAGATAAGATACCTATTGGTGTAATAAAACTTAATTTTTTTGTAATATTTTTTACTATAAAAGTAAAAGAGGGCAACATAAAACTAGTGCGACATTTGACACTGTTTTTGATAAACTAACGCATCAATGCCTGGTTGGGTGGAGGGATGTAGTAGCAATTCTCAAGGTGCTAATTAGATATTTAGGTTCTAATTTCGCCCCTCATTCTTGAAAACGGTTGGTCGCACAAATTAGGTGAGGCTGAAAACTGATGACATGAATAAGAGCGATTGTGAAGAGTGGGAGATTTTTCTTTGGGAAGATAAAACTTACATAAGTTAAATAAAGAGACACTGTCAGATTTTTCTTTGGCTGCATGGGTTCACTAAGTGTAAACTTATTTTTTCCCAAATTGTAAAGATTAAAAAAAAAAAAATTAACATTTATGTAAAAGTTTGCCCGTCACAGATCTACTGCAGCAGGTTAGCTCTATTACACGAAACAACATACCTGTACGTCATTTCATGCAATAGACAGCGGGGGCGCGTGCGCACCGATTGGCCAGAGGGAGAGCCAATTGGTGTCCGCCGGGACCAGCCGATCATTCCCCAGAGAGGCAGAATGGCAATGTAAACATGGCAGATCGCCGTTCTGAACGCAGAACACAGAAATCTTGTGTTCCTGCTAGGCAGGAACACTGATCTCTGTGTTCCCCAGTCAGTCCATCCCCCATACAGTTAGCAAGCACCAACTAGGGACACACTTAACCATTTGATCGCCCCTGGTGTTAACTCCTTGCCTGTCAGTGTCATTAGTACAGTAACAGTGCATATTTTTTAGCACTGATCACTGCAATAATGTCACTGATTCCCAAAAAAAAAGTGTCAAAAGTGCCAGTTAGGTGTCAGATTTGTCTGCCGCAATGTCTCAGTCCTGCTAAAAATCACCGATTGCCACCATTACTAGTAAAAAAAAAATAAATGCCATAAAAACATCCCATAGTTTGTAGACAGGATAACTTTTGTTCAAAGCAATCAATATAAGCTTTCCAGGATTTTTTTTACCAAAAATATGTAGCAGAATACATATTGGCCTAAATTGATGAAGAAATTTAATTTTTTTACATTTTTGTTGGATGTGTTTTATAGCAGAAAGTAAAAAATAGTTAAAAAAAAAAAAAAAAAAAATTGTTGCTTTTTTCTGTTTCTAGTGCAAAAATAAATCGCAGATGTGATCAAATATCACCAAAAGAAAGCGCTATTTGTGGGGAAAAAAGGACACCAATTTTATTTCGGTACAGCGTCACACATTACGCGCTTTTGTCAGTTAAAGTAACGCAGTGCAGCATCGTAAAAAAATGGCCTGGTCAGGGGATCAAAGTAAGTTTTCGATTTTGTGTTGGGCCGCATTTATAGGGGTCTTGGGCTGCATGTGACCCTTGGGCTGCAGGTTGGACACCCGTGGTTTACATCTAAGAACCCACCTCTTACTCTTACAATGGAGGAAGGGGAAAGAACTAACGAATGAAAGATTATTCATTAGTTCCAGAGCAAAAGCAGCATTTTCAGATTCAGGGTTTAAGGGGGGTTGATTGTGGGTATTTTAACACTTTCACCCCCCTCCATACGGTCTCTATGTGACTAACTCCTCATCTCCATCCTGGCACTGCTTGTGACCTGTACATTAACCCCTCCATCTTCTCCTCCCCTTGTGTATGACCTATGATGCTTCTGTATCTACTGCACAATTACCAAGCTGCATTCTCTAACCACCTCAATACCAGCATGTTCCTTAATTTCCAAAAAATTGTAGAAAACAATTAGATCAGAGGATGAAACGCTTAAGCAAGGACGCTGACGTCACCATGCATGCCAGGATCGTACTTGTGGCCAGAGGCGATACGAACAAGCGTTGCTTCCCTAGTGTCGGGCACGACACTATGAATACGTGACTGTTTTACTATTTTAATAAAGCCTGGTTTTAAACCTGTATTGTGCTATGGAAGCCTTCGTTCTTCTATCCTACTTCTATGCTTGGGACCTGCATGAGAGGGTTTATTGGGATGAACTGCATCTGAAGCCAGTATCGTGGAGACATTAACCTGTTAAGGGATTACTAAGAGGCGTAGTTGAGGAGTTAATTTAGTGTGAGTGGTGCAGGATCACACTGGGTGTTGCACATAGTGGCATGAAAATCACCTTTAACTATTTGCCTACCAGGCCAATTCTGACATTTCTCTCCTACATGTAAATTGCTAGAAAATTACATAGAACCCCCAAACATTATATATGTACTTTTAGCAGAGACCCTAGAGAATAAAATGATGGTTGTTACAACTTTTTATCTCACACAGTATTTGCGTAGCAATTTTTCAAACGCGTTTTTTTGGGGGAAAAAAAGCAGTTTTATGCATTAAAAACAAAAACCGTAAAGTTAACCCAATTTTTTTGCATAACGTGAAAGATGATGTTACGAGTAAATAGTCAACATGTCATGCTTTGAAATTGCGCACACTCGTGGAATGGCGACAAACTACGTTACCTAAAAATCTCCATAGGCGGCTCTTTAAATAAAATTAATGGTTACCAGGTTAGAGTTACAGAGGAGGTCTTGGGCTAGAATTATTGCTCTTGCTCCAACGTTTATGGTGATACCTCACATGTGTGGTTTGAACAACGTTTACATATGTGGGGGGGGACTTTTTTTTTTACTGTTAATTTTACTTTCATTTTTCTAGTTTGACACTTAAAAAAAATAAATAAATAAATTGATCACTTTTATTTCTAATACAAGGAATGTAAACATCCCTTGTAATAGGAATAAGCACGACAGGTCCTCACCTGTGATACATCTCACCTCTAGGCTGAGAACCTTAAATAAAAAAATTAATTAAAAAATTGCGGCTTCCCAGCCGAGGCGGCGCCATTTTTGCAGAGGCCGGGCATGAGGTCATAACATTGCGCCAAGCCTCCGAACGATCATAGAGACTCTGGGGACCATCTGGTCTGCTGGAAATCTCTATCGTCAGCATCCAGGGGTTCCCTTCTCAGACTCACCGATGGCAGGGGTGAGTCAGTAGAAGCACCGAAGGACGGGGGGGGGGGGGATGTACATATTTATTACTCATCTATACACATATATATTTATTACACATATACACACACACTGTAATGCTCATAATGAAAGTAATTAAACAATTAAATCTTTAGCCTGCTATAGCTGTGCACACTATTATATTGCACATACTGTTAAAGCTTGCTTTTATCTTGTAAAAAGCTACAGCAATCCTTATTAGTATACTCCTGCTGTTTTGTAGCCTTAAATCAGGTTCCATCAGCCTTACAGAAAATAATCAAAAAAAGCTTACCAGACTTCGCCAGAACAGATTTGCGACCACGTTTTGCAGGAGACTTGTCATCATCTGAACTAATCAACTTCCGTTTTCCAGACAGCGGAGCTAGAGAACTGCGGGACACCTCGGTTCCTTTTCTGGTTGGGGTGCTTGTATTGGAAGTACTAGGAGTGGTTGGTGTGCCGATCGCATTTATATTACTTCTTCGTTTCCGCTTTCCTTCTACTAGATTATCTGAAAGTAAAAAGGAGTAATATAAGTAAAAGACTTCTAGGATTAAAAAAATAAATCAAATGAGGGTACACACTGATCAGCCATAACATAATGGCCACTAGGGTTGCACCGATACAGATACTAGTACTGGTGCCATTACCAAGCATTTGCACGGTAACGGCAAATACTTGTACTCGTGCAAATGCTCAGATGCTTAACCCTATACCTGGGCAGTCAGGGGTGATCGGTGCGGGAGTTACAATCACGGTCTCCCTGTATAGATTTAAATAAAGCAGCTGACAGCCGCTTCTCCCCACCCACCCCCCACAGCTTTCAGATGCTTTATTGAAATCTATACAGGGAGAGCGGTGATTGCAACTACCCCCCACTGCCCCGTGTCCTCCTTCATGCTCCTCCAATCCCCCTCCATGTCCTCCGTGCACCTCCAGGTTCTCCCCTCCATGTCCTCCTCCGGTCCCCCCCCTGTCCTGGATGTGTCAGGATGGAGAGCGGAGGAAGGAGCCAGTAAATCTGTCATTTATCAGCTATTTTCTTTTCTGAAGGCACAGAGCCAGTGATCACTGACTGTCCATTCATGACTGAGCATTATAAACTGTTTTTACGATGTCTCAGTTTATGAATGGAGAGGAGTCTCTGTCTCCTGTCCATTCATCTTTAGTGTAGGTGAGGCTGTAGAGAAAGGGACTGGGGAATCTGTGTCCTCAGTCTTTCTCTGTCCCAAAGTGGAAATGACAGGGGTCTATTTAGACCCCTGATATCTCACCAAATCCACCCCCCCCCCCCCCTAACAGGGCTGATAAAAATAACAAAAAAAAAAAAATAGAATATTTTACCACACTGACACCATCCACTCCTCCCAAAAAATAAAGCATTGTAAAAATAAATAAATAAAAAAAACTAAACTGACAGTCCACTCTCACATGACATTAAAAAAAAAAGTATTGATAATCCGTATCGGCAAATACTTGAAAAAAAGTATCGGTACCTGTACTCTGTTTTAAAAAAGTGGTATCGGTGCAACCCTAATGGCCACTAACAGGTAAAGCGAATAACGTAGAAGATCTCATGAAAATGGGATCTGAAATTGGGTCAAATATTCGGCAGCAAGTAAAGATGTTGTCCTTGAAGTTGATTTATTAAAAGAAGAAAAAAAAATGTTCATGCTGGTTCTGAGAGAAAGGTTTCAGAAAATATACCCTTATGGCTAATCGGTATAGATGTGTGTGCGCACGTGTGTGTCACATATGCTATGGATAGAAATAAAATTCCAGAAACACAACACTGAGGTTAGGTGTGGGAAATCTAAGCTGCACATAGAGATAGCAAGCATTAATATTTTGTTTTACAAAAAGTCATATATAAAATGATCAACCAACAGGACAAGTAAAACATGACAAGCTACAGAAAAAAACATTACCAAGACTTATGTCTGATCCCTTGGTCAACGGCATTGATGGCTCATAGGGGCCGAGGCCAAACTGCTCTCTGAGCTTATTCCCCTGTTCTAGGGATAGGATTACCGCCATCCTTTTGTACCATTTCTTTTGTCCTTCCTTTTCAATGCAGTACCACAGTTCTCCAGAATCTCTCTTGTGAGCTTTTACCACTCCTATAAAATATAAAACAAGACAATATTTCCGTTTCAATCTGTATATTCAGTTTTTGAACAACAACTAAAACACTTTATAATGTAAAAAAAGCAAGTGCAGAATGGCACAGTCATCACATTCAGTAAACAAGAAGATGGCGACAACACCACAGTAAAGGATGAGGGACTCAGCCAGGAGCCTGTGAAAAGCTTATCAGTAGATGTAAGGAACTGCGCCAATGTGGTCAGCAATGAAGAGTCTCGTAGAGCAACGCATATTTTGCCATATGTTAAGAAGAGACCAATGGGCCCTACTTCAGGCCAACATTGTAGGCCCAGTGGAGGGGGTCAAGCAGGACTACACCCACCCACCCTACCACCAGGGCAGGCAATAGACAAGATTTCCAAGCCTGTAGCAGCATATCAAATCATATCATCTAAGCAACCATAGGGACTTATCACAAAGACAAGGTTGCACCGAGGGGGTGGGCAGAGGCAGCTGTAATTTATTAGAATGATACAGCATGGAAATTAAATCAGTGAATCCTCTCCGAAACAGCAGGTCAACCAAGACCTGATTTCAATTTACAAATACTGTACTGGTGACCCCACAATAGGGATAAAACTTTTTCCCAGAAGAGTTTAATAAGACTCGTGGCCACTCATTACAATTAGAAGAAAAGAGCTTTAACCTTAACCACTTCAGCCCCGGACCATTATGCTGCCCAAGGACCAGAGGTCTTTTTCCAATTTGGCACTGCGTCGCTTTAACTGCTAATTGCGCGGTCATGCAATGCTCTACCCAAACGAAATTTGTGTCCTTTTCTTCCCACAAATAGAGCTTTCTTTTGATGGTATTTGATCACCTCTGCGGTTTTTATTTTTTGCACTATAAACGGAAAAAGACCGAAAATTTTGAAAAAAAATGATATTTTCTACTTTTTGTTATAAAAAAAAATCCAATAAACTCCATTTTAGTCATGCATTTAGGCCAAAATGTATTCGACCACATGTCTTTGGTAAAAAAAATGTCAATAAGCGTATATTTATTGGTTTGCGCAAAAGTTATAGCGTCTACAAACTAGGGTACATTTTCTGGAATTTACACAGCTTTTAGTTTATGACTGCCTATGTCATTTCTTGAGGTGCTAAAATGGCAGGGCAGTACAAACCCCCCCAAATTACCCCATTTTGGAAAGTAGACACCCCAAGGAAATTGCTGAGAGGCATGTTGAACCCATTGAATATTTTTTTTTTGTCCCAAGTGATTGAATAATGACAAAAAAAAAAAAAAAAATATTTACAAAAAGCTGTCACTAAATGATATATTGCTCACACAGGCCATGGGCCTATGTGGAATTGCACCCCAAAATACATTCAGCTGCTTCTCCTGAGTAAGGGGATACCACATGTGTGGGACTTTTTGGGAGCCTAGCCGCGTACGGGGCCCCAAAAACCAATCACCGCCTTCAGGATTTCTAAGGGCGTAAATTTTTGATTTCACTCCTCACTACCTATCACAGTTTTGAAGGCCATAAAATGCCCAGATGGCACAACCCCCACCCCCCCCCAAATGACCCCATTTTGGAAAGTAGACACCCCAAGCTATTTGCTGAGAGGCATGTCGAGTCCATAGAAAATTTTATATTTTGACACAAGTTGCGGGAAAGTGACACATTTTTTTTTTTTTTTTTTTTGCACAAAGTTGTCACTAAATGATATATTGCCCACACAGGCCATGGGCATATGTGGAATTGCACCCCAAAATACGTTTACCTGCTTCTCCTGAGTATGGGGATACCACATGTGTGGGACTTTTTGGGAGCCTAGCCGCGTACAGGGCCCCGAAAACCAATCACCGCCTTCAGGATTTCTAAGGGTGTAAATTTTTGATTTCACTCTTCACTGCCTATCACAGTTTCGGAGGCCATGGAATGCCCAGGTGGCACAAAATTCCCCCAAATGACCCCATTTTGGAAAGTAGACACCCCAAGCTATTTGCTGAGAGGCATGGTGAGTATTTTGCAGCTCTCATTTGTTTTTGAAAATGAAGAAAGGCAAGAAAAAACATTTTTTTTTCTTTTTTCAATTTTCAAAACTTTGTGACAAAAAGTGAGGTCTGCAAAATACTCACTATACCTCTCAGCAAATAGCTTGGGGTGTCTACTTTCCAAAATGGGGTCATTTGGGGGGGTTTTGTGCCACCTGGGCATTCCATGGCCTCCGAAACTGTGATAGGCAGTGAAGAGCGAAATCAAAAATTTACGCCCTTAGAAAGCCTGAAGGCGGTGCTTGGTTTTCGGAGTCCCGTGCGCGGCTAGGCTCCCAAAAAGTCTCACACATGTGGTATCCCCGTACTCAGGAGAAGCAACAGAATGTATTTTGGGGTGTAATTTCACATATTCCCATGGCATGTTTGAGCAATATATCATTTAGTGACAACTTTGTGCAAAAAAAAAAAAAAAAAAAATTGTCTCTTTCCCGCAACTTGTGTCACAATATAAAATATTCCATGGACTCTACATGACTCTCAGCAAATAGCTTGGGTTGTCTACTTTCCAAAATGGGGTCATTTGGGGGGGGTTTTGAACTGTCCTGGCATTTTATGCACAACATTTAGAAGCTTATGTCACACATCACCCACTCTTCTAATCACTTGAAGACAAAGCCCTTTCTGACACTTTTTGTTTACATGAAAAAAAAATTTTTTTTTGCAAGAAAATTACTTTGAACCCCCAAACATTATATATTTTTTTAAAGCAAATGCCCTACAGATTAAAATGGTGGGTGTTTCATTTTTTTTTTCACACAGTATTTGCGCAGCGATTTTTCAAACACATTTTTTGGGGAAAAAAACACACTTTTTTAAATTTTAATGCACTAAAACACATTATATTGCCCAAATGTTTGATGAAATAAAAAAAGATGATCTTAGGCCGAGTACATGGATACCAAACATGACATGCTTTACAATTGCGCACAAATGTGCAGTGGCAACAAAATAGATACATTTTTAAAAGCCTTTACTTATACATTTCAGGGAATGTAAATATCCCCTATGATAGCAATAGGTAATGACAGGTACTCTTTTTTTTAAAAAATTGGGGTCTATTAGACCCTAGATCTCTCCTCTGCCCTCAAAGCATCTGACCACACCAAGATCGGTGTGATAAAATGCTTCCCCAATTTCCCAATGGCGCTGTTTACATCCGGCGAAATCTAAGTCATGATTTCTTAGGCCATAGAGATGTTTGGAGCCACTCTGGCCTCTGATCAGCTCTATGGTAGCTGGCTGAATCACCGGCTGCATTCTCAGGTTCCCTGTTGAGACAGGAGAGCCAGAGAAAAACACGGAAGACGGTGGGGGGGGGCATTCCCTCCCACGGCTTGTAAAAGCAGTCTAGAGGCTAATTAGCCGCTAGGATTGCTTTTACATGAAAGCCGACTGCTGGCTGAAAAGAATGATACCAAGATGATACCTAAACCTGCAGGCATCATTCTGGTATAACCACTCAAAGTCGTGAATGGCGTACCTGAAGACAAAAAAATGGTTAACAATTAAACACAGTAAACGGTAAAGTATAAAAAATGGCATACCTGAAAAACAAACATGATAACACATAATAACAATAAAACATTGCAGAATAGAATACAGTAAAAAAGAGCAGAACAATAGAGAGAGAGAATAGAGAGAGAGAGAACAATAAAACAACAACTATTTTTTTTTTTTTTTTTATATATATATATATTTTTTTTTTTTACACTGTTTTTGTAACTAACTTTTGTAACTATAACCGGTTCCAGGTTCGGGTCTCTCAAAATGCGATGGCATCTTGGGAGACCCTGTGAAAGTGTGCCTAGTCTGTGCAATGCTGTACCCTACGCTAATACTCAACTAGTGAATGGTAGCATTCAAAACATTCACCAATGCAAAGACAAGGATTGTCAGGACAGGAGGGACAATAATAGCGGGTGTCACGCCTATATCCGCGCTTGCTGCAGACACATCTTTTTTGGGAGGTTCGCTGGGTAGGGGTACTCGGGAGAACATAAGGAAAATGCCTCTCATGCAGCCGACTGCATTTGGTTGGGGATGTGAATGGGGGAAGTACGGGTGCTGCAGAAGTGGTGGGTTCCCAATTATTAGGATTGGCAAATGCAGAAGGAAGGGCACTATGGGCACGACGGGCCTGTGTTTGTCTTCTTCTTGGTGGCAGCGGGACACTACTTGTGCTTGCCACCTCACCAGCTTGAACTGCACTTATGGGACTCGCCACGTCACCAAGTGTTACTGCAGTGCTGGTTTGACTACGACTGGGGTGTACTAGGCCGCTGGCGCTTGCTAGTTCACCAAAACGCTACCAAAAAAACTGTTAGCGATCGCAGGGATCAGGCCTGACTCTGCGAATGCTGCAGTTATGCGTTTAGTGTTTTGTAAGTGACAGTGATCGATCGATACTGCACTTAGGTGGGCTGGGCCGGGCGGAGGGGCAAAACGCAGGTGCTAGCAGGTATCTGGGCTGATCCCACTAACACTGCGTTTTTGGGAACCCTAAACTGCTGGGGACGCTAGTATAGATCTGATCGGATCAGATATTGATCCGTTCAGATACTATACCACTAAGGGAGGTGTACGGTGCGTGCGTGGGTGTTAGCGGTACTGGCGCTAACCTGACGCTGCCTGGGGCTGGTGCTTGCCAGTTCACCAAAATTCTACCAAAAAAACTGTTAGAGATCGCAGGGATCAGGCCTGACTCTGCGAACGCTGCAGTTATGCGTTTAGTGTTTTGTAAGTGACAGTGATCGATCGATACTGCACTTGGGTGGGCTGGGCTGGGCCGGGCGGAGGGGCAAAACGCAGGTGCTAGCAGGTATCTGGGCTGATCCCGCTAACACTGCTTTTTTGGGAACCCTAAGCTGCTGGGGACGCTAGTATAGATCTGATCGGATCAGATATTGATCCGTACAGATACTATACCACTAAGGGAGGTGTATGCTGCGTGCGTGGGTGTTAGCGGTACTGGCGCTAATCTGATGCTGCCTGGGGCGACGCATATCACCGCCCGGCGATCAGGGGGCTAAACCTTTATTCGGTAATAAACGGCGGGTGCCCTGACACTATAAAAAATAAACGAACTAACCAGCGTCACCCGTAATGGTTATACGGTGATCAGAGGTGAAAGGGCTAACTAGGGGGCAATCAAGGGGTTAAAACATTTATTAGGTAGTATATGGGGGTCCCTGTCGCTATAAAATGCTGACGGCGAACCTAAATATTTACCTCCCTAACTAGCGTCACCAGCAACACTAATACAGCGATCAGAAAAATGATCGCTTAGCGACACTGGCGACAGGGGGTGATCAAGGGGTTAAAACTTTATTAGGGGGGGTTAGGGGGGTACCCTAGACCTAAAAGGGGGTAATACTAACTGCCCCAACACTGTAACTGTCACAAACTGACACCATGCAGTAATCAGAAGAAAAAAAAAAAAAAAAAAAAAAAAAAGACACCTGCTTGGTGTCAGTGTGACAGGGAGGGGTGATTGGGGGGTGATCGGGGGGGCGATCGGGGGTGTTTTGTGTGCCTGGCATGTTCTACTGTATGTGTGTGTGTGTTGTGCACTCACATAGATGTCTTCTCTCCTCGACGCCGGAACGGAAAATACCGAGCCGAGGAGAGATGACATAATTTCCTTTGCTGCTGTTTAGCATACAGCAGCAAACGAAGATTCTCATTGGCCGGCAGCGATCGCGAGGGGGGGCCACGAACGGATGGCCTCCTGCTCACCTCCGATCGCCGGGGGACAAAAGAGGACCGCCTCGGGCACCGGGGGGGTCCGATCGGACCCCCCACCCGCGGGAGGCAGATCACGTACATTAACGTGATTTTGCCTGCCCGTGCCGCCTTGCCGACGTATATTGGCGTGAGGCGGTCCTTAAGTGGTTAAACTACGTAGAGGGTTCTTTACTGTAAGAGCGGCAAGGATGTGGAATTCCCTTCCACAGGCGGTGGTCTCAGCGGGGAGCATTGATAGCTTCAAGAAACTATTAGATAATCACCTGAATGACCGCAACATACAGGGATATACAATGTAATACTGACACATAATCACACACATAGGTTGGACTTGATGGACTTGTGTCTTTTTTTAACCTCACCTACTATGTAACTAAGACTGGCCATAATGGCAAAGTTTTTTTTTTTTCAATCAGCCAAAGGGTGGATCGAAGAGAAAAAAAAAAATTGCTCGGATCCCCCCCCCCCCCCCCCCATCTATAAAATGCAGGTTGGATAGAGGAATCCTCCCCACTGTGTCATTGTATTCAGACTGCAGGACTTCTCTACTATCAGAATACACTGATCAACAAAAGTTTTCAAACATTTCTGTTCCACAAAAGTGGATTGTTAGACTGAAATTTTAATTCTACTATGGTCAGCTTAATGGCCAAGTTCACCTTTTTCTCTAAATTCCAGCTCCCCTAGGTACCAATATACTATTAATGTACCTCTGTTGAAGAAAAATAAAACCTATTTTTTTTTATTTTTAGAACAAGGCCTTACCTTAGCTGCTGCGTTCTTAGAAAATGTTATGAATTCCTGGTATATACATTTGGGACGTGAGAGCCAGTAGGACAAAGCAAGTAGATCACCAGCTGACCTCATTAGCACACACACACCCTGCACCCATAAACTATGGATCAATTCCCCAACGGGGGAAGCTGTGTAAACATAGCTGTGGCAGCGCACATTGACAAGCAAGGCAAATGCATGCTTGGAGGTATGCCAGGGATACCTAGTTGATTGGTGCAGGGTGTGTGCTAATGAGGTCAGCTGGTGATCGGCTTGCTTTGCCTTACTGGCTCTCACGTCCCAAATCTACATACCAGGAAGTAAAGGTTTTCTATGAACACAGCAGGGGCTAAGGTAAGGCACTTGTTCTAAAAATCAAAGAAAGCTTTTATTTTTCTGCAAAAGAGGTCCAATAATGTTATATTGGTAAATAGGGGAGCTAGAATTTGGGGGGGGGGAGTGGACACTCTGTTCAAACATTGTAGAAAATTACATCTGTAGTAAAAATCCCAGTTGCAGACCTTTCTGTAAAAGTCAAAGTTTGTTGAAATATAGAAGAAGAAAAAAGTACATACCTGCACTAAAATATTCATCTTCTGAGAGGGCTGTCACCTCCGTATCCAAAGGAATAGGGTCACATAATAAAATATCTTTTCCTAGAACGTCACATTCATAGCCATCATCAAACAGTAGCTTGTATTTACCACCTCCAGCATCCTGTGTAATGGTGCCAGAGTAGAAATAACCATTGGAGGACCACTTGGCCACAACTTTAAGTCCAACAAAACTACTACTTGATGAGGAGGAGTCCATGCTAATATTCTTTGACGCCGTCTGATAGGGGATTTCAGGGGAGTCGCTGCGGCGTGTGGTAGGGGTTCCTGGGCTTGCTCTGTCCCGGGCTTCTGGATGACAAGCAGTAATGCGCGTGAACGGTTCTTCATCAGGAACAGCAGCTGCAGTGGAATCCTCAGCTTGTGCATTTGAAGAGCCCACTTCCCTGGAAAGGAGATTACCATGTACAACACATTCCACAAATAGAATTCCCATCTATTTCCCCTTGCAACACAAAAACGACACTGGTTAAATTAAGCCAGAGAAGAAATATGCAAGGCTTCTCACAGCATAAATCTGTCAGTGCATTCTATTAGGAAGAAACAACGATCATGAGATGATGAAACTGCAATGTTCACTTTAAGTGATTCTTGGGTGATTGCAGCAAGCCAGACTGAAAGAATACATTTGGGTGGCCATGGCCAACATTCTGTGCTTGACTCAGTGAATTTCAAAGTGCGGGATGGAATGAACTTAAGTAAAGCTGGCCATAAATGGAGAAATTTTCTTTCCTGCATCACTTGATTCCCCCATCAACACAGTCAGTCAGTGTTGATGGGGGAATCCCTCCCGTGGAGCTTTTGTGTTCTTCTGGTGGGGAGGTGGGAGGAGCCATCCCAACCAGGAGAACACACAGTGATTATTGTTAGCGGCTAGAGTCGCTTGCAAGAATGGCTTGAAAAATCTAAAAGGCTACTTGTACCCGAGTTGATTGATCAGCTCGGGTACAATCAGCCTGCCCATATATGGTTCGAATCTTGGCTGGTTTCTGCTGAACTGGACGAGATTCAAACCATCTATGGCCGACTTAACACCAAAAACTTCTTACCAAACAAGTTAAAGTATAACTAGAGGCAAAACTTTTTTTTTTGTTTTGGATACAGTGGGATAGGGATTAGAACCCATTTTAGCTTTTTATTGCTGTCTGTCTCCCCAGTTAGGTAGAGTCACCCTCTATATTTGTCCTGTTTACCATGATCATCGCAAGTGAAGAAAACCCCAAATTTTGGGTTGTCCCAGAAAAGTAATAGGAGGGTAAATTTTCCAATGAGTCCCCAAGGAATTCCCCTAATTTGCAGAGATTATCTCTTACTTCTTGTTTTGGCTATGGGACAGGAAGCAAAAGGGAAATCTCCCCAAAGGGACACAGGTGGTGAAAAATGAACTGACAGGGGTTAGAACGCTCCCTTACTCCATCCACAAAATTTAAAAAAATAAAATAAAATAATAGTTTTGCCTATAGTTCTACTTTAACCACTTCAGCACATCATTACAGTATGTCCACCATATATTTCCTGCCCTGCCTTGTTTATTAAAATAAGACTCTGTATATTAGATTCCTCATTTTACAAAATTTCAGGCCGGGCTCACATATGTGTGGCTGCAGGTTCATGCCTGGGGTCCAAAGTGTCCCTGTTCACCAGTTTAGGTGCAAATCAGGTCTGAATTTTGCCAGAATTCGCACCTGAATCAGACCTAAAGAAGCACGGGACCCTTTTTGAATGTTGACTACGGCAGCCCCGGACCAATGTGAACCGGCTCCATTGAGAGCCAGTCACATTCTCATGTCCTGGATGTGGGGAAACCCGCATTCAATTAACATGTGTGAACCCAGCCTACAGTGCCTTGAAAAAGTATTCATACCCCTTGAAATTTTCCACATTACAACCAAAAAGTTACATGTATTTTATTGGGATTTTATGTGATAGACCAACACATTGTGACACATAATTGTGAAGTGGAAGGAAAATGATAAATGGTTTTCATTTTTTTTTTTACAAATAAATGTGTGAAAAGTGTGGCGTGCATTTGTATTCAGTACCCTTTACGCCGATACTCCTAACTAACATCTAGTGGAACCAATTGCCTTCAGAAGTCACCTAATTAGTAAATAGTCCACCTGTGTGTAATTTAATCTCAGTCTAAATGCAGCTGTTCTGTGAAACCCTCAGAGGTTTGTTAGAGAACCTTGTGAACAAACAGCATCATGAAGGCCAAGGAACGCGCCAGACAGGTCAGAGATAAAGTTATGGAAAAGTTTAAAGCAGGGTCAGGTTATAAAAAATATCCCAAGCTTTGAACATCTCACGGAGCACTGTTCAATCCATCATCTGAAAATGGAAAGCATATAGCACAACTGCAAACCTACCAAGACATGGCCGTCCACCTAAACTGACAGGCCGGGCAAGGAGAGCATTAATCAGAGAATCAGCCAAGAGGCCCATGGTAACTCTGGAGGAGCTGCAGAGATCCACAGCTCAGGTGGGAGAATCTGCCCACAGGACAACTATTAGTCATGCACTCTATAAATCTGGTCTTTATAGAAGAGTGTCAAGAAGAAAGCCATTGTTGAAAGAAAGCCATAAGAAGTCCCGTTTCTAGTTTGCGAGAAGCTATGTGGGGGACACATCAAACATGTGGAAGAAGGTGCTCTGGTCAGATGAGACCAAAGTTGAACTTTTTGGCCTAAAAGCAAAACACTATGTGTGGTGGAAAACTAACACCGCACATCTCCCTGAACACACCACTGTAAAACATGGCGGTGGCAGCATCATGTTGTGGGGATGCTTTTCTTCAGCAGGGACATGGAAGCTGGTCAGAGTTGATGGGAAGTTGGATGGAGCCAAATACAAATCAATCTTAAAAAGAAAACCTGTTTGAGTCTGCAAAAGACTTGTAACTGGGGCAGAGATTCACCTTCTAGCAGGACAACGAACCTAAACATACAGCCAGAGCTACAATGGAATGGTTTAGATCAAAGCATATTCATGTGTTAGAATGGCCCAGTCAAAGTTCAGACCTAAACCCAATTGAGAATCTGTGGAAAGACTTGAAAATTGCTGTTCACAGAAGCTCTCCATCCAATCTGACAGAGCTTAAATGATCTTTCAAAGAAGAAAGGGTAAAAATGTCTCTCTAGATGTGCAAAGCTGGTAGAGACATCCCCAAAAAGACTTGCAGCTGTAATTGCAGTGAAAGGCGGTTCTACAAAGTATTGATTAGGGGGGGGCTGAATACAAACGCATGCCACACTTTTCACATATTTATTTGCAAAAATATTTTGAAAACCATTTATCATTTTCCTTCCATTTCACAAATATGTGCCACTTTGTGTTGGTCTATCACATAAAATACATTTACGTTTTTGGTTGCAACATGACAAAATGTGGAAAATGTCAAGGGGTGCGAATACTTTTTCAAGACACTAACTGCAGCATCAAACAAATGTCACGGTTTAACCCTTCAGGTGTGCTAAGATGTCCAACAGTCTATAAATTGTCACTTATCAAACTCATGCATTTAAGTAGTATGCACAAAACATACAGACGGGTCGAAAATACTTACAGTATCCAATGGACTGCTCACCTTCACAGCTGTTCATCTCAGCTAAACGGGAGCAGTAAAGTAAAATAATAGCAATGCTTTGGGAGCATAAAGACCCATATGTCCCCCCATGCCTTCCCAAAAAAAATTTCAAGTAGTATGCCCTGTAAAAGGATAAATAAAATGGCTACTGCATAAGCATGGCTCTCCTCAAAGTATAAAGCCGGGCACATTACACTGCAGGGCGATGGGGTCACAGGGAGCTTTATGCCTTGAAAGTATAGCTATCCATAAAGTCAGCCTGTAGCTGCCATACCTGGCCCATCACAATGATGGTTGGCTTTACTGGCCAAAAGCAACAGGACGGCTCACAACCCTACCAGAAACTGGCAAGATTTGTACGTTTCAACTGCTCGGAATTTATGGAACGGTGTCGCTGTTGGAAGGTTTCTCTCACTTCTAAGGTTGTCCCCTAGGCCTAGGACATTGAGTAAGGGGAAATCTCTCCAACAAAAGCCAGAGACCTCAATAAAACCTGACAGTTCTAATTTTCCCTCACACTATCCAAAAACTAAAAACTATGTTTCTGGCTGTAAAAACACCTTAAGGAACATTTAGGTTCATGGTTATTCAAAATAAAATTTAGAGAGCCCCCTTTCTCAGGTGACATTGATACAATTTCAGTCTCATTTGCAGCAGTTTACGCACAGAGAGTGACATGCAGATATTACAGGAAAACAAGGAGATACCCTACTGAAAAAGCTGGAGGTTACTTTTGAATGGTAGATGTCACGGTTGATGAACAGACACATTCTAATCTTTTCTTACACTCTTAGCCTATCCTCCAGCCTGCAGATTTTATAGTCCCTAATATTATCACCCTAATACCAAACAAAACTGAAATTCCCTTCTGAACCCAGCATAACATCAGAAAAGACACACTTTCTTTCTCTCTTCAAAAAAAAAAAAAAAAAAAGAAAAGAAAAAAGAAGGTTCGAGACTGAACCCATACAACCCAACACAGATTTATACAAGACTTGATTTACTGAAACTGCTGAGAGCAAAATCTGGTGCAGCTCTACATAGAAACCAATCAGCATTTACATTTTTTCTTAAAAGCTTAATTGAACAAGCTGACGTTAGAAGCTGATTGGCTACCAGGCACAGCTGCACCAGATTTTGTACGCTCCAGTTTTAGTAAATCAACCCCTTAGTGTCACTAAACCCAAAAGCAAAAATTATAATGCAGCTTACCAATTCTTAGATGTGGTGGCTGCATTTGTTTCCTTTTTTTAGGCTTTGATTCCTTTATTTTCGCCTGGCGATTCTGCCAGCAAGTCCGTTATTTTTTAAATTCAACAGACCCAACTGTCCAGGAAATGTAACGGTAGGCTTCATGTACACTAGAATATTATTATTATATTTTAGTTTTTTTTGCCGGCGCTTAGCACAGTGTGAAGGCTACGTTTAGTCGCGTTAAGGAGCGGGGCCGCTGGCGTCCTTAATGACCAGTGAATAGCTGGTTGTTAAAGAGCAGTCCGGCAAGCTGGCCACTGTGTTCTTACCAAGGGATGAGCGGATCATCAGCTGCACATAAAAAAAAAAAAAAAAGAGAGACAGTTGCTGGCATGAAAAAAAAATAATTGTGAAAAGCATGCAGGAAAGGGGACACACACCCCCTCAACATATTGGGGGGGCACTAGAGCCTCTACGGGCCAGTCCCCAGGTTGTGGGGGTTCGAGGGGTGACTTTGGAATTAGTAAGGATGACAATAGATCTACACCAGGGAACACTTTTTTTTCTGTTTTATATTAATAAAGGACTTGTGTGCATCTTTATTTACTTTTTGGCACTTTTTGGGTGAATGAGTAGGGGTACAATGTACCCCATGCTTATTCACATAGGATCTGGGAGGCCCCCTTGGTAAGGGGAGCTTCCAGATTGCAATAAGTCACTGTCCGCACTCTACACAACCACCGGGCCAGGGTTTTGGGGGAAGAGGCCCTTTGTCCTCAACCTTGCGAAGCACCCAACCCCCCTCCCCCAATATGTTGAGAGCACGTGGCCTGGTATAGTGCAGGAGGGGGGAGGCCGCTCGCTGACAGCCTCCCCCCCCACCTCCTGACCTGCCAGGCTGCATGCTCGGGTAGGGGTCTGGTATGGATTTTGGGGGGGGGGGGGGGGGACCTCTCTCTGTGTGGATAGGGGAATCTTTTTTTATTCGTTCAGCCCACCGGCCAAATACAAATAAACTAAAGCGTGTACACCCAGCTTAAAGCATTTCCAAAGCCTAAACATTTTTTTACCTTAATGCATTCCCTGCATTAACGTTAAACATGTTTAGTTAGTAGTATCACCCTCTTACTCGATCCAGCACTGTGCCCACATGTAGCGGCCATCTCCCCACTTCCTGGTCTCACAGGCTTTGCTGGGGCAGCGGAAGCCATTGGCTCCCACTGCTGTCAGTCAAATCCTGTGATGAGTGTCTATGGATGCACACAGCCTGGCTTGGGAGTGAGTCCCTACAAGTGTTCCCATGGCAAGCCACTTGCTATGACTGCACTCACAGAAGGAGGAGCAGTCAGGTGTTCCGGTGGGGGACCATAAAAGAGGAGGTTCGGGGCTGCTATGTAGTGCAATGGAATTGCAGAGCATAAATTGGTTATTAAAAAATATATATATATATATATATATATATATATATATATATATATATATATATATATATATATATATATATATATATTATAATAATAATAATAATAATAATGCGGCTTTCAATCACTTTAACACTACCCTCTCTGTGACCATCCAAGGGGTCTTCTTTACCCCTCCATAGAAAGTGGAGTCACCCTTAGACAGGAACTGTGTTACTGGCCAGATCACCAGGTGAAAATAAGCGTGGAAAAAAGCCTAAAAACAGAAAACCAACACAGCTGTCACTTATTATACTTATAACCTTTTTATCAAACTATTGAACTGCTCACAATTAGAAATTAAAAAAACATTTTCCAACATCACCATTTTGTTTTGTTTTCAACCATGAAATGGAATTTTGTAATCGAAACAAGCAAATTACCCATAAGAACATCAAACATCGTTCAGGCAGCTATAAATTTTTGGTTGATTTTCTATCCAATCTATGGCCACCTTAAGGGTTGGTAAGCTGCAATATATATAATTTTTTTTTGGGGGTTTAGATATGACTTAGGAAAAAAAAAAAAAAAAAAAAAGCAAAAAAAAAAAAAAAAAAAAAAAAAAACTTTCTTCCTAACACACAAGACACCTGACTGACCCACACTGTCTGTCTATGGATACCTTGATCCAGCTCCTCGAAAAGGAGGACGTCCCCTCCTCCCTCTTCCACGGGGTGTAAGGGGCGCTTTGGCCCCTGGTCTGTTTCCAAGCGATGCATCTGCATCATCTTCACTCACTTGCACCCCTGTTTGTCTTCCAGTTTGGCGTGAAGACCCTGGCTGGCTGGACACTTTCCTAGGACTGGAAAAAATGAAGACAGTTTATCTTTACCGTACTGAAATAATTTAGGGCTTTAGCAGCTACATTTCCCTATTTACACTATACAGTCATTTTTCTACAGAAGATCCAAACTGAGGCCAGCCCTAGACTTGGCGAAATTCATCCCCTCTCATGTAGCCATTGTGGTCTCCCTGCAGGGACAGCTATTATGGTTAGTGGCTATACCAGCCACTAGCAATGGCTGCATGTAAACTCTGGCAGGCTGGTTTTACCCACATCGAGCGATCAACTTGGGTACACTCAGTCTGCCCATACATGGTTTTAATCTTGGCCGTTTCCTGCTGAACCGGTTGAGATTCAAACAGTCTATGGCCAGCTTGAACTATGTTATTGCTAGTTCCCAAACACTATCTAATCTACAATCTTCCTGGGGCTTTAATTTCAGCATTTTTTTCAAATGTTTGCCTAGAAGGCCATTGAAAGTTTCTATTTACCCCTCAGATTTATCTAATCTTCTTGATCATGGAAAGATAAATAAATAAAAAAAAAAAAAAAAGTGTCATATTCTACAGGATACAGATTTTCTTGCACCATGGAAGATAGGCACAGCAGGCTACTCCTGCCTTGGTTCCAGATCAAACATGATCTCTCACACACCACCAATAAAATGATATCAGTGGCCTGTGGGTGACTTGCATAGTTGTGAAATGGCTCAGAGGGGTGGGGGATGTCAGACTCAGTGTGCTGCACTTAAATAAACTTGGCCCTTGGTGTGTAACGCATGCTATATCACCTTACAGATGTTTGCTTACAACCTGGACTAGAATTCGCCTATTAAGTACCTCGATTTCCCAAGGTTACCACGTCCAGATGGCATGGCAAATTCCCCAGACTCCAAATGGCCAGCTTTTCCTCTCAGTGTCCCTTTTCCTCTATCAGAACTGCCACCACTAGTGCTTTGCCCGGCGGAGAGGCCGCTGCTTGCTCCACTAGATGTGCGCTGAAGGCTTGATGCTTTTGAGGAAAAGGAACTAATATCTGCAAGATCTCCAGAAGTCAGAGATGAGACCACAGTCCTTGAAGGGGACACCTCATTTTCATATTCATGGCATTCAACTATGGGCTCCTCAGCTTCCTAGAAAGGTGAACAAATGAATACATTTTTTGTGCCAAGTAGTACCTCCACAGTTCTCTACATTTGTGCTAAAAAGTACTAATTAACCTAAAAAGCAGATTTAACAAAAAAAACAAAAACAAAACACAATAATTACAGAAATTTGAGATATCTATCTCTATAGATATACACACATAGTGGGAAAAATAAAATTGATCCACTGCAGAATTTGGAAGTTTGCCCACTTACAACGAAATGAAGGGTCTATATTTTATCATAGGTGTATTTTAAATGATAGAGACAGGATATCAACTAAAAATCCAAAAAAAAAAAAAACACATGATACAAATGTTATAAATTGAGTTGCAGTCCAGTTAGTAAAATAAGTATTTGATCTCCAAGCAAAACATGACTTCATACTTGGTGGAGAAACTCTTGTTGGCAAGCACAGAGGTGAGACGTTTCTAGTAGTTGGTGACCAGATTTGCACACATCTCAGGAGGGATTTTTGGTCTACGCTTCTTTAGAGATCTAATTTTAAACTCCTTCCATACATTGTCTATTTGATTAAGGTCTGGAGACTGGCTAGGCCACTTCATGACCTTAATGCGTTTTGAGTCATTGTTATGCTGAAAGACCCATCCATGGTCCATCTTCAGTGTTCTGGCTGAGGGAAGAAAGTTCTCATCCAAGATTTTACAATACATGGCCCCACCCATTGGCCGCTCAATGTGGCAAAGTCAGTTTGTAGCTTTAGCAGAGAAACAGCCCATAATGTTTCCACCTCCATGGTTGACTGTAGGGATGGTGTGCTTAGGTCAGAGTCCCTATCCTCAAGAATGCACATGTACAGTCATGCCAATGAACATCTAAACGATTCAGAGAAGGATTGGGAGAAAGTGCTGTGATCAGATGAGACGAAAATTTAGCTCTTTGGCATTAACTCAACTTGACTCACCATGTTTGGAGGTAGAAAAATGCTAACTATGACCCCAAGAGCATCATCCCTACAGTCAAGCACGGAGGTGGAAACATGATGCTTGGGGCTGTTTCTCTGCTAAAAAGGTACAGGCTGACTTTGCCGCATTGAGGGGCAAATGGACGGAGTCATGTCTTGTAAAATCTTGGATGAGAACCTTCTTCCCTCAGCCAAAACATTGAAGATGGGTCTTCCAGCATGACAATGACCAAAAACATACCGCCAAGGCAACAATAGAGTGGCTCAAGAAGAAGCACATTAGGGTCATAGAGTGGCCTAGTAAGTTGTCAGACCTTAATCCTATAGAAAATGTATGGAGGTAATGGAAAATTCGAGTTGCCAAGAAACCTTAAGGATTTTCAGAAGATCTGTAAAGAAGAGTGGACCAAAATCCGTCCTGAGATGTGTGCAAACCTGGTCACCAACTACAAGAAACGTCTTACCTCTGTGCTTGCCAACAAGGGTTTCTCCAGCAAGTACTAAGTCATGTTTTGCTTGGGGATCAAATACTTATTTTACTCACTGAACAGCAACTTAAATTATAGCATTTATGTTATGTGTTTTTCCTGGATTTTTGATTGTTATTCTGTTTCCATCATTTAAAATACACATACGATAAAAATTATAGACCCTTCATTTCTTTGTAAGTGGGCAATCGTACAAAATCTGCAGAGGATCAAATAAATATTTTCCCCACTGTATATATGCATTATCCAGAACAAAAAGTTTGAGCTAAGTTTAGCCTCTCCAAAGCCTTGAAGAACTCCAGGGAACCTTTTTTCCCCACAATCTGCAGTTTAAAACAAGTTAAACGTGATTTAAAGCTTTTTTTTTTTTCTAAATAGAACAAATGTTATACTTGCCTGCTTTGTTCAATAGTCTTACCCAGAGCAACCTCAGTCCTCCTCTTCTAGGGTTTCCCGCTGGCACTCCTGGCTCCTCCCACCTACCGAGTGCCCCATAGAAATACGCTTTCTATGTGAGCACTCGTGCAGGCCTGCACCCAAGCCGCCCTGTCTGCATTTATTGACAGACAGCGTGATTCAGCCCCACCACATAATTTGATTGACAGCAGCGAGAGCCAATGGCTATCAGTCTGCCCTGTGAGGAGGTAGAGAGAGGTAAGAGGGTCGAGGCCTCAACACCACCTTATCCTGGTGAAGTACTAGGAAAGGTTCCCTGCAGGAAAGAGTAGGAAAATCCTTCAGGAACTGCCAGATGGCAGGATCCCATGGGTGCAGAACCACTCTCACCAGAGGATGCCTTAAAGAAGGCCTCTAAACTCTTATCCGTGGTGTCCCAGGACTAGGACCTCATTCAATGGGACTACAAGCATTTTATTTAAGTAGCCAACCGCTAGAGAATCCCATTTTTTGTAGGATTTCTCCTACATAAAAGGTCTTCTAAGCAAAATCGCTTCGGAGGTGAAAACATCTGCTTCGGGTGTGTCCAATTGGCATACTTAATTTCCTGCAAGTTAGGGTGCACTAGAAACAACTTGGGATTTTTTAGCAGCTACCAGGACCCAAAACTAGTGACCTTAAAAACATAACTGCACATTTTTTGCAGGTAAAAAAAAAAAAAAAGGGCAGGTAAAAAAAAAAAAAAAAAAAAAGGGCAATTATTTTTTTCTAAGAAGCCTGCAGAGCATTGCTGCTGATCGCGGGTGCAATCTCTGGCTCTAGCAAACTCAGGATAGGTCTCTGCCCATACCTGTTAAGGGAAGGCAGGTAATTACTTAGGAACAGAAAGATTAACGGACTACGAGAGCGTTCACCAGCACCCTCGTTCATTGAGAACTACAAGCCATCAACTGCATTGGCTGACAATATTTGTAGTCTATCCATTCACTGGAAACTGTAAATGAATGATGCAGCCATGAGGGCGGAGCCCCACAGGAAGGACTGAATATTATTATTATAGCTCCAACAGTTTTCACAGCGCTTTACAATACAAGGGGAGACACAGTTAGAATACAATTCGATGCAGGAGGAATCAGAGGGCCCTGCTCATTAGAATCCAGCAGCTTCCTCCTCTTAATCCTGAGTCTTATTCAAATGTAATTCTCCTGCAGGGGAGTAGGGGAAGGAAAGTGCCCAGTTTTGCGTCACAGGCATTCCATACCAATGAGAACCTTTGAGAGCTGATCATGCAACCAAGAAAGGGCTGCAGAAAATTCCTCCCTTGACACAAAGGAAGTGGAAGGTTGTGCCCTTGAAACTGATAAGGGCAGGTATTAAGAACTAATCTGACCCTTCGAGGAGTCATTGCAGGCAAAACTGTGTAGGATGGTCTTCCCTACCTGATTGAGGGATATGAGAGCCCACTCCACCGCCCACACTCCCCACCACCTCTCTGCCTGTGCAAGGCCATGGCTTGCTGAAGGTAAATAAGCCTGGGAAACCCAGTAAGGAAGCAGCCATCCAGCTGATAGGAGTGTTGGCCTAAGCCAGAACACCTATGTGGCAAGTCACCCCAAGATAGGCAGGTGTCCCATTACATGTAGGGCCTGCCACCTGCAGTTGTTCAGGGCTGAGTGAAGATAAATCACTGAAGTCATTCTGCTCTGTAGCAGTGCAGGGCTGCTTAACCAAGAGCCTACAATTGAATTTGTTGCTGCGCCATCGAACCAGTAAAATGGCACCCGTGCATGTGCAGACATACGCAATGATGTCATTACACACTTGCATGCCCCTACTGAACACCACTCCAGCTGTGTATTGCTCCAGAAGTAAAAAAAAAGCCGACATTGTGCACACACCCATGGAACAGAATCAGGGAAAGATTACAACATACAACACCATTTCAGAGGCACTCCCCAGTTCTCTCATGGCAGGCACACTCTCCAGGGGTCATCAGGGACTCAACTTCCCTCCAGCGGCATCACTGCCCTGGACCGTTTAAGCACCCTGCCAGCGAAGTCACTGGATACATTTTATTTTGGTGAGTGATGCAAACAGGATCCAGCGTCAACTGGCAACATTTCATATGGGGTTCTGGTATAGGCAATCCCTCTTGGCCTTCTGGCCATAGGCGACCAATCTGAATGAGGCCCTTCCCTACAACAGCAGGGGTGTTCAGGACAGGCAAAGATTTAGGAAAGGAGCTCTTTAGGGAAAGATATGTAGGTACATCCCAAACTGAGGCTGAGCGGAGTTATGCATAGGTGGGGATTCCTGAACGTTTTGATTCGTTTTTTTTTGGGCCAGTGTCCATTCACCTGTAGGTAGCAGCATAACCCAAGCAGTCATGAATATGAAGCCTTTTTGTTCTGCAATGTAGGATTAAAAGACAAAGTGTAAAAATGCTTATAACAGCAACAAAAGCCAAAAGTTTATACAAGTTTTAGGTTGACTGTACACAAGGGCTTGAACCTTCCTCTTAAAAACTGGGAAAAAGTTCTAATAGAATCTCTATTTTCAGCAGAATTTTTTTTCCCCCCCGTTTTAAAACAAGTACAATTTTTACAAAAATTACCTCTACAACTTTGCGTTCCACCTCTGTTCCATCCATGTAATAGACATCTGTGATGATTCGGGTGACCACGGTGCGAACTTCACGAATTGTACGCACATGGCGATGAAGGCTACGTCCAGGAGGGGGCCGAGGCAGTTCAAAGTCTTCCTCACCCTTAAAATTACAAAAGTACACTTTTCTATGTTAATCTCACAGTTTTTGAAATCAGCCCTTTTATGGGAGAAATATGGAATATTTAAACTGGCATTTGCTTCCCTTCTGAAACTTCTAGTGGCTTGGCTGTGTCAGAATTCCTCATTCCTAGGTTTACTGAATTACTCTGGATGTACTGAAGTCAAAGCATAGAATTGACAGGCAGGAAACTTGCATTTTCAGGAAAGGTCAACAATGGCTGTCTCCAGATTCTTCTCATAACAATGTACTTTTAGCACTTCATTTGACTCTCATTTATCACAGACAAGTTTGGATTTTCCTAGTGCCTACAGTCTTATTGGTTCCAGAAGCATGAATGAAAAACACCTTTGAAAAGCATTACCTAAACTCTGATTTGAGGAGTACTCTCGTCAAGACATTAAGTACATTCGAAGTTTTCAGGATAACAGTACCATCAAAAGCTTCTGCAGCTATAATTTATCTGCACTTTTCCACCACCACTTGAACATTTGGATAGATCCTTCTGCCTGTTGCCTTCAGCCCATGAGACATTTAGCGTAAAGCACTTCTCACTCCAAAATGGCTAATGCAGCCCACAGAAGTGGACCCTTAACACCCATAGTTTAGAGCAGGGGTCTCCAAACTTCCTAAACAAAAAAAGCCAGTTTAGTGCCTGTGACAGGAGTCACTATGGGCGGGGGTCTGGTGGAACCCAGAATCCCTTTGAGACCCTTGCTTCAGCTCCCCATGCACCTCCTATATCTAAGTCACCCTGTGTCTATTAGGGGCACAGGGTGACCAAGAAAATAATGGACATTAACCACTTCAGCCCTGGAAGGTTTCACCCCCTTAATGACGAGAGCTTTTTTTGCGATTCGCCACTGCGTCGCTTTAACTGACAATTGCGCGGTCGTGCGATGCTGTACTTAAACAAAATTGACTTTTTCCCCCAAAAATAGAGCTGTCTTTTGGTGGTATTAGACCACCTCTGCGGTTTTTTACGTTTGCGCTCTAAACAAAAAAAGAGCGTCAATTTTGAAAAAAAATATATATATATTTTTTTTTTTACTTTTTGCTATAATAAATATCCCACATTTTTAAAAAAAACTAAATTTCTTTATCAGTTTAGGCCGATATGCATTCGTCTACATATTTTTGGTAAAAAAAAAAATATATAAATACATTTATAAAAATCGCAATAAGCATATATTGATTGGTTTGCGTAAAAATTACAGTGTCTAAAAAATAGGGAATAGATTTATGCCATTTTTATTATTATTTTTTTTAAATAATAATGGCGGTGATGTTTGATTTTTATCGGGACTGCGACATTGTGGCGGACATTGCAATCGGCCACTTTTTTGGGGCCATTGACATTTATACAGCGATCAGAGCTAAAAAATATCCACTGATTACTGTGTGAATGTCACTGGCAGGGAAGGGGTTAACACTAGGGTGGCGATCAAGAGGTTAACTGTGTTCCCTATGAGTGTTTCTAACTCTAGTGGGGTGGGCTTACTGGGACATGACAGATCACCGTTCCCAACCACTGGGAACAGTAGATCCCTGTCATGTCACCTGTCAGAACGACATTGTTTACATATTGTTTACATAGGCATTTCCCCGTTCTGCCTGTGTACAAGGCATTTGTGGGCCGCCAGAAACATATAGGCATGCTCCCGCAGTGGGAGCGAACACGCGCCGGAGTGCGTCCACCTGCAACTGAGCCTGCGCAAGCCACCGTACAGCTACAGCGTTTCGCGCAGGAGAGCCATTATGCCAAAACGACAGCGGCCAGTTTTAAAGCGGTTAAGAATGTGGCTTGGATTACTTAAAATGGAACAGTAATATTTATCCACAATATCTCCCAGGAAATATACAAAGACTATTCCTGGTTTGTTTGATTCTGAACTATACATGTTAATTGAAAGAGCTGGTCACCTTGGCCTCTGGAGCCAGACAGTCTGCTACTGGGAACTCCTGCTATAGTCTGTTGCCCACTAGGCCAAGGAGGGGGAGATCACTGTTTGTATTGTGAATTGTAATTGGGTCTTCTGCTCTTGTTTGAAGGTTTGCTGTGTTTATGCTTATGATAATGTGTATTGTCTGCAGTTAGCTTGAAGTCTGCAATGTGACATCCGAGTCATCCAGGTGGATGGGATTAGCCATGGGTCAGCCCTACCTCGTTAGCTAAACCATTGTGTGATGTTTTTGGTAAATATTTGGGTAATTGTGTATGTGGGGACTGACATACTTTTCAAGTGTATAAAAAGGCTGTATACTTGTCCAATAAATCATTTCATGTTGCAGTTTTGTAACTGAGCTAGTATCGCCTGGTTCTTTTTTACAACATATGGACTGTAATATCTGATATCTGAAGATCCAGACTGGAGGCAGTGTACTGACGGAAGCACTCAGAGTGCGACGGGGTTCTGTGACATTGGTGGCAGCAGTGGGATCGTGCTTCCTGGTTGTGAACACGTCCAAACCACCACCGGGAGCCAAAGTCAGGATAGCAGACTTTGGTCGTACCAGCGGAGATGTGCATCTGGCATCAGATTTGCAAGGGCTGCTGCGAAGCACCCTTTCAGCAATCCCCAGGTCTGTGTCTGCGGATCAGTACCTGGAGATGAGGCAGCAGATGCGAGTGCAGATCTGGATTGGAGCCCTCCAGATCGCTGGAAGACACCAGGACAAGCGCTTTCCAAACCCAGAGCAACGAGTCAGTGACCAACAAGAGTTACAGATGCCATTCCTGGGAGAGTGGCCCCAGGACCAATGGGTGTCAAAGTTGGACAGGCTGGTCCAGCAGGAGATAGAGCTGGATAATAGATATTGGGCTCTGCAATGGCACGCAGAATAGGGATAGGGGAGACAACAGAATGCTCTCCGGAGGGATAAGACTTTGGCGGCCCTGGATTTCTGTAGGAGAGCCTTACAGATGGTTTTGTGTTTGGCTATGAAGGGGAACCTACCCTTGAGCACCTGAGAGAATACAGAGAGGCTATGCTTAGTCTTGAAGGGGTCTCAGAGCTTAAACCGGACCTGGAATATTTTCCACTTGGGAGACAGTACCAGAGATATGTCGTCCCAACAACCAGACAATGGTAAGGGAGATGAAGCAGCTGGCTTCCCTTCCCAGCAGCAGATGGCACCCCAGAATGATGCCAGCAACCCAGCAGAAGGGCTGGCAACAAGGCAGAGTGCTGCTGGCCTCTGCCCTCAACTAAAAGAAGATGGAGTTCCTGTGAAAGTGGATGGGACTTCGGTCTCCACTGACACAACCCCAGAAAATTGTCCAGCACTGAGACAGGAGGATGTCAGCTATGCTTTTGCAAGCACTGGGGGATTTTCAGTCTCCACCTGTATACCTCAGGGATGCTGGACAGTTGGCCCAGATCCCCTACAGAATGACAGATTGAGCCCAGTGGTCGGGAACGGTGATCTGTCTTCTCTCCAGTGGCTGAAAGGACTCCTGGGAGAAGGGTAAGTCCACGCTTCTCCCCAGCGGCAGGTATGTTCTACGAGAGAGGCAGGGGTTGACTGGGTGAGTAATGCTCTGTTTGGGACAATTTGTTTGGGATACTGTGTGGGTACAGGCATTGGAGGACTAGAACTACGGACTAACTTCAAAGTCAATCCCTTTGGGGTCTCCTCCTGTGTTAGTCTTCTGCCGAAAGGGAAAATGTTTGACAGGAGTCACTTTGGGCGAGGGGGGGCTTGTGGAACCTAGCTTACCTTGGAAAGCTCTGTAAACTCCTTGTCCAGATTCCCCGGCTCCTCCTTTGTGTTAGTTACCCTGTGTCTATCAGGGGCACAGGGTGGCGGGGAACCCCAGTTGAGTCTGTCCTAACCAGACTCACCGTACAACCACACCGGACTCAGCATTTTGCTTTAACCGTGTTATCCAGGGTTCTATATGTGTGGTTTGGGTTGAAAGAAGGACTGGGTTCATTCACTTGGGAAATTAAGGTTTGTGAGCAATATCCTTCAAGAAATGTATGAAGATGGATGGTTTCACCTTTCAGACTACTACATTGTTTGAGGTGGGGTGGGGGTTAGTATGTGTTTGCTAAGTGTATCCCATTGTTCAATTGTTTGTCTGCCTTGGGAGCAACCTGTTATGGGATGTATTTGTGTTCCTAGCATGTAGACCGGGGGCAGGGAGGGGGGAAATCCTCCAACAGCCCTCCCCTGCTGATAAGACAGTCTACTTAGCAGAGTTTGAATACACCTGTGTGTGTCTCTTATTACTGAATGTAGTTTACCCCACCCTGTGTCATTATGCAAAAAGGGGGGGATTGTCCCTGATCTGTTGGTACATGTGTTTGAATAAACAGTTATGTTTTTTCACCCTACACGGAGTTAAGGCTAGTGACTGGGTGCGCTAAAGGGGTCTTGGATCGGTACCAGACAAAGGAAGCGTATACGGTGGACATAATCCTGTTGAGGATGGGGGTTGGTGACAGTACTCAGACTTTAGGAGGGCCGACCTGTGACCAGTAGGAGTAGAAAATGTCCCAGTCTTAATGGGAGTCCACAATGTCTCAGGCTTGGTGGTCAGTGGGATTTTAAAAATGTGGTCAGTAGGAGGAAGAATCCAGTCATTGGCACCAATTGCAAGAACAATGCACCGTCGTTGATGTCAGTGGGAGGAATAAGCCCCACTGTTGGTGTCAGTGAAAGGAATCCTGCCTCAAGGGCAGAACGGCAAGCGAAGGGCCACAGTTTGGAGACCACTGGCGTAGAGCATATTGCTCTCTCTTTAGCCTGGTAACAGTCAATAGAGTGAGCATGATGTACCATAGAGAAGAGGCTCGCTTTAGGCATTCCACTGTGGGATTCACCTTGCTCTCGCTTCACATGCTAACCAATCATCTAAAGTGAGGATAAGTAGGACCAGTGGTTTTTGTTTCAAGCTTTCAGAAACAAATATTTCAAGAAACCCCCTAATAATGGAAATTCAGGATCTGCAACCCCCTTCTCCATACTTTTCTAAAAAATCAGTTCTCTTAACTAGATTTAAGCTTTCAACATCTTTCATTCAGAGAAAATAGAACTGACCATAAAATGGTCAAATAACTTACACAATCTAGCATACCTGCTATGCAAAAAATGTGTCCAGGACTGTCTAATCTAAGGATTGGCTGTACCAGTCATATTGAAATAATGTTCAGCCAAAAACAGGCTTCAGGTCACAATTTTCTTGCATCTACTCCACAAGGGTCCACTCAGTTTACATGTTGTGCTATAAAAAAAAAACTCTTATTCAAAGTATTTTATTGAAATAAAGTAAGAGCAATAAAAATTATAACTTTTGGGCTAAAATGTGTGCCATGTTACTGATCCTTGCGTTACCAAACAAGGCTAATTGTCCGATGGGGGATAATATATAGTCGAAGTTCATGGTATGTTTGCTATTATCTAAATCAGCCACCTGGGAGTGGAGAGGGATTAGAACCCCTGTCAGTTTTTATTGCTGTATGCACCCTTGTTAGGGAGATTCACCCACTCTCCTGTTTACCATTATCATTGAAAGTAAAGGAAAATCCCAAATTTTGGGTTGTCCCCAGAAAAGTAATATAGGGAATAAATCTTCCAATATGGACACTAGTTCTGGTGACCTGTGGGGCCCCAAGGGATTCCCTTAATTTGCAAGGATTTCCTCACTTCTGGTTTTGGCTACAGGAAGTGAAGGTAAGTCTCCCCAATGGGGCACAGATGGTATTAAAAAAAAAAAAAAAAAAAAAAAAAAAAAAACCCTGACAGGGGTTATAACTTTCCCTTACGCTATTCAAAATTAAAAAAAAAAAGTTTTGCCTATAGTTCTGCTTTAAAAAGAGAGCAGGCAGTAAGGTACGGTCAAAAGACGGTGGGCAGGAACACAATCAGGAAAAAAAAAGCAGGAAAGCAGCGCGCACATAGGGGTACACAGCAGATCATGCAACCAAGGCAAACACTCACCCCTCTAAAGAACTAGACAACAATATAGCACTTAACAGTAAAGGGCAGCTAGTGGAGCTTGCAGGCTGGGAATCGGAGTCTGCATGCCCAGTGTAACACTGCCTTAAGCCACGTATAGATACTCCCATCCATGATTAGCATGTTCAACGTTCAGCAAAACTTCTAGTCCAGGGGTAGGCAACCCCCAGCACTGGTGCCGCAAGCGGCATGCGAAGCCTCTTTTGCCGGCACTCGACTCCCTCCCCATCAGCAGAGCAGCGCAGGGAATTGTCAGTGAGACGCTAAAGCATTTAAATTTCAGAGTTCCCCACACCGCACTGAGGGGGAGGCACTGCGCCCCCACACATTGTAAAAGATGGGAAACATTTTTTGGTTCTCTAACTTTGATGTAGCTGCGATCGCCCGCTTTTGTGATGAGGAAGAGATTGGGTGCAGTTCTGCTGGGGGGGGGTCCCTGTTTCCAGGACGATAACAACTGTCATTGGCCTTTGCTAAAGCCAATCACAGTCCCGCTAGTCCCACCCACCATCTGGAGGAAGATGACAATCTCAGAAAGAAGGGATTTCACTGTGATTGTGGTTTTTTCAATCAGGTGACAGTTTGTGGAAATACTGTTGAGCTTATGGGAACTTGGTTGAAATTTTTCCTGAACCTCTGCATCACTTACTACTGAACCCCTCTGCACTCTGTGTCCCTTTAAGCCACAGACAGTATTCAGCGCAATGAAAATCAAACCCAACTTTTGCTGGGGCGCAGAGCACCCCACTTTTTCTCAGCTGCGGGGGCCCAACTTATGATCCTGCACACAGGCCCACTGCTTTCAGAAAATACCCCTGACCTGAGCTCATCATTGTGCATCCATTTCAGATGCTTGTATGTGACACCACATACATCACATACCTGCTATACATCACATACAAGCACGTGGGTTGGATGCAAGAGGTGGATCAGCAGGATGAGTGTGCCAGGACAGGTAGATGTGTCTCATCTCTGCTTCCTTTCACCACTCTGCATATCATAGATAAGAGGGTACAGTAGTGGGGAAAACGAGCAGGAGGGGTTCAGCGGTGGGACAGATGTGCAGGGAGGTACAGTGATGGAAGAGATGAGAAGGGGGTTCAGTAGTGGGACAGAAGTGCAGGGGGGGTTCAGTGTTGGGGCAGATGAGAATGGGGTTCAGTGGTGGGACAGAAAAGCAGGGGGGTACAGAGGTGAGACAGATGTGCAGGAGGTACATTGGTGGGGCAGATGAGAAAGCAGTTACAGTGGTGGGGAAGATGAGCAGATGGGTTCAGTGTTAGGACAGATGAGAAGGTGATTCATTAGTGAGACACGAGCACGGAGATATGGCGATGGAGCAGATGTGCAGGGAGGTACATTGATGAGGCATATGAGAGGGGGGGGGGGGGGTTTACAGTGGTGGGGCAGATGTGCAGGAGGTACAGTGGTGGAAGGGATGAGAACAGGGTTCAGAAAAGCAGGGGGTTACAGTGGTGGGACAAATGAGCAGGGGGTTACAGTGGTGGGACAAATGAGAAGGGGGTTCAGCGGTAGGACAAAATAAGAGCAGGGGGGTACAGCGGGGGGCAGATGTGAAAGGAGGCGTATTGGTGGGACAGAGGAGCAGAGGGGGTACAGAGGTGAGGTGGGGCAGAAGCAAGCGAAAGGAGGTACCAT
This sequence comes from Lithobates septentrionalis, assembly GCA_037952835.1. Lineage (NCBI taxonomy): Eukaryota > Metazoa > Chordata > Amphibia > Anura > Ranidae > Lithobates > Lithobates septentrionalis. The sequence goes on along the minus strand of JBBDGP010003160.1, from coordinate 589,335 downwards.
GGTGGAACAATTGAGTAGGGGAACAGAGGTGGGACAGGTGAGAAAGGGTGCTACAGTGGTGGGGCAGATGAGAAAGGGGGAATATTGGTGGGGCAGATGTGCGGGGTAGTACAGCGGTGGGGCAGATGTGCGGGGTAGTACAGCGGTGGGGCAGATGTGCGGGGTAGTACAGCGGTGGGGCAGATGTGCGGGGTAGTACAGCGGTGGGGCAGATGTGCGGGGTAGTACAGCGGTGGGGCAGATGTGCGGGGTAGTACAGCGGTGGGGCAGATGTGCGGGGTAGTACAGCGGTGGGGCAGATGTGCGGGGTAGTACAGCGGTGGGGCAGATGTGCGGGGTAGTACAGCGGTGGGGCAGATGTGCGGGGTAGTACAGCGGTGGGGCAGATGTGCGGGGTAGTACAGCGGTGGGGCAGATGTGCGGGGTAGTACAGCGGTGGGGCAGATGTGCGGGGTAGTACAGCGGTGGGGCAGATGTGCGGGGTAGTACAGCGGTGGGGCAGATGAGCGGGGTAGTACAGCGGTGGGGCAGATGAGCGGGGTAGTACAGCGGTGGGGCAGATGAGAAAGGGGTTACAGTGGTGAAACAGATTTGCAGGGGGGACAGTGATCTGAGGTGTGGAGTTGCAGGAATTGTGGCTGATCTGAGGCATGGGAGTGTAGGATGTTAATTTCTCACTGCTCAAGTAGTTTACAGCATTTACTTTATAAAAAATCCTTTTCATGAGAGTGTGAAGTTAACATTTTTTTGTTATAAAATCAGCACGCTCAATTTCTTTGAAAACATTTTTCGGCACACTGTGCTTAAAAGGTTGCCTAACCCTGTTCTAGTCATAGGGAAGAATTAGGAAATATTAATTCCTAGGATGTTAAGCTGAGATTTCTATTGCATTGCAGAATATTGTCAAACATAAAGAAGTCATATCCCAGAAGTTTGCAAGTTGTATGCATATTTGAAAAAAAAAAAAAAAAAAGGGCACAAGGGCAGCGCTTTCCTCCACTCCTGCGGCAGACTTATGCACGGTGTTCTCACTACTAGGCAGCGGGTCACTCTGTGTGCCTAGCCTACCCCTTCTACTAATTTGCTGGAGTCCTCACACCTTTGCTTCTCGCTGCTCTGCTCCGATTGGCTGCACGGCTCTGGCGCTGCATTTATAGGACACAAGCCAAGGGCTCTGGGTTTATGGTCTGGGTTTATAAATGGTGCCTGCTACCTAGCTCCCTTCTTGTTGTGTCCCACTTGCTGTTACCCATCATTTGCGTTTCTCATTGCTGACCCCTGCCTTGTACTCAGATTACTTTTTTGGGTTAACTCCTGACCTCAGATTGTTTACTAGATTACACTTGCCCACTATCTGCTCTAAGCTCAGAATCTTCTACTGGATTAAGTTTGCCCACTACTTGCCCTGGCCTCAGAACAGTCTACTGAATTAAGCTGATCAGCTGCCTGTTCTGACCTTGGACTGTCCCAGGATTCTGCTACCAGGTGCGGTCTTCTGCCTGGCCAGTCTTGAGACTACAGGGACACTTCCATGTCTCATTAGTTCAGTCCTGGTGCCCTCTAGCTAAGAAATATAGCACTGTGTTCCAAGACCTGGGGTAACTAAATACCAGTAGGCCTGCTTGCATCAAGGGACAGGGGCTACTAAATGAAGAAACACTCACCAGCTATAGTTCCTGATCTAGGCATTGAGCTGTTTGCCATAATGTGCATTAACATACAAACATTAGGCTGAAAGCAAAGCAGCCATAATGGAAAGGCTATTACACTGTACAGTACAATACACAAATTTAAATGTATTCACCTACCTGACTGTGTACAGATTCAGTGTCATCTCCAAGCCCCTGTTTTGTATTTTCAGGTTTTCTGGCATCCTGTTCAGTCTGTTTCACATGTTTTCCTAGTTTTATACCAGCAGCGGTCGTTATTGGTGGACTAGACATGTCGGTCTGGGTGAAGGATGACACTGCAAATGCTTTAGGATCTACTGTACTGACTGTTTGGACTTCTCGGTTTGTCTGCCCCAAAGAAGGTTGTTCTTCTACATTCAACTCCTGCGAATCATTAGCTACATTTTGAATGTTCCTTGGAACTTCTTTCTGGATATGTTGTTCACCTTCCTCCAAGCTATGCTCAGTTTCCATGGCTTCATCCTCCTGATCACATGATAAGTCCTGGATAGAATGCCCCGAGGTAGTCTGGTGATCCCTATCCTGCTCACGCATTTCTTTTATATGTTGCGAAGCCATAGATGCTCCATCTTTTTCCTTGTTGGAGAAGTGGAAGGGACTTCCTCTACAATGAGCACAAAAGAGAACTTAATTCACCGTACAAGTACAGCCTGAGGAAGTCATGATACATGCAGTATATACAAGCAATGCATGTTTGTACTTTGTTTCATTAAGAGCCTAATAGGATATCCCAACCTTCCAGCATCAGCTTTGACAAGCCCTCAACAAACCTACTCTCTATCTAATACAATATGAGATCTCTCTCTCTCTCTACATACATACACACACATATACACTTTCAATTAATATACATCCACAAGAAATAGTGCAAAATCAAACAGGAATTAATCCATTTTACATTGTCTTAATACAATGAAATACAATTTGGTTCATTTGTTTCTGCAGTGCTTTTTCACACCATGGACATTAGGTGTTAAAAATACCTGCAACACCTCCAAAGAACACCAAGTTTAAATTGGCTTGCTTTGTGTCTATCAGAAGGTTAGATCCCATAAGGGAAGATAACTTTCAAGTGCACAGACTAGCTATAAGCAGGGCCTATAATTAGGAATCTACTGTACACATAAAAAATAATGAAAGTAGAGCGGAACGATTAATCCTCGAAAAAAATTGTGATCTCGATTTAACCCCCGTCACGATCTTAAACCAGCATTTCCACGATTCATGTAACAAGTGCAGAGCCTGCTAAGTGCAGTCAAAGAAAAAAATAAAAAAAGTGCAGTGTTGACGTCACGCCAGATGATCAAGAGATCAGCTACATAGTTATAGTAGGTGAGGTTGGGAAAAAAAAAAAAAAAAGACACAAGTCCAACCTATTTGTGTGATTATATGTCAGTATTACATTGTATATCCCTGTATGTTGTGGTCGTTCAAGTGCTTATCTAATAGTTTCTTGAAACCATCAATGCCCCCCTCCGCTGAGACCACCGCCTGTGGAAGGGAATTCCACTTCCTTGCTGCTCTTACAGTAAAGAACCCTCTACGTAGTTTAGGGTTAAACCTCTTTTCTTCTAATTTTAATGAGTGGCCACGGAGTCTTGTTAAACTCCCTTCTGCGAAAAAGTTTTATCCCTATTGTGGGGTCACCAGTACGATATTTGTATATTGAAATCATATCCCCTCTCAAGCGTCTCTTCTTCAGAGAGAATAAGTTCAGTGCTCACAACCTTTCCTCATAATTGATATTCTCCAGACCCTTTATTAGCTTTAAATAAAAAGTTGTATAGGGCGCACAGGACTAACGTAGTCCAAATAATGTCTCTATTAAGGATCGGCAGTCCAAAATGAATGGGAGAAATGTTGGTTGATAGGGATGAAAGGATGGTGATGCTTGTATATATCCTCCCCAGCCATCAGTGTAATCCGAGGTTGAGAAAGGAACGAATGATGGTTCCGAAACGTGTCCCTCATTGATGACATCACATCCCCTCTCTGGGCTTTCGTTTGCGGTTCAGGCTGGTCACAGAGCCGCTCAGCGGATGACATCACTTCCGGGTTCGCAGCCCTCACACGCTGACGACGCCGGCTTCACAGCTGTTCCCTGTGCTTTACACCGCTGCTGACAGTGACTACATCCATCCTCCTGAAGGCTTCCTCTGATCGTGACCCCTTCCAATGCAGCCTCACCCACGATGTGCCTGTTTACCACTCCTATTTTGTAAGTGTTTTTAACCAAGTTGGGGTATTAAAATTGTTTATCTTCTGCACTTAGAGGCACCTTTGTTTGTTTTTATGCCTTTATTAGCTTTGTTGCCCTTCTTTGTACTTGCTCCATTTCCAGTACATCCTTCCTGAGGACTGGTGCCCAGAACTGGACAGCATACTCTAGGTGCGGCCAGACCAGAGTCTTGTAGAGCAGGAGAATTATTGTTTTATCTCTGGAATTAATCCCCTTTTTCATGCATGACAATATTCTCTTTGCTTTGTAAGCAGCAGCTTGGCATTGCATGCCATTACTGAGCCTATCATCTACTAGGACCCCCAGGTCCTTTTTCATCCTAGATTCCCCCAGAGGTTCTCCCCCCAGTGTATAGATCGCATTCATATTTTTGCCACCCAAATGGATTATTTGACATTTTTCTACATTGAACCTCATTTGCCATGTAGTTGCCCACCCCATTAATTTGTTCAGATCTTTTTGCAAGGTTTCCACATCCTGCGGAGAAGTTATTGCCCTGCTTAGCTTAGTATCGTCCGCAAATACAGAGATTGAACCGTTTATCCCATCCTCCAGGTCGTTCATGAACAAAAATAAACAGGATTGGTCCCAGCACAGAACAATGGGGGACCCCCACTACCCACCCCTGACCATTCTGAGTACTCCCCATTTATCACCACCCTCTGAACTGGCCCTTGTAGCCAGTTTTCAATCCATGAACTCACCCTATGGTCCATGCCAACAGACCTTATTTTGTACAGTAAACGTTTATGGGGAACTGTCAAATGCTTTTGCAAAATCCAGATAAACCACGTCTACGGTCCTTCCTTTATCTAGATTGCAACTCACCTCTTCATAGAAGGTTAATAGATTGGTTTGGCAAGAACGATTCTTCATGAATCCATGCTGATTACTGCTAATGATACCGTTCTCATTACTAAAATCTTGTATATAGTCCCTTATCTTCCCCTCCAAAAGTTTACATACTATTGATGTTAGGCTAACTGGTCTGTAATTCCCAGGGATGTATTTTGGGCCCTTTTTAAATATTGGTGCTACATTGGCTTTTCTCCAATCAGGTGGTACCATTCCAGGCAGTAGACTGTCAGTAAAAATTAGGCACAATGGTCTGGCAATTACTTGACTGAGTTCCCCAAGTACCCTTGGGTGCAAACCATCTGGTCCCGGTGTTTAATGTTAAGTTTCCCAAATTTTAATTCTGTCATCTGTTAACCATGGAGGTACTTTCTGTGATGTGTCATGAAGATAAACATTGCAGTTTTGGTTACTGAAGCCCCCCGATTCCCTCATGATGACGGAGGAGAAGAAAAAATTCAATACCTACGCCATCTCCCCTCTCTCCTGAAGTCACAGCTCTGTGTTTCCATTCAGACACAAAAGCCTGACTTGGCCCAGCTACCTCCCCCCCCACCCAAAGGCTAGCTGACTGGGGAGCCAATGGCGCCACTACTGTGTCTCAGCCAATCAGGTAGGAGAATCTGAACGGCTGAGACACTTGTGGACATCGGTGAACAAAGAGGGACCTAAGGTAAGTGCTAGGGGGCTGCTGCACACAGAATGCTTTTTATCTTAATGATAAAAAAACCTTCTGACGTTACAACCACTTTAAGTATCAGTATATTTTACTAGACAATTACTTAGAACCCCCAAACATTATATATATATATATATATATATATATATATATATATATATATATATATATATATATATATATATATATATATATATATATATATATATATATATATATATATATATATATATATATATATATATATATATATATATATATATATATATAGAAAAAGAGTCCAAGAGGTTGCTGCACTTAAAAATTTCTTTGCTTTATTTCTCAAATTGTTCAGTAGGGATTTACAAAGCAAGTATAATCCAAAAACACAGGCACGAAATGCCTACACAGTTTCAGACACAGGTAGATTCAGATATGGATGGATGGATGGATTACGTCTCGGGCTAGTCAGCTTACGCCCTTCCTAAGATCCATTGAAGCACATCTGAGGGTTTCAATCCAATCATTCATTTAAATACAGGTTAAGTGAAGTACTTCACATATGGAATCAATATGGCTAATTAGTTCAAATCGCATACCATTTAACATCTATATATGCATATATTTATCTATAACATGCCATTAAAACAAGGATAAGCAACAGGTGTCGAATCTCTCATTCTCTTCACTCTCATTATAGAATATTTGAAATACCCATAAAAAACGCAGGGAAATGTTGCATTCATGAATAAATACAAAAACAAAAAGAAAAAGAAAAAACAAAAAGGATATCCCCATCATGAAGTTATTTTATCTGGCTACTTTCATATACTTATTCCAACAGTTAAACAAATAAATAAAGATCCAAATCAACATTTAAGCCATATGGAGCAATTGTATTAAAAAAATGTATCCAGTATACTTCTCTTTTTCTTAGAATCAATTCACGGTTGCCCCCTCTCCTATTTTTCTCAATACCTTCTAGGACCATATACTTTAGTTGTGATACATTGTGGCCAAATTCCAAAAAGTGTCTCGCCAGCGGTAATTGGGTTAATTTATCTCGTATTGAGTATTTGTGTCTCGCTATCCTATCTTTGATTTTTTGTGTAGTCTCCCCTACATAGACTAAACCGCATGGGCACTTTATGGCGTAAATTACATATGAAGATTGGCATGTGTAGTAACCCCGTATGGGGATGTTGAAGCCCCTATGTGGATGTGTAAAGTATTTACCTTTAATCATAGAGTTACATTGTATGCATGACAAGCAGGGATACGATCCCAGATTTTTAGGTCCCAGGAAGGTTAGTTTGGCTGCTGCAGCCACAGGTTGATCAGATTTAATCAATCGATCTCGTATCGTTCTACCTTTTCTATAGGAGGACATGGGTGGATTCCAGAATTCCTGTACCATGGGGTAACTGGATCTTAAAAGATTCCAATGTCTTTTGATAATTTGATTAATTTTGTTGGAGAAGGGATGGTACTGCATAATAAAGGGGATTCTCTTCTTTTCTTTTCGGGGTGATCGATTACTATCCGTATTAGGATGATCGATATTAACTAAAGCTTGCGGATATCTTCTACTAATAAGTTTGTTTTTTATTTCATCAAGTCTCTGATCACGGCACAGCGGGTCACTCACCATCCGCTGCACCCTCATCATCTGACTTTTTGGGATGGATGAAAAAACGTTTGGGGGGTGAAAGCTATTAAAATGTAGCAATTGATTACGATCTGTGGGTTTCACATATAAGTCAGTAGTGATCTGCCCATTGTTCAATTTAAGAAGAGTATCAAGAAAGGAGATCTCATTTTTACCAATTTCAATGTTGAACTTTAATCCAGGTACTAAATAGTTAATGTATTTATCAAATAAGTATAGGCTTTCCATGTTGCCATCCCATATAGCGAAAATATCGTCCACAAATCTGTACCAACATTGGCAATGCTTTAAAAATAAATCATTGACATAAATAAAGGACGTCTCTATCATATTCATAAATGCGTTCGCATATGGGGGTGCAACATTTGAACCCATCGCTGCTCCATTCAGTTGCAAGAAATGAGTATCCCTGAAAAGAAAATAGTTCTCTTCAAGAGTAATTTTCAAAAGGTCAAGCAGAAATGAAATCTGTTCGGTTTTATAGATGCCTGATTGAATTAACAATCGCTGACATGCCTCTATTCCTAAATCATGTGGAATGATAGTAAATAAGCTAGAGACGTCCCATGATATCAGGATGGAATCTGATGTCAAGTTTATATCTTGAATTTTTGACAAAAAGTCAGTAGTATCTCTTATAAATGATTTAGTGTTTAATAGCAATGGTGTCAAACACTTATCCAGGTATTGTGCTAGATGTGTTGTCACAGATTCCATCCCTGATACAATGTGACGTCCGGGGGGATTTTTAGGGTCTTTATGAATTTTTGGTAACATATACAGTACCGGTGTAACTGGATATTCACATATCAAAAACTCCATAGTTTCATCATCAATGATTTTTTGTTTAACTGCCTTAGTTAGAGTTGTTTTTATCCTTTTTTGCACTTTAAAAACAGGACAGCAATCAAGTCTTTTATAAGTAAGGGTATCACTCAGATGTTTCATTATTTCATTTTCATACATGGATGTATCCATGACCACAATAGCTCCCCCCTTGTCAGCCGGCTTGATAGTGATATCATGCCGGGCTGACAAGGAGTTTAACGCTGCAATCTCATCTCTATTTAGATTGTGGGGTATATGGTCTCTCTTATCTCTGTCACACAAAAAACGTTTTATATCATTTTCCACTTTGTCTATATATACCTCTACAGCAGCACATGAAGTGGGTGGTACTTTAGTGCTTTTTGGTTTTAAACCCATGTTTTTGATCGATAATATTGATAATTCTTTAGTTGTGGCAGTGGGTACACCAGAATAGTATGCTTTAAATCTTAATTGTCTAAAAAATCTATATAAATCCTGTTTAAGTACAAAATCATTCATTTTCTCTTTAGGGCAAAAGCCCAAACCCTTATTCAAAACACTTAGTTCAGTTTTAGACAAAACAATAGAAGAAATGTTATGTACCAGGTTTTCATCTAATGTCTCTGGCGGTTCTGGCGTCTGGTGGTTATACCCCCTGCTGTGTCTTTTCTTTGTTCGCCGGCCGCCCCTCCTGGTCCGGATTCGGTCAGGTTCCCTGGTAAAAAAGGAGTAGTTGATACACTGGTGGATGATCCAGTAGATGTCATAGAGGAGTTTGAGCTAGCCAGATTTTTTCGTTGTATTTTTCTGTAGCCCTTGAATGGTAATATGTAGGATCAGTCCAATTGTAGACACGATCGTTTTTATAATCTTCCCGATCTCGTTCAAGTTTTGTACGTTTACGGAATTGAATATTGGTGCGAAATCTTTCTAATTTATCATTATTCATTTTCTTGAATTGCTGTAGTTCCTCTTGATTAGAACATTGTTGTAGCTGTCTTTCAAGTTCAGCAATCTCCTGCTGTATGAGAGTCCTCTCTTGTTGCAAGAATTGCACAGTTAATGTCATGATATCAAAGGAAACAATTTGAGAAATAAAGCAAAGAAATTTTTAAGTGCAGCAACCTCTTGGACTCTTTTTCTATATACAAGGTCGGTGGGAAGACCTGATTGCTGGCACTAAATCGTAAGCAGAGTGCGGTTCTCCTCCACAAGTGAATATATTTTCCCCTGGGAACAAGCACCAGCTACTATCAAGGAATCATTACAAGGATGGCAACAGGTGGCTCATACTCATTCTCTGAAACAGAGGATTCAAGGATTTTCACTGACACCATGGGATCCAGAGATTTTCTGATCCAGTCCTCCTCTATACAACTTACCAGAAAAATGGAGAAACTAATGCAAAGAGCCACCACTATGGAACTTCATGAGGTAACATTAGCCGAATACTATAAGTTACAAATGATACCTAGAGGGCTGAGGGTTTGTCTGACTCCAACCCTCTTTTCACAGAACAAGGACTTTAAAACCAAATTTGCCCAGATTCTCAATAAATGTTCCTTTGATATCATGACATTAACTGTGCAATTCTTGCAACAAGAGAGGACTCTCATACAGCAGGAGATTGCTGAACTTGAAAGACAGCTACAACAATGTTCTAATCAAGAGGAACTACAGCAATTCAAGAAAATGAATAATGATAAATTAGAAAGATTTCGCACCAATATTCAATTCCGTAAACGTACAAAACTTGAACGAGATCGGGAAGATTATAAAAACGATAGTGTCTACAATTGGACTGATCCTACATATTACCATTCAAGGGCTACAGAAAAATACAACGAAAAAATCTGGCTAGCTCAAACTCCTCTATGACATCTACTGGATCATCCACCAGTGTATCAACTACTCCTTTTTTACCAGGGAACCTGACCGAATCCGGACCAGGAGGGGCGGCCGGCGAACAAAGAAAAGACACAGCAGGGGGTATAACCACCAGACGCCAGAACCGCCAGAGACATTAAATGAAAACCTGGTACATAACATTTCTTCTATTGTTTTGTCTAAAACTGAACTAAGTGTTTTGAATAAGGGTTTGGGCTTTTGCCCTAAAGAGAAAATGAATGATTTTGTACTTAAACAGGATTTATATAGATTTTTTAGACAATTAAGATTTAAAGCATACTATTCTGGTGTACCCACTGCCACAACTAAAGAATTATCAATATTATCGATCAAAAACATGGGTTTAAAACCAAAAAGCACTAAAGTACCACCCACTTCATGTGCTGCTGTAGAGGTATATATAGACAAAGTGGAAAATGATATAAAACGTTTTTTGTGTGACAGAGATAAGAGAGACCATATACCCCACAATCTAAATAGAGATGAGATTGCAGCGTTAAACTCCTTGTCAGCCCGGCATGATATCACTATCAAGCCGGCTGACAAGGGGGGAGCTATTGTGGTCATGGATACATCCATGTATGAAAATGAAATAATGAAACATCTGAGTGATACCCTTACTTATAAAAGACTTGATTGCTGTCCTGTTTTTAAAGTGCAAAAAAGGATAAAAACAACTCTAACTAAGGCAGTTAAACAAAAAATCATTGATGATGAAACTATGGAGTTTTTGATATGTGAATATCCAGTTACACCGGTACTGTATATGTTACCAAAAATTCATAAAGACCCTAAAAATCCCCCCGGACGTCCCATTGTATCAGGGATGGAATCTGTGACAACACATCTAGCACAATACCTGGATAAGTGTTTGACACCATTGCTATTAAACACTAAATCATTTATAAGAGATACTACTGACTTTTTGTCAAAAATTCAAGATATAAACTTGACATCAGATTCCATCCTGATATCATGGGACGTCTCTAGCTTATTTACTATCATTCCACATGATTTAGGAATAGAGGCATGTCAGCGATTGTTAATTCAATCAGGCATCTATAAAACCGAACAGATTTCATTTCTGCTTGACCTTTTGAAAATTACTCTTGAAGAGAACTATTTTCTTTTCAGGGATACTCATTTCTTGCAACTGAATGGAGCAGCGATGGGTTCAAATGTTGCACCCCCATATGCGAACGCATTTATGAATATGATAGAGACGTCCTTTATGTCAATGATTTATTTTTAAAGCATTGCCAATGTTGGTACAGATTTGTGGACGATATTTTCGCTATATGGGATGGCAACATGGAAAGCCTATACTTATTTGATAAATACATTAACTATTTAGTACCTGGATTAAAGTTCAACATTGAAATTGGTAAAAATGAGATCTCCTTTCTTGATACTCTTCTTAAATTGAACAATGGGCAGATCACTACTGACTTATATGTGAAACCCACAGATCGTAATCAATTGCTACATTTTAATAGCTTTCACCCCCCAAACGTTTTTTCATCCATCCCAAAAAGTCAGATGATGAGGGTGCAGCGGATGGTGAGTGACCCGCTGTGCCGTGATCAGAGACTTGATGAAATAAAAAACAAACTTATTAGTAGAAGATATCCGCAAGCTTTAGTTAATATCGATCATCCTAATACGGCTAGTAATCGATCACCCCGAAAAGAAAAGAAGAGAATCCCCTTTATTATGCAGTACCATCCCTTCTCCAACAAAATTAATCAAATTATCAAAAGACATTGGAATCTTTTAAGATCCAGTTACCCCATGGTACAGGAATTCTGGAATCCACCCATGTCCTCCTATAGAAAAGGTAGAACGATACGAGATCGATTGATTAAATCTGATCAACCTGTGGCTGCAGCAGCCAAACTAACCTTCCTGGGACCTAAAAATCTGGGATCGTATCCCTGCTTGTCATGCATACAATGTAACTCTATGATTAAAGGTAAATACTTTACACATCCACATAGGGGCTTCAACATCCCCATACGGGGTTACTACACATGCCAATCTTCATATGTAATTTACGCCATAAAGTGCCCATGCGGTTTAGTCTATGTAGGGGAGACTACACAAAAAATCAAAGATAGGATAGCGAGACACAAATACTCAATACGAGATAAATTAACCCAATTACCGCTGGCGAGACACTTTTTGGAATTTGGCCACAATGTATCACAACTAAAGTATATGGTCCTAGAAGGTATTGAGAAAAATAGGAGAGGGGGCAACCGTGAATTGATTCTAAGAAAAAGAGAAGTATACTGGATACATTTTTTTAATACAATTGCTCCATATGGCTTAAATGTTGATTTGGATCTTTATTTATTTGTTTAACTGTTGGAATAAGTATATGAAAGTAGCCAGATAAAATAACTTCATGATGGGGATATCCTTTTTGTTTTTTCTTTCTTTTTGTTTTTGTATTTATTCATGAATGCAACATTTCCCTGCGTTTATGGGTATTTCAAATATTCTATAATGAGAGTGAAGAGAATGAGAGATTCGACACCTGTTGCTTATCCTTGTTTTAATGGCATGTTATAGATAAATATATGCATATATAGATGTTAAATGGTATGCGATTTGAACTAATTAGCCATATTGATTCCATATGTGAAGTACTTCACTTAACCTGTATTTAAATGAATGATTGGATTGAAACCCTCAGATGTGCTTCAATGGATCTTAGGAAGGGCGTAAGCTGACTAGCCCGAGACGTAATCCATCCATATCTAAATCTACCTGTGTCTGAAACTGTGTAGGCATTTCGTGCCTGTGTTTTTGGATTATACTTGCTTTGTAAATCCCTACTGAACAATTTGAGAAATAAAGCAAAGAAATTTTTAAGTGCAGCAACCTCTTGGACTCTTTTTCTATATACAAGGTCGGTGGGAAGACCTGATTGCTGGCACTAAATCGTAAGCAGAGTGCGGTTCTCCTCCACAAGTGAATATATATATATATATATATATATATATATATATATATATATATATATATATATATATATATATATATTTTTTTTTTTTTTTTTTAAACAGAGACCCTAGAGAATAAAATTGCGGTCGTTGCAATACTTTATGTCACATTGTATCACACTTTAATGAAGGAAAAAAAAAAAAAAAAAAGTCAGCCAAATTTTTTGTATAATGTGAAAGATGTTACGCAGAATATTGTAAAACGTTATTCTAAGCAAGAAAATCGTGATGCTCATTTTATCCAGAATCGTGCTCCAATAGAAAGACAATTGAAGTGCATTAGTAAAATGTATAATAAAAAGGAAAAGGTTACAAGGGCTGCAACACAATTTAAGGCAAATAACTGTTTGATTCCAAAACAGGCTAAAGGCCTGTTTTAAAGCCAACGTATAATACAGATGTCCCTAATTGAAAATTTAGAATAGCTGAAAAATTGTTTATATATGTTGACATTTGCCAATATGAATACATTTCATTTATATATTCATGTCTTCATTAGTGAATCCACTATAGGACGCACATCCAATCACATCTATGCCAAAAAGATCCCACACAGACTAACGATCAGCTGTTTAAAATCAGATAATCAATATGTAGTCATGTGGTAGATAAATTATGTGTATATAAGTGGTGATCACTTTCGTACAAACCAGCTATGAGTAAGCACTCTATGGGAGCGTGAAACGCGTTAGCGGTTATGCTGCATCATCCCAACAAAGCCATGTACGGATTTTAATCATGTTATTACTTTTTCAATAAAGAGGATTTTATTTTTCACTTTTCCAATCCGGAGTGCGGCTGTCCAGATTTTTCCATCACACACATACCATTGGAATAGCAATTGCCGGCACCTGGGGCTCTCACAATCATCCACACAGCGGAGGACGGGAAGCTTGAACCCGATCACCTAGAGCGGTGGTAACTATCCTGAAAAATTGTTTGTTTTTGAGAAGCAAAAAAAGTTATCAACCCTTACCTAACAGGAGTTGTAGGCACATTGTGACCTCTGCTCTCCTCTTCTCGATGGACTTCACACACACGTACAAACACGGAAGGGGAATTCTCTGTGCTGAGGTAAAAAAACAAATAGAAATACTCAATGATGTCAATGGTGTGATTAATATCAAGTTAAATGTAACAAAGACCCTCCAAGGTCACTGGCTACTGTTTCTATAGTGAAAATAGCAGATCCTCTCTCCTCTTTGGGGCTTGATATTTGTCTGGCTTCCGTTTACAGGATTCATAAGAATTAACAGGTTACACATAAATACATAATAAATTTTATTATATATATATATATATATATATATATATATATATATATATATATATATATATATATATATATATATATATATATAAATATAAAATACTGTAGAGTATAAGATTTCCTATCATTTGAGCCCAGTCTTGCCACACAGAGTTAATCCATCTCTGAGCAATCCTCTTTTATTGTTCAGTGAGATAAATCTTGACAAACTGAGAAAAACTTTGTCAAATCCTCCCCTTTGCTGTGAGTGACAGGTGATTTACATATCTCGTGCATTAGCCTAAGAGACATGCAGTATTTATTCATTCCCACCCCCACTCCTTTCTTCAGCAGCTCTGCAAGGATTGGCTGTGTCACACCTCAGCATGATTTGGCATGACTCACGACTCCACCCACCGAAATCCAGACAACAGACCCACCCACAGAATCTGCAGTTTTTCGGATCTCATAACAGACAGAGGGGACACATTTGAAAGGTAAAGATACATGCAGGAGGCATGTATATCCTTATAGATAACCCCTATGGCAGTAGTTTAGTAAGAATGACATTGGGTTTACATCCACTTTAGGTGACTTTGAACGTGGCATTGTTGTTGCTGCCAGACGGTCTGAGTATTTCAAAAACGACTGATCACCTGGGATTTTCACGCACAATCTCTAGGGTTTACAGAGCATGGTCCGCAAAAGAGAAAATATCCAGTGAGTGGCAGTTATGCGTCATTAGAATCTTGCAGAAGACAGGGAGGAAGGACTTCCATGATTACAGAGCCCGATTTCCAAGCCACCAACCCAGGGACAATCTGGTCCTCTGTGCCAAATGAATTGGTCTGTGGAAGGACTGGCCTGACTTGTTGCAGAGGTCTGGAGTGAAACTGGGCAAATGGAACTGCCTCAAAAGGATGCTACCATTAGACACCATACTCCCATGTAAAATGTGGAGAGTTGGATGACTCCTGGACTTGATCCTTTCAAGTTTTACCTGAGGGAGAGTCCAGCAACAATTTCTCAGGGTTCATGATCTACCCAAAAGTCTTTGATGTCCGGATGGTCAAGACAACATACAAATGGGTGGCACCGCCCACTTGAACTGTAGAACAGCTTGATTTATTTACTTATTGCTATAATATCACCAAATTTAAAAAAAATATATATATTTTCCTCATTTTAGGCCGATATGTATTCTTCTACATATTTTTTGGAAAAAAAAAAAAAAGTTGCAATAAGTGTATATTGATTGGTTTGCGCAAAAGTTATAGCGTCTACAAAATAGGGAATAGATTTATGGCATTTTTATTATTATTTTTTTTGACCAGTAATGGCGGTGATCTGCGATGTTTAACAGTTACGTTTTTATTCATCTCCAACGGAGAAAAGTTTCAGTACAAAGATAAAAAAGAAGTACATTCACAAATATATATATATATATATATATATATATATATATATATATATATATATATATATATATATATATATATATATATATATATATATATATATATATATATATAAACATACGTATATCTATACATATACATAAAAATATAAAAGGGGACAATAAGAGAGGATTACATAAAACAGGGCAAAGAAGAACCATTTCCAGAAGGAAAGTGACAATCTAGGACAAATAGTCTCAAATATTACATCAAAAAGCAAGGCACATCAGTTCACATCTTAGTTGCAAGTATTCATATCACTGCAAAGTTGTATTTTAGGAGCAATACCTCCTCCTCAAACAAAAAAAAGTGTATTTTAGTGGTAATTTTAAGTGTATTCTAAATATTTCTTAATCGATCTAGTGGTGTATAAATTCAGCGAGTTCTCCCGGGGGGGGGGGATCCGCATCCGTGGCCACTCACCCAGAAACCCATGCACCCCAAATTTTTTCAAACTTTTTGGGACATTTCCGGCTCATAAATGTGAGCTTATATAGAGGGAGGGTCTTATCAATGAGTGTTTTTCACTGTCCCACTGTTGGGGGGTCTGTCTGTTTCCATTTAAATAAAATGGTTTTCCTTGCATAGAATAGAGCGTAGAAAACGAATAGCCTCTTATGGGTGTTTGCGATAATGGTATCACAGATCCCCAGGAGAAGGACCTGGGGATCCAGTGTAAGTGTCAGGTTCCCAATTAAATTGATGTATTGCACCACCTCCCTCCAGAACTGTTGAAGAAGGGGGCACGACCACACCACATGTAAGAAAGTACCTATATCCGTATTGCATTTTGGGCACTTATCAGAGTAAGAGGGGTATATTTTAGCAAGCCGTTGGGGTGTGTAGTATGCCTGGTGAAGGAATTTTAACTGGATGTACCTGTCCCTGGCGGATATCATCAAAGGAATATATTGTTGGACTCCCTCTTCCCAAATCGTCATCCGTCAGGGAGGGCACAGCCAGCTTCCATTTGTTAAATAGCCTAGTCCCCTGATTATCAGTTCCCAGGGACACCCGGAGATACAAAGAGGAGAGGATACGGTCGACATGCCTAGAGATAAGGAAGCGCTCCACCATATGTGATTGTAGTTGAATTTCTGAAGGGAATTGAGCCTGAATTGCGTGTCTCAGTTGCAAATAGCGGAAAAACATTTTGGTAGGGAGTTGGAAGGTATTACGCAATTCGTTAAATGTAAGGAGTTTACCTTCTGGCATAATATGCTGTAAGATTTTAATTTCATATTTAGCCCAGACTGCTGGGTCTGGGATCGTGAACAGATGTGGTAGTTTAGGGTTGCCCCAGAGTGGTGTATAGGGTGAATAAGTTTGGGGTGGGTTGAGCTTAGCTGTCGGCTGTTCCCATATTTTGACGGTCGTGCGCATGGGGATGGTCATATTATTTTGTGCTTTTGGACCCCTGAATACCAGGTTGCTCAATGCTGAATACGACCCCAATATGGCTGCTTCTAAATTAACCGCCGGGTTATGTCGTGACTGAACAAACCACCAGCGCACCGTCACCAGCACCGCCGCCCAATAATATTTCCTGAAGCACGGTAATGCCAGCCCGCCCGCAGATAGGGGAAGTTTCAGGCTTGTTTTGGCAACCCTAGGGGTCTGTCCAGCCCAAATGAAATTATTGATTACCCGATCTAGTTGCTTAAAAAACGATTCAGGGATAAGTACTGGAGTGTTTCTAAATACATACAGGAATTTGGGGAGGAATATCATTTTGAGGAGGTTTATCCTACCCACCGGTGTCAGGGGAAGGGACTTCCATGTTAAGCAGCATCTTATTAGTTGCTGTAGAATGGGGTATACATTATCTGTCAGATAACAAGAGAGATCCCTTTGTATTTCAATGCCCAGATAGCGAAATTTAGTGACTGTTTGCAGGGGTATATGGTGGGGAGGGAGTAGGGGCGGCTGGGAGATCGGGAAAAGCATGGATTTGCTCCAGTTTATGCGTATACCTGAGAAGGAGCCAAATAAGTCTATGATCCTTAAGGTCTCTTCGAGGGAGTGGGAAGCATCTGGGAGATAAAGAAGAGCGTCATCCGCGTAGAGAGAGATCTGTTCCCGTAAAGGGCCCACCTCCATTCCCCCTGCAGCCACGGAGGACCTAATAAGGATAGCAAGGGGTTCAACAGCTAGGGCAAACAAACCCGGGGATAAAGGACATCCCTGTCTAGTACCCCTGTGTAATTTGATGGGGGGCGAGAGGGACCCATTGGTTCTGACTCTGGCAGTGGGGTTAGCATACATCCGTTTTATCCAAGAGATAAACTTAGGCCCAATATTAAATTTTCCCAAGACATGCCAAAGATACTCCCATTCGACCGAGTCGAACGCCTTTTCGGCGTCTAGGGAGGCCACTACTCCGGGGGTACCTCTGGCAAGGGCGTGGGATATATTTGTATATAATCGTCGCAAATTAATGTCTGTTCCCTTACCTGGCATGAAGCCCGTCTGGTCTCCATGAACCAGAGAGAGGATAACAGCATTGAGCCGATTCGCTAGAATTTTTGTGATGATCTTAGCGTCTACGTTTAATAACGAAATAGGCCGGTATGACTCACATAGCTCGGGGTCCTTACGGGGCTTAGGTATTACAACAATTACCGCCTCTGACATTGATGGAGGAAGGCTTTGACCCTCCAGCATGGACAGAAGAAGTTCATGAAACTGAGGGGCCAATGATTCACTATTAGTTTTATAAAACTCGGCCGGTAAACCGTCTGGGCCTGGGGACTTTGCAGATTGTAGTGAAGAGATTGCCGTCTGCACTTCTTTGAGGGTAATGGGTGCATCTAATTTAGTTTTATTTTCCTCCGAGAGGACTGGGAACTCTATTTGACCTAGGAAATGTTGCAGAGTGTCTAGGGTGTAGTCAGTTTTGGATGTATATAAGCGTTCATAAAATTGTGCAAATCTGGCATTGATCTTAGCGGGGTCCGCCAAAAGGTTCCCCATGTCATCTTTAATGTTGGCAATGTGTGCTATGGTGGAGCGCTCCCTGGCCAGCCACGCCAGCAGCCTCCCTGATCTCTCACCTTGCTCGAATATTCTCTGGGACTGTGAGAGCAGTAGCTTGCGGGTCGCAGTTGCTCGCAACAACGCAATCTCGCGGTGGAGAATTTGAAGTGTGGTGTAAGTTCCCACATCTTTGGTGGTCACATAACTGGATTCCAAGCTCTGAGCCCGTCCCTCAGCCTCCTCCAATGTAAGCCTATTGAGTTTCCTAACTTTATTTATAACCATGCGGTACTGACCTCGTGTATATCCCTTAAAGGCATCCCATACCATTGCAGGGGAGGCCGTTGCTTTATTTTGTAACCAAAATGTATTCATCTCTCCCCTCTATCTCAGGGGCAACACTCTCATCCGTTATCCAAAAACCCGAGACCCGCCATAGGCCGGAGCCCATTGGCGAATCCGTGTTTAGTTGTAGTAGGAGGGGAGCGTGGTCAGAAATGCCACGTGGCAGAATCTTAACCTCCTGGACACGGGAGAGAATAGGTCCCCCAGCATAGAACAGATCAATTCTTGAGAAAGAGGCATACGTGGCAGAGTGACAAGTATATTGCCTATCCCTGGGGTGACGCCATCTCCACACATCACTAAGGCCATATCCCTCCGCCCATCTCTTCAGTGGGGAGTCAGAAGCCCCATCATCACCCATCCTATCCATGCCAGGGTCCGGTGGCATATTAAAGTCTCCAGCCAGAAGAATGGCTGCAGCCGGGTATTGAGCCAGTATAGGGGTAAGTTTATGTAGAATCGCCATGGAGGCTGGGGGTGGAATATATAAACCCACTATTACCATCTCAATCCTGTCGCACATGGCATGCATGACAACATATTTCCCCTCGGGATCTAGGTGGAGATCAAGCAGTGTAAAGGGCAGTGCTTTGTGGACCAGGACGCTGACTCCTCTAGAATAGGCAGAGTATGTAGAATGATAGTATGAACCTACCCAGGGCTTTTTTAGAGCCAGCGTCCTGCTCCCTGTTAAGTGAGTCTCCTGCAAAATGCAGATATGGGGGTTGTATTTTTTTATGTAAGTAAAAACTAAGGAGTGTTTTATCTTAGAATTTAGGCCCCGTACATTTCAGGACATAACATTAAGGAGATTCATTCTGCTGCCCTGATACACGCGCCACAGGATTGACACAGCATACACTCCACGTAGAGCCCACATGATAACAGAACACTCTTAGTGAGATACACATTTGTGATAGCACAGCGAGCCGAATAACCCTCCCTCTCTAGTAATAGCCGATTAACACTGCATGTCTTGCTTTGAGTAGAGCACTGATTGTACAATCTGGAGCAAATAAATGCCATATGTATAGAAAGTAAAAGGAAAATAACATAACGTAAAACTAATCTGGGGTAAAAACCCCAACACCAACCTTTCCCAACCTCCCCCCTCCCCGCACCACCCCCCAAACTTCGGGATGCTCGTTCCCCAAAACTATTTGTGACAACTGCCCATGGGGCTCGTGAACAGTGAGCCTTCAGAGCGACTTAGTCTGTGTACATAAAGAGCAGCCAACAAGACCCGAATTTCTCGGATAAACGATCCCAGCATATCAAAATGTCTCCCAAAAATCCGGGGGTACTATTCTTAAACTTAAACACGTTGCAAACTGGAGATTCCGGTCCCCTCACCATATATTTAGGCACGATCACAAACAATTCTTCATCTCTTTTGCGTAAATGTTCTTTAGCTAGTATATACTCACAGAACCGGATCTGAGGAAGAATGTAAAAGTAACTTATTCTGAACTGGTTGGACAAGCCAAGGTAAAGGGTTCGGGCTTGTAGTGATGTCAGCAGATGAAGGTGATCTTTGTTGCAGTAAAACTTATGTTATAAGGGGATTTAGTGAGAGTGATCGGATCAGCCTCGTGGTACTGTTTCCAGCCACCTGGATGCCTCTTCTGGAGATGTAAAGAACCGCACTGATTCTCCATCCTGCACTCTCAAACGGGCGGGAAATAGCATACTATATTTGATCTTGCGATTGCGGAGATCCAATTTGATCTGATCGAACGATCTTCTTGACTTTTGTGTGTCGATGGAGAAATCTGGGAAGATCATGAGTCTCGCTCCCTCATGACAAAGCACCTCAATCTTTCTCGCCTCTCGCAAAACCAGATCACGATCCCGAAAATTGAGGAGTTTCAGAATAAATGTGCGTGGAGGAGCTCCCGGGGGCCCCCGGGCAGCAGGCATTCTATGCGCCCTCTCCACCACAAAGACATCAGAGAACTTGGCATCTGGAAGAAGGGTGCACAGCAAGCGCTCAGTAAACGTCGTAGGATCTTTACCTTCCGCTCCCTCTGGCAATCCCACTATCCGGAGGTTGTTCCTTCGATTTCTGTTCTCTGCGTCCTCCGCACGAGCTTCCAGAACTTTTATTTTGGTCTGCAGCGTGCGGAGCGAGACTCCCTGGTCCTGTAGTACATCTTCTGCCTCCCCCACTCTTCTTTCGGCTTCAGTGAGCCTGGAGCGGAAACAGTCCATGTCTCTACGGATAAGGCTGATGTCCAGCTGCATGCACTCTATTTTCCCCGTCAGGGTAGTTTGGCAGGTAGTAATAGCCTGCATGAGGGCTTCAAAGTTAGTTTGTTCTCGTAGAGCTGCCTCTCCCTCCTCTGCCTGAGACGCCATGCTGGCCGCCGTTGCGGGAGACAGGCGCACCACAGAGGCCTGCTTCTTCTGAGTATTCCGGGGCTTACGAGATGCCTGGGAGTATCTCCCTCCAGTCATACCGGTCCCTAGAAGCTCCGGTACCGTTTGTGTCCACTTTCAGGTCGGAGAGTGCAGGGTACAGAGCCCAGGAAGTAAGGGTGTAATGTTGGTGGGGAGGCTGAGAGCACCAAGATGGCCGCCGAGACTAGGCCGGATCCCCTGTTCAGATTTAAGGCTGTCACTGTGTGGGGGGCACGGTTTGGTTCAGACTTCTCTCAGGGTCCCATGCAGGGGGTCAGCTGGTAGTGGGAAAGCCAGGTGTCCCAGGGGCCAGATCGTAGCCCCACCCCCCGAAGAGGCCTGGAGGAGCAAGATGGCCGCCGGAGCTCCGGACCAGGCCGAAGCCGCGGCCTAGAGTTGGGGCCGCCGCCGTGCGGACTAATAGTGCTCCGCCCGAGCCTCCTCTGGAAGCCCTCAGGGCAGGGTCCGTGGGCGGGAGGAGAGCCAGACACCCGGGAGGCCGAGGAGGGCAGGATGGCCTCCGGAGTTCAGTAGGCCTGAAGCCGCGGCCTGTATTTGCGGCTGCCGCCGCGAAGGAGCTCCGTGCCGGCTCGGACGTCCGTCCGATCAAAGACCTGCAGGAACGGGTCAATGTATTAGCGGAGGGCTCAGGAGGTACCTCAGGCTGCTGGTGGATGATGCTGGGAGGCAGGATGGGCAAGGATTCGGGAGTACTGGACGGAGCTCGGGTCTAGCACGTCTTACTCCATGCTGCAGCAGGCCACGCCCCCCCTGCGATGTTTATTTGGACTGCAACATTGCGGCGGACAGATCGGACACTTTTTTGGGACCACTGACATTTATATAGCGATCAGAGCTATAAATAGCCACTGATTACGGTATAAATGTCACTGGCAAAGAAGGGGTTAATACTAGGGGCCGATCAAAGGGTTAAATGTGTTCCCTCAGTGTGTTCTAACTGTGGGGGGGGGGGGGCGGGACTGCCTGAGGGAGGAGACTGATTGGTGTTCCTATATACTAGGAACACACGATCTGTCTCCTCTCCCCCGTTAGAACGTGGAATTGTGTGTCCACACTAGGGGTGCAACGGATCAAAAATCTCACGGATCGGATCGATCCTCGGATTAGAGTCACGGATCGGATCATTTTCGGATCAGCAAAAAAAAAAAAAAAAAAAACAACACACACAAATCTTGTTACACCCACCGAAGTTTTAGATTTAAAAGCTATTTTCAACACAAAACCGAGCTTATATGCATAAATACAGTATTTGTGCATATAAGCTCAGTTTTGTGTTGAAAATGGCTTTTAAATCCAAAACTCCGGTGGGTGTAACAAGATGTCCGCTTGCCCCCTTCTCACTCTATCATTATTGTACTGTGCAGGAGTGTGGGGTGTAGCAAGATGGCGGCGACGAAACGTCACTTCCTGTCCAGACAGTGGCCACTTCCGGGTGTACTAAGATGGCCGCCGGCTCCGGAGCTAGGCCGAAGCCGCGGCCTTTCCTATGGCTGAGGCCGAAAAGTGCTCCGCGGATCGCGGGTGTGCCGATCCGCGGAGGGTGATCCGTACGGATCACGGATCGGCAACGATCCGTTGCACCCCTAGTCCACACACATAGATCCTCGTTCTGGCTCGGTCAGGAGCGATCGTATGTGCCCCGGCGGACATCGCGGCCGCCGGGCACCAGTTCCTCAGTACCACGGCGGGCGGGCGTGCGCGCGACCCATACCCCTTAAAGCAGCCACCGTACAGCTACAGCGATTTCTGCAGGGGAACCATTCTGCCGCCGTCAAACGGCAGGCGGTTAAAATAAACATTCTCAATAAATTTGTTTTTTTTTTGTTTTGTTTTTTATTGAAAACCCCCAAGCTGTGGCATTAACCCACGTCATGCATTTAGTCTCCCCTTTTATCTCAAGAATGCAATTTACATTACATGAATTCAAAGACAACACATTTTTGCTTTTTCTATAGGTCCAATGTATTCATTTATACATAGATTTTTGCTCTAAAGGGCTTTTAGTCTAACCGCTTTACATAGAAACAAGAATGCATTACCTGGCAACTTCTCCAGCAGCAGCAGCTGTTCCATTTGCCCTCTCAGCAGCAGCAGGTTCTGAACATGCAAATATGAGGAGGCACATAAAGCAAGTTAATAAGAAATTCAGACATTATTAATATTAACTTAATACCCACATCGTCCTATAAAATATACTTCAAAAAGTGACTGTCACATGTGAAGTACAATCACGTGTTACAGGACAAACAAAAGAAATACAGGAAACACTTTCTACTATAAAAATTCATGCCGACATTACAGAAAAATCAGTCATGAAAAATCTGAGGTCTCGTCTACCTAAAAAGTATATTTTCAGTGAAAGCTGCAGGACAAAAAACACCAGTAGATCCAGACATAGGCAGCTAAAAGTGGAATTTTACTTTCATTAGAACAAAATTATATAGCATATAAAATTGCCACACAAATCCTTATGTAATTTATTGTTACCCATTTCAATTTGAAGTCACTGTAATTTCTACAAATGTCAAAAAAATGTAATGCAATATGGCAACCTGGAGGCATTCTGTACTAAGTTTCTGTACGGATCGCACCTTGGAAGTGTCATTTCCTGATTGTGTGATTGGCTCACCGATTTTCTTGGCATTCTGAACTAAGATTCAAGTAAAATTTTAGGCATACTCTGCAATTGGAGTTTCATTTTATTGGGATACTTCCTAAGGGTTAAAGTGGAAGTTAATTTCCATCGATTGTTTGTCCCTATAGGTAAGCTTATAATAAAGGCTTACCTATAGGTACTGTAAATATCTCCTAAAACATGCACCATTTAGGAGATATTTTACTGTATATGCAGCTGATGATGTCCTCGGCACATGCGCTCTGAAGGAACGGCCACCTGTGCCATACCTTCAAAGCCCTGTGCTGTGACCAGCAGCTACCACGCGCATACGCGGAAGTGACGTCACGTGGCTCCTGTCAGTCACACAGCCGGAGTCTGTGGACCGGGAAGGAAGTCGGGTGAAGATGGATGCGGCCACCAGCAGGAACAACAAGGGCTTCATTTGCAGGTAAGTTTCACATAATGTGCTAGTACGCAATGCATACTAGCATGTTATGTCTTTGTGAATGACACTACAAATATTAATGCTAAAAATATCTCAAACGTGTCAAAACACTTCCAGGAATTCCATCATGGTAATCTTGACACTTTTGCCTTTTTTGGTGCTGAACAGGTTAAAAAACCCCCAAGAGGTTGTGACACTCATCGTATTTTGCTCAAGTGTGAAGTATGGTGGATACATACCCTCAATACTAGAAAACCGTATGGTTTGAACGATAGGATGGATATAAATTTTTTTTCTTTTAACATAATTGCATTTTTCAACATAGTCGCATTGTTTGATGCATTTATCGCACCATTTTGAATATGCTTTATTTGTTCATGATATGTCTCTTATATGCCTGCTGTGCTTCTCTCTTTATTTTCTCCATGTGTTTTTAATTGTTTTGATTGCTCTGATTAGGATGCACCCGCCCTATTTGGAGTGCTTACTCTGTTATAAATATCAGTTTTTAAATCAAACATGTATGCTTTGATGAAGGCTTCTTAGCCAAGACGCGTCAGCATAGCCTTTACCCGTGTACCCATGTAACCCAATAAAGGACTTTTATTCAAGAGCATCCGAGTCGCCAGCCCTTTTCTGATTCAAATACTAGCACGTTACTTTGCAGGTACTCTTTAAAGCGTAATGAGGAAAGCTGCTGGGTCTGCATCCCTTTAGAACTGATTTCCTATTGGAGTGTCTCACCAAAAGTGGCATTTTTGTTGCAGGGGATGCCTGAAATCCGACTTGTATCTTAATGCAGACTTCAAGGGAAAAAAAAAAAAAAAAAAACGGTGAGCCAATCACACAAGCAAGAAATTATGTTTCTGGGGGGCATTCTGTACACATTCTGTGTACAGAGCACCTCCAGGTAGCCACATTGCAATGCATTTTCAGAAAATTACAGCGCTGCAGATTAAAAAGGAAAGGTCATTTTTAATAACATTCAATTACAATATGACTTGCGCCGCAACTGTATATGCTATATTTTTTATTTGCTTTTTTTTTTCCCCAACGAAAGTGGAGTTAACCTTTTAAAGTGGTAGTAAAGGTAAGAGGTTTTTTTACCCTAATGCAGGTTACCTTTTAAATAGTAGCTCACCCCCCCTCCACACCAGCCCCCCAAATACTCACCTGAGCAAAATCTAGCACTGTGCACGTCTGCTGTAGCTCTTCTCCCCTCTCCCCCGTCTTACAAGCTTGGCTGAGAGCAGTGAGCGCCATTGGCTCCTGTTGCTGTCAGTTAAAACCGATCGGGGGGGGGGGGGAGCCGAGCCAGGCTGCGTCACTCCATAGGAAGTGGTTTCCGATGGGGGTACTCGGCAGGGAGGGGGAGGAGCCAGGAGTGCCGGTGGAGGACACCAAAAAAGGAGGATCAAGTCTGCTCTGTGCAAAACCATTGCACAGAGCGGGCAAGTATGACATGTTTAAAATAAAAATTAAAGCTTTACAACCACTTTAATCACTTCTGAAGGGACTCAGGCAGTGCAACTTTCCTCATTAGAACACTGATCTTTGATCTAGCTTTTGGTTAATGGTAACCTCTCTTTATGACTTTTTGTTAATCATATTCACAGTTTGAAGTGCTCAGGTTTGTGATAGGTCTACTAGAACCCTAAAAATAGGAGGCAGATGAGTAACACTGGCAGCATGTGGCCCAATTCTGACACATTGGATCAATTTTGAACTTGCACTTAACTGGTAGTACTGCAGCTAGATATGTACAATAGATCCCCCAAAAACACAAAATAAAATTAATCTTGCGGTTATGCACGGATTTGTCTTGTACAAACAGCACAGCGTACTTTAAGCACGAAAGCTAGCAAAATATGAAAACTTGTACAGATCATTACACTACAGGGATGTTTAATGAATACTGGAGCAAACAGAGCTGTCGTCCTTAGCAGCCAGATTGGACATTTAGTTTTTGTTTGCTGTAAGGCCTCTTTCACACTGGGGCGGTTTGCAGGCGCTATTGCACTAAAAATAGCGCCTGCAAACCGACCTGAAAGTGCCGCTGCTTTGTCTCCGAGCTCTGAGGGCTTTCACACTGGAGCAATGCGCTGGCAGGACGGTAAAAAAAAGTCCTGCTAGCAGCATCTTTGGAGCGGTGAAGGAGCTGTGTGTGTATACCGCTCCTCCACATCGAAATCAATGGGACACCGCGGCAATACCGCCGGCAAAGCGCCTCTGCAGAGGCTCTTTGCGGTGGTTTTTAACCCTTTCTCGGCCGCTAGCGGGGGGGGGGGGGGGGTAAAACTGCCCCGCTAGCGGCCGAATACCGACGGTAAATCGTCGCTAACAATAGCGGCGTTTTACTGCTGACGTCGCCCCCGCCCCAGTGCGAAAGGGGCCTTAGCGATAGTTGTACCTTTCAATCAGTGTTCTTTATTCTACATTCTAAAACAGAACCTGGTTGCTTCAAGTAACTGCCCTTTTTTCATCATCTCCAGTTTTCATGAATCGGCCCCTCAGGCTGTCCTGAGAAGTGCATTTCATTCTTTTATTTAGCTTCTTACTTTCCAAGTTAAACTGCGGAGCCCCATCGCTCTCCTCATTTACGGGTGTGATAAGTTTCATTCTCAGACACAGCTTTCCATCACCATCAGAGGCAGATCCAGAACTTCCCCTTTCGCTTTCCTCAGACACATCTGTGGTCACCATGGCACTCTCAACTGTGACATTGTTGGTTGCCACCGTGCTCTCAGCTGAAACATCACTGGTTGCCAGGGTGCTGTCTGGACAGCCTCCAACCACTGAAAGAGCAGAAATTCAACATTTTCAAGTAAAAAACAAAAAATAAAAAGTTTTTTGGTAAAAGCCCAAATCTCATTTTCTTTTAGAGCAGTGGTCATCAACCCTATCCTCAGGGCCCACTAACAGGCCAGGTTTATGTATTTCCTTGGGGAGATGCAGACTAGAATACTGCAATCACTGAGCAGCAAATGATATCACCTGTGATGTATTTCAGTTATCTTGCAAACCTGGCCTGTTAGTGGGCCCTGAGGACGGGGTTGATGACCACCGCTTTAGAATATAATCCTAAATGAATGCAGTTGAACAGAGGAAGTAAGAAAGGGAATAAAAATCACCAGTAAGTTTGAAATACAACAAAAAACAGGTGCTGCTCAAGGCTCCAACAGGTCCTCTTGTATGGCAAACCACTAGGAGTGCCGACAAGGACATAGCTCAAAAACTTTCCCTACCAAAAAATGTGAAATGCTTATAAAAACATGCAATATATTATTCTAGGTGGTTGTAAAGGCAGAAGGTTTTTTTATCTTAATGCAATCTATGTATCAAGATAAAAAGCCTTCTGTGTGCAGCAGCCCCACTCAGCCCCCCAAATACTTACCTGAGGTCCATCTAGATCCAGCGATGTTGCACAAAAGACTCGGCTGTCCAGGACTCCCCTCCTCACTGGCTGAGACAGCAGCGTGGCACCATTGGCTCCCACTGCTGTCAAAGTCAGTGAGCCAATAAGGAGAAAAAGTTGTGGGGCCACGGCTCCATCAGGAGCTGCGCCATGGCTCGGTGCTTGCTTGCTGTGCGGGCAGGAGGAAAGGGCCAGGAGCACCGAAGAGGGACCCGAAAAGAGGAGGATCTGGGCTGCTCTGTGTAAAAATCACTACACAGAGCAGGTAACAATGACATGTTTGTTATTTTTAAAGAAAAAAAAAAATAAACAAAACTTTAATATCACTTTAAAAAGATAAGTTCATCTTCCTTTTGGAAATGTTTCAAAAGTGAACTTATCTTTTAAACCCCAGTTCTGGGCTATTTTTTTTCAAACTTTCTCTGAGAGATAAAAATTCCTCTTGAATCCTGAGGTTTCCCCCCGCATTACTTTTTCCCAAAGACTGGAGGACAGACCAGTGCCATGGCCCCTCCCCATAAAGGAGCATCACTACAACGCTCTGTACTCTGTGTATTGAGAGAGTGGCACTGATGTCATCATGTGTGCAGCACTGCTCTCTACATCATCCAGGACAGCCCATTGTCAGGAAAGGATCGAAGAGAAAAAGAGGACTAAACAGGTAATGTGTCTAGCTAAGAGACAGAAAATAAGTAAAAATTACTGGGGAAGACTCAAGGGGAAAAGGGAGGGGGAGGGTTAACAGGAGGGAGTTGGGTGCTTTGAGTTATATTATGGCGCATTTATTCTACCATCAGCATATTAAGAAATATTAACACAGGTGCACTTTTATTTTGCTATTCTGCCCAAATATTTTATCCACCCACAATTAAAATGTAACAAGTTAAGCTGACCATACACTGTTCCTTTGAAGAAACTGATCCCTCCTTTCAAGCAAACGAGTTGGAGGAACATGTCCCTTTTACAGAAGTCGATCGAACGGCACTGACCAAAATTTGGTTGGTCCCTGCTGAACAAGCCGAATTTCAGTAAATGTATGGCCAGCTTAGGAAACAGAAGATCAAAGACATAACATATGACAGAATCGCCACCACTGCTCTAGAAACAGACCAGCTAATCTGCTTAAATAAAAACCAGACCCTGCACATTAAACATACTCCCTCAAGTATGTTTCCCTTTAGAGATAAAAGAACATTTTTTTCTGGGACTGTCCTCTACATTTACAATTTCAAGTATGCTGTACAGAAGCCATCTTTATTTCATGTGCTATGAAGGAGAGAATCACACTGGAGAATCGAAACCTTCAGTCCTTGATCACACCAATAAAAAGCTTATGTGGTGGATTTAAAGAAAACCTGCATTCTGTGTGCCTTACAGAAACATAAAAAAGTATTATAGTATAGTATATTATAGTATTTAAAAAATTGTAGACCTGCAACGAAAACTCACCGATTGGGGTACTATGCCTTCTTGGTCCCCGTTTCAACTGACCAATCATTGGAGGGGTAACAGTGCTTACCGGCTGAATAAGGTCCCCTTCCTTTGGCAAGGTAAAGTGGAATGGTGTTTCTGGAAGTATAAAACGGTCGTTGAGACATAAAAAATGAAGACTGCGAGCTTTTACTAGATACAGTTTGGGATTTCAGTCATAGCTGACAATAAAGATGCCTCTGAAACTTCACGTATCTGTCTTTGTGGAAGTTACCCACATCGTCAGACTATTAATTCCTAAAACAATCTTCCCATAAGATTATATATATGCACATAACACCTTTACCTGCAAAACCCTTCCTTCTATGGACATCTAAAAGCCCTGAGACTGCTGCGTCCCGCCATCTTGGATATGATGTCAGCAGTCCCAGTAGACTCAAAGCCGCACTAAAGTGACACTCTGCATAGAGTCTATGGTGTTCCCATTTGCGCCAACCCCAGGTGCTACATTAAAGGTTATGTAAAGAGTGGAGTTGGAGATGCAGAGCCAACATGGACAGAAATGACAGAGCTATGCTAGGGAATTTGCACCTTCTGTAGTAGTGTTAGTTTTCTAGCAAGTTTATGAAAAGAAAACGAATACACTGCAAGTGAGCATTTAAAATACTTGCTTTTTCTTGCATTTTTTTTTAAGTTGGTGACAGGATCTAATTATAACAGACTTAAATATTCATTCAATAAAACATGCAACAAGCTGTGTGGCCCATAACAACCAGATTCTTTGTTTAATTTCCCCAAATTGACAAAAGCTACATGAAGGCCCGGGTCACTCTGCTGCAACCTGATGGGTTTTAGTTCCTCTTTGTTCCCCTGCAAAGTAAAAGCATAATGGGCTAGTATGCATCGCATATGGCACCACCCAATTGGACAGCGATTAGTTCATAGGGTTCAGGGATCCAAGGGGATTCATGTAGTGAACCGACGTGAGAGACACTCCAAAGTGAATCTGATGTCCCTGGGTGAAGTCTATACGGGCAGGGCCATCACACGCCCACCAATGTCACGTAGGCGTGCACTGCAGGAGGGAGGCGCCCTTGGCTGGGTGGAGAGCCGCCCAGCGTCGGTGCCAATAGTGTTGGTGGGCGTGTGATGGTCGTGCCCTTATAGGCTTCACCCAGGGACGTCAGATTCACTTTGGCGTGTCGTCTCTCACTTCAGTTCACTACATGAATCACCTTGGATCCTATGAACTAATCACTGTCCAATTGGTTACTAGAATTCACTTTCAGTTGCACCGCTAGATTGTTTTTTTTCAACCTTTCTTGGTGATGCGTTTATATCCCTATCGCTTTTCACTTCTTAGACCTTGGCTACCACCAATACCTTCTAGTACTTCAATCCCCACAGGACACCTTGGACGTGTGTACGTGTGTATGTATGTATGTATGTATGTATGTATGTATGTATGTATGTATGTATGTATATATATATATATATATATATATATATATATATATATATATATATATATATATATATATTTATTACACACACATATACATACATACACACACACACATACATACATACACAGTGGCTTGCGAAAGTATTCGGCCCCCTTGAACTTTTCAACCTTTTGCCACATTTCAGGCTTCAAACATAAAGATATAAAATTTTTATTTTTTGTGAAGAATCACCAACAAGTGGGACACAATTGTGAAGTGGAACGAAATCTTTTGGATTTTTGAAACTTTTTTAACTAATAAAAAAATGAAAAGTGGGGCGTGCAAAATTATTCGGCCCCCTTGCGTTAATACTTTGTAGAGCCACCTTTTGCTGCGATTACAGCTGCAAGTCGCTTGGGGTATGTCTCTATCAGTTTTGCACATCGAGAGACTGAAATTCTTGCCCATTCTTCCTTGCAAAACAGCTCGAGCTCAGTGAGGTTGGATGGAGAGCGTTTGTGAACAGCAGTTTTCAGCTCTTTCCACAGATTGTCGATTGGATTCAGGTCTGGACTTTGACTTGGCCATTCTAACACCTGGATACGTTTATTTGTGAACCATTCCTTTGTAGATTTTGCTGTATGTTTGGGATCATTGTCTTGTTGGAAGATAAATCTCCGTCCCAGTTTCAGGTCTTTTGCAGACTCCAACAGGTTTTCATCCAGAATGGTCCTGTATTTGGCTGCATCCATCTTCCCCTCAATTTTAACCATCTTCCTTGTCCCTGCTGAAGAAAAGCAGGCCCAAACCATGATGCTGCCACCACCATGTTTGACAGTGGGGATGGTGTGTTGAGTGTGATGAGCTGTGTTGCTTTTACGCCAAACATATAGTTTTGCATTGTGGCCAAAAAGTTCGATTTTGGTTTCATCGGACCAGAGCACCTTCTTCCACATGTTTGGTGTGTCTCCCAGGTGGCTTGTGGCAAACTTTAGACGAGACTTTTTATGGATATCTTTGAGAAATGGCTTTCTTCTTGCCACTCTTCCATAAAGGCCAGATTTGGGCAGTGTACGACTGATTGTTGTCCTATGGACAGACTCTCCCACCTCAGCTGTAGTTCTCTGCAGTTCATCCAGAGTGATCATGGGCCTCTTGGCTGCATCTCTGATCAGTCTTCTCCTTGTCTGAGCTGAAAGTTTAGAGGGACAGCCAGGTCTTGGTAGATTTGCAGTGGTCTGATACTCCTTCCATTTCAAAATGATCGCTTGCACAGTGCTCCTTGGGATGTTTAAAGCTTGGGAAATCTTTTTGTATCCAAATCCGGCTTTAAACTTCTCCACAACAGTATTACGGACCTGCCTGGTGTGTTCCTTGGTCTTCATGATGCTCTCTGCGCTTTCAACAGAACCCCGAGACTATCACAGAGCAGATGCATTTATACAGAGACTTGATTACACACCGGTGGATTCTATTTATCACCATCAGTCATTTAGGACAACACTGGATCATTCAGAGATCCTCGCTGAACTTCTGGAGTGAGTTTTCTGCACTGAAAGTAAAGGGGCCGAATAATTTTGCACGCACCATTTTTCAGTTTTTAATTGCTAAAAAAGTTTAAAATATCCAATAGATTTCGTTCCACTTCACAATTGTGTCCCACTTGTTGGTGATTCTTCACAAAAAATTAAAATTTTATATCTTTATGTTTAAAGCCTGAAATGTGGCAAAAGGTTGAAAAGTTCAAGGGGGCCGAATACTTTCGCAAACCACTGTGTGTGTGTATGTGTGTGTGTGTATATATATATATATATATATATATATATATATATATATATATATATATATATCAGAACTTATGGTCACTCTGACTACTTAAATTTCTTAAACTCGGTCTCCCCTGAATGATTTTCATGCTGGATAGCAGGCCACTCACACCACCTCAGTTTCCGGTGGAGATGCCCCCCTTTGGGAGTCCCCAATCTACAGTGCCACACTTATTATATAGTCAACCTTGTAAGTATGGTAGAGAGTGGGTTTTTATACTTGGTTTTATTTTACTTTATTTTTTATGATTTTTCTTTTTTCCTTGGGTAGGATCAGACCATACATCAACTCCTATTATATTTTTTATTGAACTCACGCGCATGCTTCTGAAGAGTGGATCAATCCACTAAATATATAGAGCCATTATATGCCGTGTCCCTATGACTCAATTGATATGTCAGTATGTATAATTTAATATGAATCGTTTATAATCATGTGGTAACCCACCTATTTTGTATGTATAGACATACATTTTTATGAATTGTACCTGTTATTTTAATTGTAGTGGATATAAAATAATTCATTATGCGTTTGTATGTTAATTTATATAATAAACTGAATTCTTTATACCTACGTGCTTTATTCAAAGTCCCAATCCCCTTTCCCCTCCTTTTTGACATATAGATAGGGATGGAGGCAATTGACCTTACCAGGTCACCGCCTCATATAAAGTCCCACTGGTTCTTCTTTTTCTTATTGAGAAGGCCTGCTATAGGTTTTCCACATTATGTAAAGAAACAGTTTTGCTTATAGCAGAACATTTCTGGTACCCTTAGGAGGAGGTCTGATTTTCAAAAGTCCTTAGTTTTCTCTACGTGAGCAGAGAAGACTCTCACCATAGCCAAGGTGAGCCAAGAAACTTGTTCAGAAGATGGAGAATGATAGGATGTTGGAAAAATCGATTCCATAATAAAAATTTAACTCAATGGCAATTTATTTCATGCAGAAAGGAAACCAAGAAAGGCTTTGCAATAAGGTAATGCACAAAGTACGATAGATCTCCAACACCCTTTTGGATAATATTATGGCCCAATTATTACCGTTGAATCAAGAGATTCAAAAGACTATCACTGTACCACTGGAAAGTGCCATCTAGGAACAAAAAAGTTTGAAGGGAACTTGCTCAGAGACACATGGTATATGAATGAATTTGGTGAAATACTTACCAAAAACACACGTTCATATCAGGCATTCGAACGTCAGATTTTTTACATGTTTGTTCTAGGGCAGTGAATCACCAAACACAGAATGAATGATAAAGACAGCCTTGCACCTTACAAGCAGGTAAGCAATGGTAGCTCTAAATTCCTGTTCTGATGTGTATTAAATGCCAGTGAGTTTTTTTTTAGAGCCGAAAAGATGGAGATTATGGTCTTGATGGAAAGCCGGTGTCAAAAAGCTAACTTTTGAAAGCCCAAAAGCTCAATCCATTAAAAAAAAAAGAAATTACTTAGTTTTAAGAGTAGTTTGGGTTATCTCATAATTCCATTTTAAGGTGCTCATGGACTGCTTCAATTTTCTGCATGCAACCAACCAATCTGTCCAAAGCTATACTGTTATGTTTTAAAAGTTATTAACCTCCCTGACGGTATTCCTGAGTGTGGCTCGGGGTGGATTTTCAGTACCAAAAGCGGTAACCCAGAGCCACATTCGGGATCGCATCGCAGGATCCAGGTACAGCTTAGTTACCTTGTCTACAGGATCCTGCGATGTCTCCCCGCAGTGTGCGGCGGCTGTGTCTCCGCTCGATTCATCACAGAGCCGGGCTCCGTTCCCTGCGAACGTTGCTACGCACGGGGACAGAGCACGGTGCCAAATTCAAAAAGTGAAACACACACAATACATGCAGCACACTGTAATCTTACAGATTACATTACTGTATGAAATAATTTCACATCCCTTTTGTCCCTATTGGTTTCTCCAGTGCCCTGCATGCAGTTTTATATTATAAATACTGTTCTTTCTGCCTGGAAACTGGAGATTGTCCATAGCAACCCAAACCGTCCCTTTACATCAAAAACGGTATTAGACCAGTTAGAAAACAGATAATAGATTAAAATCACTTGCAGAATTGAGGGATAGTGATTTGTGGGGAAATTCGTCATCAAACATGGAAAGTAATGACAGCGACAATTCTGCAAGTGAGCAAATTTCAGTGTTTTTGATCCGATTACATAATTTTTTATTATTATTTGTTATAATTATTTAGAGTTAATTATATTATAATTTATGATTTTGTGTTTCAAACTTTCATACCGGGGATGTCTACTAGACTCTTGTTTAGACAGATTTAAGGGAGTCATTTCTAAGAATTACAGGCCTACAATATAAAAACGCCAAATTTCTATGCAAAAGAATTGTACCGCTTTGAGCATCAAAAATCTGAAATAATCATACCGCCAGGGAGGTTAAATCGGGTTATATACATTGTGGTTGAGCTCCAGCTTTAAAAGGGGTTGTAAACCCTTGTGGTTTTTCAATTCAATTCATTCTATGCATTGAGGTGAAAAACCTCTTGTAGTGCACCAGCCCCCCAGAGCGCCCCTTTTACTTAGCTGAGCCCGATCATTCCTGCGCTGGAGAAGAGCACACCCGCTCCAGCCACTGTCTTGGGTCCTGATTGGATAGATTGATAGCAGCACAGCCATTGGCTCCCCCTGCAGTCAATCAAATCCAATGATGTGGGAGCCGAGGGGCAGAGCCGAGTCCTGCTGTCTGTGTGAATGGACGCAGCAGCAGGGCATGGGAGCGCGCCCGCACGGGTGCCCCGAGGGAGAGCGCTTCTCCGACAGGGCACTTAAAAAGAGGAGGAGCCAGGAGCGCTGCTGAGGGACCCCAGAAGAGAAGTATTGGGGCCCCTCTGTGCAAAACCAACTGCACAGAGGAGGCAAGTATGACATGTTTGTTGTTTAAAATACACAAACCTTTAGTTATCCTTTAATGAGACCCAAAGGGTCACTTATATGTGAACTATACCCATCGGTTTATATGTGTGTTACATACAAGTGACCTTGTACTGACAAGGATACTTTAAAGAGGAGCTCCAGGCTCCTTCAGAAAAAATTTTTAAAAATCAGCAGCTACAAATAATGCCGGCCCTATCCTACTGGCACATGCACAAAGCAAACTGCGCTTTGTGAATGGGCCAGCTGCAGGGGAAGGAGGGGGGCGAACTAAAATGACACTAAGGGCTATTTTTAGTGCATCAACCCCCACTGTAATGAATGAGATAGATAGATAGATAGATAGATAGATAGATAGATAGATAGATAGATAGATAGATAGATAGATAGATAGATAGATAGATAGATAGATAGATAGATAGATAGATAGATAGATAGATTTTTTTTTTTTTTTTTTCCCCCCTTCTCTCTTTATTAATTTTTTTTTTTTTTTTTACTTACCGCTGGAGCTTTCACATATACTACGTGTCGATTGTTCTCCTGTTTTCTCCTGGAACTCTGAATCCCCTCCATGTGCCTCATCCTCACAAGAAGCAACAGATGTATCAGGTGTACATTTATTAAATGACAAAGGAAAAGCGTTGGCGTTGTTCTCCATTCTCCGCTGTACAGCCTGCGGATGCTCTTTCTGGACGGAAGAAGTTTCAGGATTCCTATCTAAGTCTTTCTGAACATTAATACTAACAATTGGAACATCTTTATCTGTGCTGTGAGGTTCTAACACTTTCAAATCCTCAGACATACTTGTTTTGTTTTGTGGAGCCTCACATGGATTTTGCAGAGCACACACAGCTGGCTCCTTCACTTCTGTTACAGAAAGCTCTGCTTTCTTCTTTTGTCCAGAGTCAGGCACATCTTTTGCTAGGGTAGGCTCTTGATTACTATCTGCCAACTCTTGAGTCTCTTCTATTACAATAACACTACAGATTTCATTTGCTTGTTTTGTACTAGATCCACACAAGTTATTTCCATGAAGGTCCTCTTTAACATCTGGTGCTGCTACAACTACTGGTAGCTTCTGTTCTGCTTGTAACGTTAGATCAGCATTTTCTGTGCCCTGTGGTTTTTGTGCATTAGGGCATACTGGCACTGGGTCTTTTCCAGAGGGCATCACATTTTGTTTAAGCGTATCCGCTTTACATTCTTTCTTTTCACTAGGCACCGGATACTGCTGAGTTTCTTTCCCCATGATATCTATATCAACGGGCTCTTTCAGAAGGGCACATTGCTGTTGGTTTGGGTCTGGTAACTTGTCTTCTTTAGTTGCAAGAAAATCATTGCTTGTGGACGGAAGATTTGAACTCTGCTGTGGAGGGTTCACAGAAATGTTACAATCAACAGCTAAAGGCACGACACAGTCGGACTTCACATTATCAGGGCTGTCATCTACTTGACAAACGTGCTCAGATGTGCCCAAAACATCTTTGGCAGAATCTGAATCATTCGCTTTTTCAGCATTCTGATCAGCGCTTGATTTATCTATGTGTAATTCTTTAGTAGGTGTGGTTGGAGATTTGTTACATTCAGGCATTTCAGTTTGTGCAGGAATATTTTCAACTGTGGGTACTACACAAGGGCTAGTCTCCATGTCCATAGCAGCATCGTTTTCATTTTCTGACTGCAGCACTTCTTTTTGACCATCAACAGGCTTTGGTAACCTTTCTGGAGAGGGTGCTTCTTGGTCCACTTCCATTGCTTCTTCATTGTTTACTGGTTCCACATCCTCTTTGCAAGGATGCTGAGTCTCAGACAGTGCTAAATTTAGGTTTCCCTCCTCTTTTTCATGCTCACTTTCGGTTACCATATAATCCTCACTGTCCTTCTGACATGGAGTTTCAGGAACTTCCTCTACATCATCGGACACACTTTCAACAACTACAGGTGATTTTTGTTCTGATGTGTGTTGGTCTAAAATGCTTAAAGAAGCATCGGAATTTAACGATGGCACTAAGATTGCATGACTTTCAGAACCGCTTGGAATGGTGATACAATCAACATCTTTGTTATCATTTTTATCACTCAAGTCAACACATACAAATGGGGAGAGTTTACGGTTTGTAGGTGGTTCTCCTTTATTTTCCAGGAGCGCTGGTTCACAAACAGTTTGGTTTTCTTGATTTAATGAAGGGTGACTAGTTTCTTCGGCCACTTCAATTTGAGTAGCCCCACTATCTTCTCCTTCACAAGTATGGTCCATCTCTAGGAGTTGACTAGGTTCGCTTGTGGATAGCAGTAAATTACATTCATCTGTTACATCTCCCTCAGTAGGTTTCAGGTCTTCAGAAAGTTCAAGCTTTAGATCTGAAGCTTTTTGATCCTCTTCACCCTTTGGGAATTGGGGGGGCTGATCTCTGGAAGGAGAATCTTCAAGACTTGGAGTTGGTATGAAAACATCCTGTAAAATAGTTGCAAAACATTTGTTGACCTGTATACCAAACACCTCTTTTTACTTACAAAATAATAAATGGGCAAATAGACCAAGAAATTATATCTTAAAGCGACGTTCCACCCAAAAGTGAAACCTCCGCTTTAAGGACTCCTCACTCCCTTACATGCCACATTTGACATGTAATTTTTTTTGGGGGGGGGGGCATCTAGGCAACTCGAGCAGAAGTTCTCCCCGCCCCCTCCCTCCCTGCAATCTTCTGGGACACGTCACAGGTCCTAGAAGATTTCCGGGCCATTGAGGAAGCGCAACGTGACTCACGCAGTGCGCACCTGGCTGTGAAGCCACAAGCTGTCACAGCCGGGTGCCCACACTTGTGATGCCGGCTCCTGAGAGAACCAAGGGCTCAAGCGGCCGCATCACTGGACAGGTGAGTGTGTACTTATTAGAAGTCTTAGCAGCTACCCTCTGTTCTCAGCTGCATAAGGGAGAAGAAACAGCAGTACACTGGTTTTCCCAGTGACTGGCTGTGGAGGGGGTATGTGTCAGCACAAGTCTAATCAAGAAGAGCAAGCCAAGTTCTCAGCACAAGGACAAAAGAAACAGCACTTCTAAATGCAGTATGTATCGACACTTTAATAGTCAAAAGGTAGACAACTCATATAAGTGAAAAGAATTGTGCTTGTAGAGGCATGTAAGCTCCACTGGTTATGCAATCCTGGATAATCCCACTGGGAGTCTATGGAACCAGGAAACAAGCTGGTGGCTGCACTGGTTGCTTTCGGCGCTTCCTACATCTCGGGTTAGCAGGCAGAAAGGGCACCTCTTCTGCCTGCTAACCGGGTAGTGAAGTCCTCCCCTCCATCTATAGAAATCTACGAACACTGTAGGAAGCGCCGGAAGCCACCAGGGCAGCCGCCAGCTTGTTTTCTAGTTCCAAAGACACCCAGTGGAATCACCCGGGACTGCATAACCAGCTGAGCTTACATGCCACTACAATCACGATTCTTTTCACTTATGTGTTGCCTCCCTTTAACTTAAAGTGTCAATACATACTTCACTTAGAAGTGCTGCTCTGTTTTCCTTGTTGTCCACAGAGTCAGCTCTAGCGAACTGGCTGCTTCATAGTGCTGACACCCTTTGGAGTTCCCGTTCAGAGACTTTGTTTAAATTATGAACATTTGATGCAATCGAATATAGCCCATGTGACCCTTAGGACTCTCCCCTGAGTGCACCAAATATTGATCTTCGTGAGTTCTCAGCACAGCCAGAAAACTGACCACGCTGTGCTCTCATAGCTAATGTGGTCAGTTTTTAATAGGAAAGCAGAGGGACTGGCAGGAACACCAGGGATTTCCCACAAAGGAAGCAATACAAAGAGAGCAGGATACTTTTTCATACAAGAACATGGCACAGCAGGCACATATCAGGAATATGAAATATTGGGTTTACAACTGCTTTAATTAAAGCATCAAGATTAGAAAAGTTAGCCATTAACTACAAATGAAATCTACAGCATTTTTGTGAACAAACTGGTATAACACACACTAGAATAATTACAAACATCCCAAAAGGAAAAAAAAAAAAAAACACAATCTCTAGAGCAGCAGCTTGAGAAATAGCCCCATAGAAATCTATAGGGTTCGACTGTGCACTTAGCAGCCAGAGACAACAATTCTGGAAGCCCAGAGTGATCCTATTTTAAGCTGTATAAAAAATGTTGCAACGGCTAGACCAAAAAAAAAAAGAAAAAAAAAAAAAGGTAAAGCAGTAGAAGAAATTAAGATGTCCTAATTCACAGGACACCAAGCTAAACCCACCCTTTCCTGGTCAAGGCCAACCTCCTCTGAAAATATTACCCAAGTCAACAGTTAGGCTCGGTTCACACTGGGGCGACTTGGGATCCGACTTGTACGCCCTCAAGTCGCCCCAGAAATAGTTTCGATGGGAGTGAACGCTAGCGTCTTAATAGACGCTACTGAAGTCGCTCCGACTTCAGAGCGTACTCCCTGTACTACTTTGATCCGACTTGGTAGGCGACCTGTACCATAGAAATCAATGGAAGTCGCCTCCAAGTCGGATCTCTCTGTAAAGTCAAGCGACTTTGCAGGGAAAACCCCTCCCTCCCCCCCTCCCTCCCAGAGAGCCGATTGCCCTGTGATTGGCCACAGGCGAAGTCGCCTGTCATGGAGGCGACTTAAAGTCGCCTTGTAATTTGCTGAAGTCGCGCTGAAGTCGCGTCGAAGCCGCGTTGAAGTCGCGGTACAAAGTCGCGCTAAAGTCGTGTTGCCCCAGTGTGAACCGACCCTTATAGTAATGTGGCTAATCCTGGTGCTCAGCCTGTATGGCCTACCGTATATACTCGAGTATAAGTCGAGTTTTTCAGCACATTTTTTTGTGCTAAAAGTGCCCCCCTCGACTTATACTCGAGTCAAGCACTTTTCTGCAGCAAAAAATTTCATTTTCCGAACCGACTTTGGGGCCCCGTATCTCAGGGCCACTTGGTACCACAACATATCCAAAGCTGAAGTTCTTAGCACTAAGTGGCCCCGAAATACGGGGCCCAAAAATTAGTTCAGAAAATGTTATTCTCTGCTGCAGAAAAGCGCATGACATTTTCTGAACCGACTTTGGGGCCCCATATCTCAGGGTCACTTGGTGCTAGGAACCCCAAATTTGGTGTGCAAACCCAGTGGAACTGGTACCATAACATATCCAAAGCTGGGGTTCCTAGCACCAAGTTGCCCTGAGATACGGGGCCCCAAACCCCGTTCGGAAAATGTCATTCTCTGCTGCAGAAAAGTGCTTGACATTTTCTGAACTGATTTTTGGGGCCCTGTATCTCGGGGTCACTTGGTGCTAGAAACCTCAGCTGTGGATATTTTATGGTGCTAATTCCACTGGGTTTGCACACCAAATTTGGGGTTCTTAGCACTAAGTGGCCCCGAGATACAGGGCCCCAAATTTGGTCAACTGTGTATCTGCAGCAATGTCATTTCGGGACCCTTTGGGTTCAGAGACCCCAAATTTTGGCTGCAGCTAGGGGGAATCTAGGAACCCTTAACTACCGAGTTTGAAGTTCAGGGGACCTATGGCTGCAAATGGGCACAGTGAGGCATGCAAATGGGCACAGTGATGCTGCAAATGGGCATTGTTGACCCTCTTTTCCACTTACAGTAGCTGTGCATTTCTCACCCTCGTCTTATACTCGGGTCAATAAGTTTTTCCCATTTTTTTTGTGGTAAATTAGGGCCTCGACTTATACTCGGAACGACTTATACTCGAGTATATACGGTATTTACAATTTGAGCCAGGATAACACCTGGAGCTGTGCCACCCCTCTGGACCTGGAGAGTGTCCGGCAACAAGCACACTCTGGTCTTGAAAAGTACCACAATCCATAGCTCATTCCAAAGTCAGGTTGAGGAAAGGCTGATCCTGACAGCTGCATAAAGAGCGCGGTTCAGCAGTGATGTAGCAGGAATCCTGATTAAAGAATGAAGTATCAGTTAGCAGAACTTCTTAGACGTTTCTAAGCTGGCCAAAAAATTGAGGCATGCTGGGAGTAGGAGGGTTTATAATGGGTGTCTCACAGTTTGTTTGCCAGTGCCCAATCCTCCCATAGGCCACAGTATAGCCCAACAGTCTTTGGAATTCCTTGTCCCTCAATAGATGTGAAAGAAATAGAATTTTAGCAAAAGGTGGAGTTATGCTTTAATTGTAGAGAAGTGTTCAGCTATACAAATACTACCACATCATGTTAATAAACAGAAAAGACAGAAGCACAAGAAACTTACATGGGAGAACTCTGGCTGTGAGGGAACAGCAAGGGACCCTGGCGCAAATTTTGGAGCACTTTGGCAAACTGGAGTGGATACTTGAGGCACAGGGACAAGGGGGCAGCTCTTGGATCCTGTAGCTTCTTCCGGGGGCTGCATGGCCACTTCTGTATTATTTGAGGGTTCTGAGACTTCCATGTCTTCCACTAGAAAATAAATATGCATAGAAGTGGTAATATAAAATATGCAGAAGTAGTCTGCAAAATATTAACAAAACTCACTCTATAAAAGGACTTATCCTTTTTAACGTTCCTAGAGATCACAGAGGCATCTGTAGAACTACTACAAATATAGTTTATCCAAAATGTTCTACCCAGGGGATCAACTTTCTTTTCTTTTTGCAGCCAGTCCATAGGAACTTACCTCAACTGCCCCTAATCCTCATTTCTATCGCTGTATTCGGCGTCCTAAGAGCCATCTTCTTTTAGTCACCACTTGTAACTCGTGACCACGGATGAGCAGGCCAAGGAAACCAAAGTGGTAAAGTGCAATCATCACTTAACACAGACCAAAAAAGGACCTCTACAAGATTTTTATTCAATTACCAACATTGCATGGTACATGGTTTTTTGTTTTGGGAGAAAAACCTCACTATAATACTTCCAAACCAAAATTAGCTGCAAGGAAGAGCCTGCGCTCCAGTACGTCGGGAGGAAAAACTGATCAGAAATGAAGCCTTGTAACTTGATGTGTAAATATAGACAAGGATGACGAGATGAATCAGACAGATGATTACCTTCTCC
This sequence comes from Lithobates septentrionalis, assembly GCA_037952835.1. Classification (NCBI taxonomy): domain Eukaryota; kingdom Metazoa; phylum Chordata; class Amphibia; order Anura; family Ranidae; genus Lithobates; species Lithobates septentrionalis. The sequence continues at coordinate 546,938 of JBBDGP010003160.1, read as the reverse complement.
TTCAGGCTGCCCTGTGGGGGAGCTGGGAACAATGATGGGAGTAGGTTGGATATCATCTGAGGAGGGAGAAGCAAGGTCTGTGGGAACTCTACAAGAGGAAAGGAAAATACATGCATACTAGTTATCCAGATAATTAATATATCACATGTGCCGAGTTTCACCTCATTCATTAACCTCTTCACACCTAAGAGTAAAACAAATCCTAATGCCCAAGCACAATTTTGCAACTTTGGCATGTGTTAGTAAAACTGTACATATCACCACAACTACTGTGTACATCAAGGTGAATTATACCCTGGTTTTTTTTCAGGACAAATTGGGCTTTCATTTGGTGGTAAATGGTTATGGATATCTCCAGATTTATTTTTTTATTATGAAAGGAAAAAACTGTCCCAAAATAGAAAAAGAAAAAACACAAACAACATTTATTGTTAAATGTGGCTACATTTCTTGTTACTACCATAACCTACCACCAAAGAACGACCCAAAATAAAAATTCACCTGTTCCCGATTAACGCAGAAATAATCACATGTGTGTATGTTTGTTTGTACCAGTAGTGCAGCTAGGGCTGGGAGATTTTCCAAAAAAAAAAAAAAAAATCTGCAATTTTCTTAAAAAAAAAAGAAAAAAAAAAAACTGGATTCACGATACGAATCGAGTTTCTTTTTTGTTTTTTTTGGACACCGCACCGGTCCTGGGGAGCTGCAGGCAGGAGTTTTGTAGGCGAGGCTGCGGCTTCGGCCTAGTCTGCGGCGTCCGGCCTCGCGGACTAGGCCAAAGCCGCGGACTAGGCCGAAGCTGTGGCCTCGCGTAAAAACTCCTGCCCGCAGCTCCTCAGGACCGGCGCGGTAAAAAAAAAAAAAAAAAAAAATCGATTTGCTTAAATTTTGAATCGATTTGACCTCTCAACTGGATTCAAGATTTAAATTGATTTTTCCCCCAGCCCTAAGTGTAACCCAGAAGCAATAGTGCGCATTTGGTTTTTTTTGTTCTACCTAAAAAACACACTGACAACGATACAAAATTTTTAAAAAATCCTGCCCACAATATATGGATCCTGACCTTTGACCCTTTACTTGACCCAAACACTAACCCTGGCACTGGATCTAGATCAAACCTAGGTATTTTTTCTTTAAAAAGACGCACACTTTTTTTTTCTCTGCAAGGAGAGACAAAGTCACAGTGCATCTTTCCTCTCCATTCACAGGGAGAGAAACACAGGGGTGGGCCAATCAGAGGCTACAAAAGCGATCAGGTGACCCGGAATGGGGAGTTCCAGGTCCTGATCATTAGTATGGGGCCCAGGGCTCTCGGTGAGACCCCGGTCTCTGTGATGGGAGCATGCTGTGCGGCTTGCTCCCAGCACAAAGGGAGATACGCAAATGTGCGGCCCCACGAAAAGAAGCCCAGTGCAGTGGTGCGTCAGGGTCAAGGGGTCAATGACAAAATTAATTTATTTTCACTTCACCTCATTTATTAAAAGGCAAGGCAAAAAAGAACAAAAGCATGCAGTACATGTCTTCAATACATGCACATTTCCTTCAGTTGTATCTCTTGCAAAGACCCTGCAAGGACAGAAAAAACCCGCTGATGTGCCAGATATGCGCTTGGCTCTTAATTTGAAACAGACAACACACAGTACTTTTCTGGTGTCAGCCCTGTCTATTTTCTTTTGCTAAACTACTCAGCCGTGCATACTTCGTCATCTCCAAAGTGTAGGCACAATTTACACGTAGTCCTGAGAACTTGCAGGGCTAAACAGGCAATCTGAGAGAACACTGGCCGAGAGCAAACCGATAAAAGGGCGGCTCTGTATTTCTGCCAAGATCAAAATGTTTATTTTATTTTATTTTTTTTATTTCAACGGTATAGTTAAAGCCAAACTTTGGGCAATGAAAGAAATATCCTGCATTGGATGTGCTGATGCAAAGGACAGTCCACCGCCAGACTGTGGAGGAACAGAGGATCAGAAGTGTTTCTCCTCTACTCTAGATAAAATAAGCAATTAACTCTTGCAGTGCAGACATAGCCCCACTGCAGGGATCATTTAAAATTTACCAGGGTTGGGCTTTAAACAGAACAGAAAAAAAAGTTCACTGTTAGGGTTTACATATACTTTACACTAGGTTTTTAAATATTCACTTTGAACATGTTCTACTCTGTTAAAGTGTCACTAAACCCACGTCAACAAAAAAAAAAAAAAGGGAGGTCAATAAATAGTGTATTACATGCTGTTCAGACCCATTTAGTCACTACGAGATTCATTTTCTGTATTCTGCAAAAACAAATTAAAAAAAAAAAAAAACTAGTTGATCCGGCTGTTCTCAATCTCCACCTTCTGTTCATGTCCCCAATTCAGCTAGGGATTTTGCAGAGCAGTGTTGGCAACTCTGCACATGCTCAATTTTCAGTGAGTTTCTATCCTGAGCATTTCTTCCCCATCACATCTGAGCAGCCCATGTGACTATAGAGTCACACATGTGGATGTGTACACAGTGGTAATTGACAGCCCACTCCTCCCCCCCGCCATGCCCACTAACCAGCTAAACACAATGGGGGCGGGATATTACATATGGATTGATGGAGGCTTCACCCCCCCCTCTTAGTCTAAGACACAGGCTGGAGGGGCGAGACATAGCCTGTGACTGTAACATGGTGTTATTGTTTGGCAATAACACCATGTTATTGCCAAACATTATAAAAATGTGATTTAAAATATATATTTGTATGACAATTTATAACAGTTTTATATTGTTTATTTTTACTCTGTAGCCAAAGGCTATTTTTTTATTTTGATTATGTGACCAGCAGCAGAGGACTAGAAGCTCCTCCTGCTTATGTTTCCCTGCAGACAGGCTGGGAAAGAGCTGGGTCATGTGGACAGCTGTATATCGATTAGAGAAGAAAGGTAGGTTTTGTTTTTGTGTTTTTTTTAATTAAAATAGATACAGTGCCATCATCCATATACAGAAATAGAAGGGAAGGTGAAAATTAAACTGTGTAAAATATCAACCCCGCCATATACATTGTGTGGTAAAATAAAAATGCCAACTAGAATGACTTACTCTGAGACACTGACAGATCCAAGGCTGGTCTGTCCAGAGAATTGCAGGAGGCGCAGGCTTTCAGCAGGTGTAGAGACAATCTTGGATACATTAGGACTGACAGATTCATCTACAAAAGAAGATAATTTACATAGTTCTTAATGCAGACCCAAGGCATAAAAACGAATAAATCAATTATTATGCTCATATTCTGTAACAAGAAAAACACCCAAGAGTTTGGTGGTAACATATTGCTCATGTCAGCTCCAAGCTCATTTTAACCACTTGACCTCCAAAAGATTTCCCCCCTTCATGACCAGGCAATTTTTTGCCTTTTTGGCACTGCTTTACTTTAACTGACAATTGCGCGGTCGTACGTTGTTGTACCCAAATAAAATGTATGTCCTTTTTTTCCCACAAATAGAGCTTTCTTTTTATGGTATTTGATCACCACTGTGTTTTTCTTTTCCCGCTATAAAACAGAGACCAACAACTATGTTCATCTAGACTTCCTCTCCCTCTGCAATGCTGATAAGGTTGAGCACCACTTGCAGTGGAGAAAATAGACTGCAACTGCCTACATGTGCAAGTACTTAAAAGAAAGCACATACAAACTGGTATCCTGCCTAGATCAACAAACATTGGCTATAATGTACTATATATGACAAAAAGACAAAGTAACCCCTTATGTTTCAATATTGGGGGTTAATACCCCTGCAGACCCAAACATTATCAATTAATGTGGAATCGGGCCTGGTATAGATTCCATGAATTTAGAAGCAAACAAAAAAACCTTATATGGTTTATTTGACACAGCATATCAGATTAGTGTCCTTAATAAGAAAATGGCTGAGCTTTTGAAAGTAGATTTCCCCAGACACCATTTTTTTTTATTTTTTACATGCTCTCAAAAGTGCACAAATAAGTAAAAGACCCTCCTGGTCACCCCATTACTTGTGGACAAGAGTCACTTACAGAACACATTGGTGAAAAATAGGATTTTTTAAAACAGCTTACCTGTAAAATCCTTTTCTTTCGAAGGACATCACGGGACACAGAGCCACAGTAATTACTGATGGGTTATATAGGTATCACTGGTGATTGGACACTGGCACACCCTAATAGGAAGTTCAACCCCCTATATAATCCCTCCCCCTTGCAGGGATACCTCAGTTTTGTAGCCAAGCAATATAGTGTATTAGAAGAGGGGCGGGACCTCTGTGTCCCGTGATGTCCTTCGAAAGAAAAGTATTTTACAGGTAAGCGGTTTTAAAAAATCCTATTTTCTTTCTCGAACATCACGGGACACAGAGCCACAGTAATTACTGATGGGATGTCCCAGAGCAATGCTACCTGAGGGGGGGGGGGGCTTGGGGACCACGACCAAGTAGGGTGCAATCAGACCTAAGGACCCTGTACCGCTGCCTGCAGCACACTACGCCCAAAGGCGATATCCTCATGCCTTCTCACATCCACCTGATAGAATCTGGTGAATGTATGAACTGAAGACCAGGTTGCGGCCTTGCAGATTTGAGCCATAGATGCCTGGTGATGCACTGCCCAAGAAGCACCAATAGCCCTTGTGGAATGTGCCCTGATCTGAAATGGAGGAATCTTCTGTTTCAAACCGTAAGCTTGAATGATCAACTGTCAAATCCATTTAGAAATGGTAGCTTTTGACGCTGCCTGTCCTCTATTGAGACCCTCTGGCAGCACAAACAAAACATCCGTCTTGCGGATCTGAGCAGTTGCCCCTAGATAGGCCTTAACTGCTCTTACTACATCCAACAAATATAGAGATCTCTCTTCCGGAGAACAGGGATCTGGAAAAAAAGGAAGGTAGGACAATGTCTTGGTTTAAATGAAAATCAGAAACCACCTTCGGTAAAAAACTAGGATGAGGGCGTAGTACCACTCTATCCTTGTGTATAATCAAATAAGGCTCCTTACAGGAAAGAGCTGCTAATTCTGATACACTTCTAGCAGAAGAGATGGCCACCAGAAAAATTAACTTCCTTGTCAACAAGACCAAAGGAATCTGACTTATTGGTTCAAAAGGCTGTTTCTGTAACACAGCCAGGACCAAGTTCAAGTCCCAGGGGTTTTGGGGCGCTTTAACCGGAGGATTAAGACGCATCACCCCCTGCATAAAGTTTCGGACCAAAGAATGCGAAGCAAGTGGCCGCTGAAATAATACTGATAAAGCAGAGACCTGGCCCTTGATGGTACTCAAGGCCAGCTTCATCTCTAATCCTAATTGTAGAAAATCAAGAATTCTACCTATGACATATTTCCTGGGATGCCAACCTCTGGATTCACACCAGGTTATATAAGCTTTCCAGACTCTATGATAAATCATCCTGGAAGCTGGCTTCCTTGCATTATTCAAGGTAGATATGACAGGACCTGAGAGCCCACGACTCTTCAGAACGTGGGTCTCAATAGCCAAACCGTCAAATTTAGCGTTTGTAAGGCAGGATAGAACACTGGACCTTGAGATAACAGGTCTGGGCGTACCGGTAGGGTCCACGGGGAACCTACCGTCATCCTTACTATTTCTGCATACCAAGTCCTTCTGGGCCAAGCGGGGGCCACCAGAAGTACCGACTTCCCTTCCTGCCTGATCCTGCGAAGGAGTCGTGGTAATAGCAGAATAGGCGGGAATGCGTAAATCAGTGAGAACCGATGCCACAGAATCACCAACGCATCCGTTCCGCATGCAAGAGGATCTTTTGTCGTTGCCACAAATCTGTCTATCTTTTTGTTGAATCGGGATGCAAAGAGATCTACATCTGGAACCCCCCATCTTTGGCATATGGCCCAAAAGACGTCGGGATGCAGAGACCATTCCCCTGGAAGTAACTGCTGGCGACTTAGATAGTTCGCCTGCCAATTCTCTATTCCCGGGATGAAAACTGACGATATGCATGGCACATGAATCTCTGCCCAGACTAAGATCTGGTTCACCTCCTTTTAAACAGCTCGGCTCCGGGTGCCTCACTGATGATTGACATAAGCCACTGCTGTGGCATTGTCGGACTGGATCCTGACCGGACAACCCTGTAGCCTGATAGTCCAGGCTTTTAGAGCTAGATGTATCGCCCGCATCTCCAGAATGTTGATGGGTAAGGTCCTCTCCGTTTTGGACCATACCCCTTGGACCGCAGTCTGTTCCAGAACTGCTCCCCAACCTGACAGACTGGCATCTGTTGTTACCACCGTCCAGGTAACCAGTAGAAAGGATTTCCCCTTCTGCAGGTTTTCGGGTATGAGCCACCAATTGAGGCTCTGACGCACCGCATGCGACAGGTGCATCGGAAAGTCTAATGCCTGAACTTTCTTGTTTCAGGTCGACAGAATACTGTGTTGCAGCATTCTTGAGTGAAACTGAGCATAGGGAACTGCTTCGAATGAAGACACTATCTTCCCTAGTAGCCTCATACAAAAGGCGGACTGAGGGACCCTTCTTGGTCCTCACTGCCAGAATCAGCTCTCTCAAAGCAGCGATCTTTGCCTGGGGTAGAAATATTTTCTCCTGGCTTGTATCTATAATCAGACCTAAATACTCCAGTCTTCTTACTGGTTTTAGGAAAGACTTTTCTAAGTTGAGGATCCAACCCAGGTGTTCTAGATACCCGACTGTGGTCCTCAAGTTTCCATTCAAAGAGGCTACCGACCGGTCTATCAAGAGCAGGTCGTCTAGGTATGCTATGACAGCTATACCCTGAGCCCTTAATCTGGCCAGAGGAGGAGCCAAGATCTTTGTGAACACTCGAGGTGCAGTGGCTATCCCGAAAGGCAGAGCCACAAACTGGAAATGGCACCCTCCTACCTCGAAGCGCAGAAACTTCTGATGAGCAGGAAAAATGGGCACATGCAGATATGCATCTCTGATGTCTATTGATGCCAGAAATTCTCCTCCCTGCAGGGTGGGAACTACTGTTCGAATTGATTCCATGCGGAAGGATTGAATCTTTAGGAATCGGTTCAGATCCCTTAAGTCCAGAATGGGCCTGACATCCCCATTTGGCTTTTGGACCGTAAAAAGGTTGGAATAGAAGCCCAATCCCTGGTCCTTTGCGGGAACTATCAAAATGACCTCCTGCGACAAAAGTCGCTCTAACGCTAGAAGGAGCGACTGCTTCTTCTCTGGGTCTCTGGGGACACTTGATCTGAGGAACCGAGGAGAGGGGAATTCCTGAAACTCCAGCTTGTACCCTAAGGTTACCGTGGAGATTACCCATCTGTCCTGGAAATCCTCCTGCCAGAGCTCTGAGAACTGTCGCAGTCTTCCCCCCACTCGAGTGAGCGGGGGCGCCCCCTCATGCAGAGGTCTTAGTGCTTTGCCTAGTAGGCTTCTTTCCCCAGGACTTCTTTTGTCCCTGGGGTTGACTTTTGTCTCTGGACCCCGATGGAGGTGGCCGTCGAGACTGCCTGGAGGCTGAAGCCCCCGGCGCTGGGGAAAGAGTCCGTTTGAAAGAGGGACGCTTACTCTTCTTCTTAACAGGTAAGAGAGTGCTTTTGCCACAAGAGATTCTCTTGATATAGTTATCCAAGTCCTCTCCAAACAACCTTGCACCACGAAATGGAAACCCAGCCAGTAGCTTCTTACATGGTGCTTCGGCTGACCAATTTTTCAACCATAGGATTCTACGTATATGCACCAACCCCAGTGAAAGACGGGAGGTTTACATGATAGAATCTCTAAATGGCGTCAACCACAAAGCATAAAGCCGCTGGAAGGTTAGCAAACCCCTGGGCCTGCTGTTCAGGTAATACTTTGATGACCTGCTTAACATGGTCTCTTAAGTATTGACAGACTCCAATCGCTGCTACTGCAGGTTGGGCCACTGATCCTGCTAAGGAGAAAACATCCTTCAATAGGGATTCCATCCTTTTATCTGCAGGATCCCTGAGCATCTGAGCATTGTCTACAGGACAAGTCAGGCTATTATTTACGGAGGAAATGGCGGCATCAATAGCCGGTATTCCCCACATTTTAATAAACTTTTCTTCCATCGGATAAAGTGTTGAAAACTTTCTCGGCGGAAAAAAACGTTTGTCTGGGTGATCCCACTCAGAATAAATGAGCTTTTCAAGTAAAGTATGAACAGGAAAAGCATGTGCTGCTTGGAAAGGTTTCAGTGACCCCAAAGCAGAAGGATTCTTTAGCAGTTTCAGGTATGGGCAACTTAAATGTGGAGCGGACCAATCCAGTGAGGATCTGCACTAAGACTTTCTCCTCTTAGGAAGTCGCAGAGGGTCCCTCTCCACCTGATTCCTCCAAAGAGGAATCATCCGTCCCATCCCGATCCTCTGAAAGGGATTCGTCTCCTTTATCCCAGAGCTCCTCTTCCTGAGGGTCTTGGGGAACAGAGGAAGGCCTAGTGCGTTTTCTTCCACTGAGTGAAGATGTAATCACGGCCATTAATCTTTCCTCTAGACCATTAATGGTTGAGGAAAAAACCTCTTGTGTAATGTATACAGGGGCTGAAGTGCCAGAAGCAGGTGTAGCTCCTGACCCCGATGGCTCTCCCTGGCTAGCCGTCCCTGGCCCATCTTTAGGGGGGAGGATGCTGTCGACAGGGGGCCCTCAGAACCTGAACGAGATCCCCTAGTGTCTCTGGTTCCTGGGGTGCTTGAACCTCTTCTACCCATAGTGCAAAGCAACAAGGTGTGAGGTATACAAATGAACACTGCCTGCTGAGCGATGTAGTCTGGCTAAAAGCCTTGCTACCCAATGCTCAGTCTGGTGTTACTTCAGTAAATGCTGCGTAGGAGAATGCCTGTGTCCCACCTTACATGCGACCGTCAGCTCTGTGTCTCTCAGAAGGCTGTGTGCACCTGTACAGAGTGCCTCTAATAGCCTGCAGCTGGCCTGAGTGGGAGTCTAAGCACTCTGTGCTGACGTCCCGCCCCCCCCCTCTACCGCCCCCCCCTCGAGTTTTGAAAAAAACGACCGCTTCCCGCGCTGGCCGACTCTCCTGTCATGCTTCTGGAGGAAGGCTGGGGGCGGGGGGGGGGGGGGGGGGGGAGAGAGGCTGGTAGCAAGATCTGCCTGAACGGCTATATTCAGAGATGGTGGCCATTAGGCCGCAGAGCCCGGGTGGTATAACCACTTTCTAGACCCCTGTGGCCCCTCTCTAGCCTGGGGGGGAACATTCAAACATGAGAAATCCCCCCTTCCATCTTACCTTGCAGCCGGCCTGAGATGCTGTGAGGAGAAACACCAGCGATGAGTCACTGAGACAGTCAGCATGTGAAGGTTTGTGCTCTTGGCAGCCCCCGGTGGTCACAATAGGCATAGCATGCATTTACCTTAAAGGAGAAAACCCACTAGAACTCAAAAATTCTGTGGAATCTCCTCTTACCTTATCCAGCCGCAGGGTGCTGTTTACACAGACCCAATCTTCACCTCTCACGGTGGGCTCCGTTTGAAAAAACCGTCAGAGACTGGGGCCCCCTACGAATAGGGGGATCCAACAGTTCTGGGACCGTAAAGCACCTCGCCAGAAATTAGGAAGTTTAAAGCCATTTTCTGATCTGCGGGGTCCAGCTCTCTAAAAAGAGAAGCGCTACGGGTAAAACCTCGTTTCTTCGGACACGAGGCCCGGGTACCATTCAATTCGGCCATGAAAAGACACTTTGAATGGATCCGGTTCGCCTGGCTTACCCCAGTATAGGATCTTAGGATATTCCCTTTGGAGCTCAGCACAGGACATCTTTACACGTCCATCACCTAAGACACTGGCGTAAAAACTGAGGTATCCCTGCAAGGGGGAGGGATTATATAGGGGGTTGAACTTCCTGATAGGGTGTGCCAGTGTCCAATCACCAGTGATACCTATATAACCCATCAGTAATTACTGTGGCTCTGTGTCCCGTGATGTTCGAGAAAGAAATATAACATTATTATATAACATATATAGACCATATTTTGCAAACTTTTGTAATTCGTTTTCTTATATGAGAGACACCATTTGACGCTGCTAAATGACATACAAAGTACCGGAGAACACTTTTACTCACTATGGACATTGAGGCTCTATGCTCTTCTATACCGCACCAAAAAGGCCTACAGGTAGTTGAGGGCGCTTCAGGCAAGAACCATGCACAAAAAAAATAAAATTAAAAAAAAAAAAAGTCATAGTAAATTTGTTGCTGAGCTTTGGATTTGTTATTTTGACAAGACACTTTTTGTCAAGCCCAGGGCACTGCTAAAGACAAATAAATGTGCCCCAGCTTATGCCAATATGTATTTGGCAAATTGGAAGAGATGGTTGGTTGATGGGAGGACATAGTTGGTGTACCTTTCCAAGATCCTTTCCTGGTTTAGGTACACTGATAACGTCCTCATTCTCATTGTTCTTTGCCACAGATGCCAGGTACTGGGCTATAATTCCTTGCACCAGAAGCCCTGAGAGGGCAGCATAAAGATCTAAACTGTGCAGTGATACAGGCAGAACTGGAGACAGAGCTGAACTCTAGCTTGTAATCCCCGTAAGCCACCTTCCTTACCCAAGCATCCGATATGCTGGATGATCAAACTGTCCAAAAGTGGAAAGTGGGGGTCCCCTTTTCATGCTTTCATGCTGAGGAAGACTTGTCTGAAAGGCTTGAAAATCCAAGGTTTGCAGGCCGATTGCCAGGCTTGAGTTTGGAGATTTGACCCCTTGAAGTAACATAAGGAATTTTCCTGGCCTCCAAGCAGGGGTGGGGCTTCCCAGCCTCTACGTTTCTGTTGAGACAGATGGGTACTCTTGTTCCCTGGCATCCTCGATGAGGGTGTCCAGGGCTGCTCTTTAGATACGCTTTCACTCAAAGCAGGACGAGCAAAGCAGATGCTTTTTACATACCAGCTCTGCAGCCATGAGTGTTCTCCTCATGTTCACACACAGGAGACCAATATGAGAAAAGAGATTGTTGAACCAGCACACAGTAGCTCAAGGCTGCAAGCATGAGCTTTGGCTAAGATCAAGTGTAGTATCTGTTCTTATCAGTTTCCAGGAGGTGGCGCTTGCTTCCGTCCCTGATCTATGGCGAGATAGAGATCGGATGGCGGTTGCTATGCAAAACCTGCTGGAGTAAAAGGTGACCTGGACGGTTCGTAGCCGAAAGGGAAGCCTTCTGATGGGGATGGAGAACCACGGGGTCTGAACCGGAGGGTCAGGACCCTGGCCTGGATTGGGGCAGATCTAGCTCCGGACAGTTATTCGGGAGAGAACACTGGCTCCCCTTTCTCCCACCGGGGGAGCGGCCAGCATTTCCCGAATGTAATTAGGTAGGAGTGACGGAACGACGGTGAAGCCTGATGGTAAAGGGCTCTCACCAAGCTTCCAGAACTCCATGCCTTTCTGCCTGGGGTGGGGTCTGCTGGGGTCTGCTGTGGTCTGGGCTGGTGGCCAGGGTTGGTCTTTGAAAGCCTATGGAGTAGTGCCCCTGGAGTGGCAGTCCAGGGGTGCCATAAGATCACTGTGAGTGGCAGTCACTTTGATTTGAGGCACCACGATCCCTGCACCATAGAACACGCTTTTTTAGCACCTGCCTCTTGGGCCGGGCCTTTTGGCTAGGACCAGAGGAATTTTTTATTCCTGGCCGGAGGGCCTGGTCATTGTTTTACACAATGGCCACCTTTTTCACTCTGCTCTCCACTATCCCTTCCCCACTTTTTATTTATTTTCTTTCTTTTGATTGAAATCCTGTGTTTGTCACGTCTTGTTCACATTTGTCACTGTGTGATGAGTAAGGACGGGTCCTCGGGCCAGCCCTGAAAGTCTTGTGGAGGGGTGGACATGGCCTTCTAGTACTTGGGAGGGTTCTGCTTCGGCAGGCCTTCCAGAGAACGGGGTCTGTCTGGTTTCGGCCAGATAGACTATTGCAAGTACCTTTGTCCCCGTCTGAACGCCCCGGGGGATCAGGGAATTGGAACGTCTGTGTACCCGTTGCACTTTTTTGTGAGCACTCTTTATGTGTGTGCACATTTATGCAATGGGTGAAGTTTTTGGGTGTGTTATGCACGCCATAGGCTTTCAATAAAAAAAAAAAAAAAAATGATAATTAAAGGATCAGATTAAATGTCAGTTTGATCCCCTGCCTAGCAGGAGTAGTCTACTAAAGGGGTATAGGATGCAGAGCTTCTTAGGAGGAATGAACACTTAGACTGGGTTCTTCCAGTCTCTGTAAAGGACCATGGAAAACATTAGGTGCACCACAAAGGTCTTGGTGGTCTTGGGCTGGGTCAGTGGCAGTGCTTCCATTAGGGGCGCTCGGACTACAGTGATACAATGCTTTCATTGCAGGAATCGTCTACAATCTTATTCGATATTTACAGACTAGAGCCATAATAGAGCCATAAAATGTTATATTCAACAATGAACACATTACTGTTTGTTCAGGCATCAAAAAAGTATGACGTGTTACCAGCTTGTCCGAATAGATCTTGACTGGAGGCGAGATCTGCGGCTTCCATCTCTTCATCGGTCTTTGAGCATAATGGCTCTGCTACATTGGATTCTTTCAGCTGCTCCTCTAAGGCAGTGTATGTGTTTTTCTCATCTACATTACAAGAAGTTTTTACAATTCCGGTTTCTTGATTTCTAAAAGAAAAGTAAGAATGTTGTGATAAGACACACAGAGATCTCTTGGTCACAGGAAGTAAAGCAAGAAGAAAGACATCACTGCAAAAAAAAAAAAAAAAAATTAAAGTGGTTGTAAACCCTTCCATATACCCAGTGAAGTGAAGTGCCTGGCCTCAGGTGATACACAGATGAAACAAATCATCCTACATAAGTTGTACCTGTTTACCTGCAGTTGCCTTTCCCCTCCATCCCCTTCAGGAGCTGACGTTTCATCAGTGAGGAGAGCTCTGAGAGCTGATTGGAGGGAAGGGACACACCCCCCCTTCCACACACAGAAATAGAGCTGAGGCTGTCAATCAGCTGGCGATCCCTCCCGTCACCTTTTTTTCTTTTGGTGTCAGGAAAACTTGTCAGAAGTGACACGTATTTCTAGAAGAGGAATGTGTCAGCAGACAGAAATGGCACTTAACACTCTGGATTGAGACAAGTACACACTATAAGAGGGATATGCTTTGTTCATATTTCATGTCTGAGGTTTACAACCACTTTAAACAAGAACATGTCACTAGATAGATAGGCTGAGAGATTGAATGATGTGGGCAAACCCAGAGAAGTTGCGAGTGCCGATATGATCAACAGATTTAAAAACAGGTCTACTTTTAAAGGTCAGTCCCCCTAAAACCATGTTTTCTGATCACAAGGTGCCAAGGAATTCAAATCAACTGCCTTGTAATATTTCAGCATATTCGTTTTTGGTTTCAAGCACCATTCAACAAACTTCTGGCACATCTTTTATTCCATATGCCACATACACTTTCAACACCTGACAAATGCAGGTCACTGACTCAAATAAATAATACCGCAATCAAAGCTCAAGAAGATAAAGCTGTATTAAAACACAAAACCACAAATGTAATATATTTCAGCTTGCCAATCAGATGTGGTGGCTGCATTATTTTTCTTTTTTTAGGCTTTTATTCCTTTATGTTCACCTGGTGATCTTACCAGTGACACACTTTCTGTCTTAAGAGTGCCTACAATCTAGGTATGAGCTTCGAGTTCGAGTCGAACTTATGTTCGACTCGAACATCGGCTGTTCGCCAGTTCGCCGAACAGCGAACAATTTGGGGCGTTCGCAGCAAATTCGAATGCCATGGAACACCCTTTAAAAGTCTGTGGGAGAAATCAAAAGTGCTAATTTTAAAGGCTTATATGCATGGTATTGTCATAACAAGTGTTTGGGGACCTGGGTCCTGCCCCAGGGGACATGGATCAATGCAAAAAAAGTTTTAAAAACGGCCATTTTTCGGGAGCAGTGATTTTAATAATGCTTAAAGTGAAACAATAAGTGTAATATCCCTTTCAATTTTGTACCTGAGGGGTGTCTATAGTATGCCTGTAAATGGGCGCATGTTTCCAGTGTTTAGAACAGTCTGACAGCAAAATGACATTTCAAAAGGAAAAAAAAGTCATTTAAACTACTCGCGGCTATTAATGAATTGCCGGTCCAACAATACACATAAAAGTTCATTGATAAAAACAGCATGGGAATTCCCCACAGGGGAACCCCGAACCAAAAGGGAATTCCCCACAGGGGAACCCCGAACCAAAATTTAACAAAAATATGACGTGGAGGGGTCCCCCTGAATTCCATACCAGGCCCTTCAGGTCTGGTATGGATATTAAGGGGAACCCCCGGCCAAAATTAATGGCGTGGGGTCCCCCTCAAAATCTATACCAGACCCTTTTCTGAGCACGCAATCTGGCAGGCCGCAGGAAAAGGGGGGGGGGGGGGGGAACAAGAGAGCGAACCGTACCAGGCCACATGCCCTCAACATTGGGAGGGTGCTTTGGGGTAGCCCCCCAAAACACCTTGTCCCCGTGTTGATGAGGACAAGGGCCTCATCCCCACAACCCTTGGCCGGTGGTGACCTGAAGGGCCTGGTATGGAATTTAGGGGGACCCCCCGCGTCTTTTTTTTTTAAATTTTGGTTCGGGGTTCCCCTCTGTGGAATTCCCATGCCGTTTTTATCAACGAACTTCTATGTGTATTGTCGGACCGGCAATTCATTAATAGCCGCGAGTAGTTTTAAATGACTTTTTTTCCTTTGAAATGTCATTTTGCTATCAGACTGTTCTAAAAACGGGAAAAACATGCGCCCCTTTACAGGCATACTATAGACACCCCCCAGGTATGAAATTTAAAGGGATATTACACTTTTATGGTTTCACTTTAAGCATTATTAAAATCACTGCTCACGAAAAAAACTGCCTTTTTTTAAAACTTTTTTTTGCATTGATCCATGTCCCCTGGGGCAGGACCCAGGTCCCCAAACACTTTTTATGACAATAACTTGCATATAAGCCTTTAAAATTAGCACTTTTGATTATTCATGTTCGTGTCCCATAGACTTTAACGGTGTTCGAACAAATTTTTTGCCTGTTCGCATGTTCTGGTGCGAACCGAACAGGGGGGTGTTTGGCTCATCCCTACTACAATCTGGATGAAGGAGCACAGGGGGCACCTATAAACAGCAGCATTGTCAATCTAGGGGAAGGGGAGTGTTAGATGGACTAGAACAGGGGTCTTCAAACTACGGCCCTCCAGTTGTTCAGGAACTACAATTCCCATCATGCCTAGTCATGTCTGTGAATGTCAGAGCTTTACAATGCCTCATTGGATGTGTAGTTCTGCAACAGCTGGAGGGCCGTAGTTTGAGAAACCCTGGACTAGAAGATTCAAATACAGTAACAAATTGAAGCAAAACTCCAGCTCACACTGTAACAGCAAACAGTTTCTTTTTTTGCTTTCGGGATAAAGGTTTACATGAAGGCTGATCATTGTAAGCATCCCTGTCAGTGGTAAATGGTTTGTCTCGTCCCTGCAAATTAAACATTTGCAGGCTAGCTTGTTCTGTTGAAAAGCAACAGACTTACTGGTTGGACCACCAGATGAAAAGAAAGGAAAGAAAGCCCAAATAAGGAAAACTAATGCAGTCATCACATCTAAGAATTGGTAAGCTGCAATATAATAAATCTGGAAGGCTTTGTTCTAAGGTAAGAATTTCATAAATGTGCTAGGATGCGATGCAGTCTGTTCGTTTCTACTTCACAAATGGACACTATGGAGATTATGATTAAGCCCTTAGTGGGATGAAATGCGTTGGAGCGGGAGGTGGACAGGCAAGACTATATATTGTGAATCCTCCATTTAGGAAATAGTATTGCATCCGTTATGGCATCAGTGTGTGGCCTATTCATTTCTATTTCACAATTGACCTAAAACCACACTAGCCATATTCTAGAAGTTACAAAATATTACCGTTTAGTGTCTTCTTCCATGTGAACTGTAACATTCTCTTTTTCATGTGTTTCAGCACCATCTTCATCGGGCTCTGTAGTAGATAAGTAACATATTATGGAATCTTTCAAGTCACACAAAACTTAACATACAAGCAACAGGTTTTTACATAACACTGGATCTCAGCAAAGCATACACCCAATAATTGATGTATGACCCAGTTATATTTAAAAAAGGTATGTAGGGTTCAAAAATATGCTACTCTGGAACACAGAATTATGGTCATAACATCATCGGTCTTAAAGTGATTGTAAACCCTGTTATACCACTTGTATCTACAGGTAAGCCTATAATAAGGCTTACCTGTAGGTACTGTAGATATCTCCTAAACCTGCTCATACCGATTTCACTTAAGACTGAACATCTTAGAGTGTGCATTGGAAACAGCTGTATATCTGATTGACCATGCCCGATTTCCTGGCTGAAGAACATCCAGTATTATCTAGTCTTTTCTTGCATTTATCCAGCCTATCTCTGGACAACCTTTTCATTCATATCATTTTAATCATTAAGGCTCAGCCTAACATATGGGCATTGCGTAGGTTGGTCTGCATGCAAATGCAGTCTGTCAAGTAACACCCCACACCTCCAGACTGGAATCTACTACATTGTGGCTGACTAATGTGAGGAATTGCTGGAGAGAAAGCTGTACCTAGGGGACTTGCGATGCACGGATTCCCCTGCTTCTGACCATTCTGTGGATTTGTACTTTCTGCACCTCTGCTGATTCCTATAATCAGTGCACCAATTATCAGATCACCAGTCATTAGAATGCCAGCTTTGACATGGGGAAGCAAATCCGATACTCTCTCAAGATATTTGCTTTCACGCAGAGACATGGTTCAGAACAAGACAAAGTCAGTAATAAGGATGAGCTCAGGCGTGTTCACAAGCCGCACGTGCAGAGCCAGGAAGTCGGCACTGCACAGCGCTAAACACAAGCAGTAAGACATTGTCCCGATGCGTGGCTGCAGAGATCAGGAAATGTCTCACTGCCTGTGATTAGCGCTGTGCAGTGCAAACTTCCTGGCGGACTCTGCATGTGCGGCTTGCGAACACGCCTGAGCTCATCCTTAGTAATAAGAAAAAGGTTCAACTGCAGGGAGGCTACATAAACTGTTGATTAGTCCTTTGTCCTATGCTTGCCCTTTCTGGGCAATACCTCTACAGCACAGGTCCTCTTTAAAATGTGGATGTTATGTGCTGCTTACAAATTCTTGCGGCTTACACCTAATGTTCCAGGTAAAATGCAAGCCTGAGTAAGAAAGGAAAAAAGAAAAGTAAAATACCTTCTTGGATACATTCAAGTGTCTGAGGTTTAGGGTGTGGTACGCTACTTTCATCATCAGCTCTTGAGGGTTGGCTATCTATATCCTGGCTCTGGGATAGCTCCAGTGCCCCAAATGTTCCAAAGTCTAAAAAGAAATTAAAATTGGTTACACAAGGATTCAATCTTCCTCCCCCTCCTTATAAGTCAGCACCAGGAAGAACCATCTTTAGCGCCAATTGTTGCTGTGAATTAGGATAAATCTCGACCTACTTTGCACAGCTGATCCCGTAATATTTTACTCTGTGGATGTTACATATACAGCCACAGCCAAAAGTTTTGAGAATGACAAATGTTATTTTCACAAAGCCTGCTGCTTCAGTGTTTTTAGCTCTTTTTGTTAGATGTTACTATGGTATACTGAAGTATAGTTACAAATATTTCATACATGTCAAAGGCTTTTATTGAAAATTACATTGAGGATTGACCACAAGTTCTCAATGGGATTAAGGTCTGGGGAATTTCCTGGCCATGGACCCCAAATTTCGATGTTTTGTTCCCCAAGTTATCACTTTTGCCTTATGGCAAGATGCTCCTTCATGCTGGAAAAGGCATTGTTCCTCACCAAACTGTTCTTGGATGGTTAGGAGAAGTCCCTCTCGGAGGATGTTTTTGTACCATTCTAAATTCATGGCTGTGTTCTTAGGCACAATTGTAAGTGAGCCCACTACCTTGGCTGAGAAGCAACCCCACACATGAATGGTCTCAGGATGTTTTACTGTACATGACACAGGACTGATGGTAGCGCTCACTTTTTCTTCTCCAGATACCCAAACACAATCGGAAA
Organism: Lithobates septentrionalis; assembly: GCA_037952835.1. Classification (NCBI taxonomy): domain Eukaryota; kingdom Metazoa; phylum Chordata; class Amphibia; order Anura; family Ranidae; genus Lithobates; species Lithobates septentrionalis. The sequence goes on along the minus strand of JBBDGP010003160.1, from coordinate 528,840 downwards.
GGGGATTCATCAGAGAAAATGACTACCTCAGTCTACAGCAGTCCAATCCCTGTACCTTTTGCAGAATATCAGTCTGTCCCTGATGTTTTTCCTGGAGTAAAGTGGCTTCTTTGCTGCCCTTCTTGACACCTGGCCAACCTCCAAAAGTCTTCTCCTCACTGTGCATGTAAATGCACTCACACCTACCTGCTGCCATTCCCAAGCAAGCTCTGCACTGGTGGTGCCCCAATCCCGCAGCTGAATCAGCTGTCTGGCACTTGCTGGACTTTCTTGGGCAGACTTTTTAAAAAATAATTATATTTGTGTCATTCTCAAAACTTTTGGCCACGGCAATAGTTACATAGTTAGTCTGGTTGAAAAGACACAAGTCCACCCAGTTCAACCAATAAAAGCGAAAACAATAAATAAATCATACAATCTTTTATACACAATCCTATATACCCACAGTTGATCCAAAGGAAGATGAAAAACCCAAGCAAAGCATGATCCAATTTGCTCCAGCAGGGGGAAAAAAATCCTCCCTGACCCCCTGAGAGGCAATCGGATATTCCCTGGATTACTTTACCTATAAATATTAGTATCTAGTTATATTATGTACATTTAGGAAAGAATCCAGGCCTCCCTTTTTAAAGTAATCTACTGAACTGGCCAGAACCAGCTCTTGAGGGAGTCTATTCCACATTTTCACAGCTCTTACTGTGAAGAAACCTTTCTGTATTGGGAGATTAAATTTCTTTTCCTCCAGACAAAGATTGCCCCCCCTTGTCCTCTGTGATGACCTTAAATTGAAAAACTCAAAACACCCTCATCACACTCCTCTTCTCAAGAGAGAATAAATTCAGTTCCTCTAATCTTTCCTCATAGCTGAGCTCCTCTATGCCTCTTATTAGTTTGGTTGCCCTTCTCTGCACTCTCTCCAGTTCCCCCGATATCGTTTTTGTGAACTGGTGCCCAAAACTGAAATGCATGAGGTCTTACTAATGATTTGTACAGGGGCAAAATTATATCTCTCTCTCTGAAGTCTATACCGCTCTTTAACACAAGAAAGGATTTTACTTGCTTTCGAAACCGCTGCTTGGTGTTGCATGCCATTAGGTTTATGATCTACCAGAACACCCAGACCCTGCTCCACCATTGATTCCCCCAGTTGTACTCCCCCTAGTATGTATGATGCATGCATACTCTTAGCACCCAAGTGCATAACTTTACATTTAACCTCATCTGCCCAATAGTAGCCCAATTAAACAGTGCATTGAGGTCGGCTTGTAATTTGGAGACATCCTGTACGAACGTTATTCCACTCCATAGCTTGGTGTCATCTGCAAAGACTGAAACCTTTTGTGGACCATTGGTTAGCAGTTCTTTTTAAAATATTGCCATTCACAATGTCTCTTTATTTACTTTCTTTTTACTCTGTCTCTATTACAAGAATGCAGCTGTACAGAGCACGTCAGTTTGTTTTGCTTTAAGTCTTTTTCCATGGACATCACCAAAAATGTAATATTAGATTAGACTAGATGTTACAGTAATTTGAGATAAGGGGCATATGTAAGTAAAGGGCACGCTGTTCTGTGTCCCTGAAACTAGCCAATCATAGCGGCAGAACGCTTATTGTTCATGACAGTTGGCACAGAAGCCAAATTCTTTGAAGATAAGAATATGACGAATAGAACAGCTGCATACTGTATGTCTTGTGCAAAATAGGATTTTTTTTTACCTTCATGCATTCTATGCATGAAGGAAAAAAAAAAAAAAATCTGTCTGCACAGTCCCCCCTAATACTCATCGGAGTCCACTCTCGATTCAACGATGCGCACGGGAGCCTCGGCTCTCCCGGGTCTCTCTCCTCATTGGCTGAGACAGCAGCGGTAGACATTGGCTCCCACTGCTGTCAATCACAGCCAGTGAGCCAATGAGGAGAGAGTAGTGGGCGAGGCCAAGCCACGGCTCTATGTGTATTATGGGCGCATAGAGCGGCAATCAGGAGCTAGTACACACCAGTGCCCCCATAGCAGGTGGCTTGCTATTTAGGGGCACTGGTCGGGGGGGAGACTACAGAAAAAGAGAATCGAGGCTGCTCCGTGCAAAAATATCGCACAGAGCAGGCAAGTATTAACAAAAAAAAAAAAAAAAAAAAAAAAAAAAAAAAAAAAATTTAAAAAACAAAAACAAACAAACACACTTAAAGCGGAGTTCCACCCAGAAGTGGAACTTCCGCTTGTTGTACTCCTTCCCCCCCTCCGGGCACATTTGGCACCTTCCGGGGGGAGGGGGGGGGGTATAGGATACCGGCTTTCACAGGTAACCTGTCCCCACTTCCGGGAGCCTCAGCTGCAGGTATTTGCGTCATCGCTGGGGCTCCCTCCTCCTTCCCCGGCCACCGGGCCAGTATGAGAGAGAGGAGCGGAGCCCCGCACATGCGCAGTAGGGTTCCCGGCATGAAGCTGTAAGGCTACACTGCCGGGTTCCCCTACTCGCAATGGAGGTGGCATGCACCCGACAACTGATAGAAACATCAGTTGCGGTGCCGACATCGCTGGACTCCAGGACAGGTAAGTGTCCTATTATTAAAAGTCAGCAGCTGCAGTATGTGCAGCTGCTGGCTTTTAATTTTTGCTGCGGTGGGCAAACCTCCACTTTAAAGGGGTTGTTAACCCTCGCGGTTTTTCACCTCAATGCATTCTATGTATTGAGGTGAAAAACCTCTTGTAATGCACCAGCCCCCCAAATACCCAATTTTACTTACCTGAACCCAATCGTTCCTGCACCGGGGACAAGCACACCCGCTCCAGCCGGTGTCTTGGGTCCTGATTGGAGAGATTGATAGCAGCGCAGCCATTGGCTCCCGCTGCCGTCAATCAAATCCAATGACGCGGGAGCCAGGGGTGGAGCCGAGCCCTGCTGTCTGTGTCAATGGACGCAGCAGCAGGACACGGGAGCGCGCCCGCACGTGTGCCCTGCTCCAACTGGGCACTCGAGAAGGAGGAGGAGGAGCCAGGAGCGCCGCTGAGGGACCCCAGAAGAGGAGAATCGGGCCCACTCTGTGCAAAACCATCTGCACAGAGGAGGCAAGTATGACAAACAAAAAAACAAAACGTTTACATATCCTTTAATATCACTTTAACTTTTTCCATGGTGGAAACCAACAAGAATTTTAAAAGATGCCTAGTGACCAATGTAATTGAGGTAGCTCCAGATGCACAGTTTGACCCGCTCTCTCACAAAGTCATAAGACTTCAAAAATAGGGCATGCCATCAGGGTGTTCCCATTCTCTGTACAGGAATACTGGGAGAGTCTTTGCCTTCTTTGAAGTTCTAAAAGACCCAAGATAGGGTCCACAGCAATAAGAAAAAAAATGGTCTCTCTTAGTTTGGGAGTAATGGCAGAAGACTGCAACGCTTTGGAGGCAAGCCTATCTGATAAGGCCTAAAATGACTCAGAAAAGGTGTCTGAGTGGCTATTCAAGGCCACAAGCAGGTCAGATAACCTGCAGGGGAAGGCATGAGAACGCTCACGGCCTATGCTGTCAGTCAGCAAATAAGTGGTTTTGGGCCATGAAGTCTTGCCTGACTAGTAAAAACCTTAGCCGAGAGGGTAAAGGAGCCACCCAAACGCAAATAAGCTGGAGAGGGTTTAGAAGATGGGAGAGATTCTAGGAGCAGAGGGCAACATGATTCTAGCTTGAGCATGAGTATGTGTACTGCAAGCAGCCCTGGAACGGTTAGTAGCATATGAGTGTCACAAAACTCAAACAACTGGTAGCAGATGAGATTCAGATAACGAGAGGTGACCAAAGTCACTGCAGGCAGTAGGGAAGGATTGATGATTGAAGTTCCTTAAGACTCTCTGCAAAGTAAAAGCGGCAGTGGGGTGATGCTTCCTCTGGTGGCAGGAAAGAGCTTGGAGCATTGGTGCCACACTCCACCCAGTGGATGATGTCAGTGCTCAGTGCCATAGGTTTAACCCCAATCCACTAGTGACCTATGTACTTGGACCTGGAAAGCACTCTACAACCACTTTTTACCAGAATGGAGTCTGAAAAGGGACCTACCTGGAACCTTGTACCCAAAGGTCACTTCTAGGCTAGTCTCGCAACATGCAATGCGGACACAGCACTCCAAAAGCCAGGCTGAGTGTGGCTCCTCTGAATAGACCAGCTCAAGCAGCATTGCCCCATCTCCACTTCATGAAGCTCTCAATAGGATCCTGCAAAAACTTTCAACCCTCACTGGGGGAACGGATACCTAGCTGGAGCACTGGCTCCAATACTTCCCAGTTAAAGGGGTTTTATACTTGTATTAAAACAGAAGAGAAGGCTACTTAAAGGACTTATCTTTTTGAATGGTTGTGCCTTCAAGAAACTGTACCTTCTAATTTTATTTCATTGCTCTATACCAGGGCTCTTCCAAACCCAAACCACTGCAAGAATTAACAGGGCCTCCAGTTGATGTACACAGTCTATGCCCCCCCCCCCCCCCCCCAACAGCTGATGTGAGGTCTCCGCTTCTTCCCTCTAATGTAAGGAGGACTCTGAGCAGAAAGATTCAGATTTAATTTATTTTCGTTTGAGTTTATTAATTGATAGAGTTTATTTTGAATCTCTTTGCTTTGTTTTAACTGTATTTCTCTATCGTTCATATCATGCCTATTATTTAAAAAAAAAAAAATTAAAAAAAAAAAAAAGGTATTAAATTTATAAAACTGATTTTTTTTTTTGGCCAACAAATATTTGTAAAATATACGATGTGACCCTTTCACCGAAGAGTCTGGAGACCCCTGCTCTACACTTTACTCTCAGACTTGATGTTCCCTCACAAACCTTATTATATTACTGATTGGGAACAGGACCTAGGTAGACAAGTGACAAAACAGGCACTCACTGTAACCCCCAAGCACAGTATTGGGTATCTCCTTTGTTTTTCAGCTAGAGCAGGGGTCTCCAAACTGTGGCCCTCCAGTTGTTCAGGAACTACAATTCCCATCATGCCTAGTCATGTCTGTGAATGTCGGAGTTTTACAATGCATCATGGGACTTGTATAGTTCCATGACAGCTGGAGGGCCATAGTTTGGAGATCCCTGATCTAGAGTGACAAAACCAAGACACTGGAAATCCCATAGCACACCAACCATGAAGGAATTGGTTATGGAATGAAACCACTTAATGGGTATGAATAGGACAGCAATATTACACAATAGATACCAGTATCCTATATTCCCTGATACTTGGAGCATCGGGCTACTTCTCACAATGAGTACTGTGCTCCCCACCCAGTCACACCCCTTTCTATCCTAATGTGTTATCTCCATTTCAGTTACATCATCACATCCTTTATGCTATTCATTATTTTCCAAATGTCCATTACTTTACAATGGTCCCGCTCTGATTACTAACACAAGGCAATGTACTGTCAGTGCACTGTAATGCAGGCCATGCACGGAGCACATTTCTTTCCTGCAACCACGGGTGTTGACAGGGGAATCTCTCCCGCCAAGCCACTGTATTCTCCCAAGAAGACAGTGATTATTGCTAGCAACTATATCAACCGCTAGCAATAATCTCATTTAATAAAAATCAGGCAGGCTGGTTGTATCCAAGTTGATCAACTTGGGTACATTCAGCCTGCCCAAACAGGATTTGAATCTCGGCCAGTTCCTGTTGAACCAGCCGAGATTCTAACCGTCTATGGCCTGCCTAAGTCCCATATATATATGAAACTTGTACAACAGCTGCACATTCACCAGTGATTAAGTGGTAGTAAAGTCTACAGTAAAAAGTAAAAAAATTGGTCCCCCTGCAGGTTTTAGTCATAATGTGCTAGTATTCTCAGACTTCTCTCTGCAAACGGACTTACCTGCAGTGCAGCACTGTCTCGGCTCCCCCGGAATATCCATCTTCACCCAGTCTTTCTTCTGGGTTTCGTATCTTCGGCCACTTGATTGGCCGGTGGCCCACAGAGCAGGCTGTACAGTATCTCACAAAAGTGAGTACACCCCTCACATTTTTGTAAATATATTATATCTTTTCATGTGACAACGCTGAAGAAATGACACTTTGCTACAATGTAAAGTAGTGAGTGTACAGCTTGTATAATAGTGTAAATTTGCTGTCCCCTCAAAATAACTCACACAGCCATTAATGTCTAAACCGCTGGCAACAAAGGTGAGTACACCCCTAAATGAAAATGTCCAAATTGGGCCCAAAATGTCAAAATTTTATGTGCCCACCATTTTCCAGCACTGCCTTAACCCTCTTGGACATGGAGTTCACCAGAGCTTCACAGGTTGCCACTGGAGTCCTCTTCCACTCCTCCATGATGACATCACAGAGCTGGTGGATGTTAGAGACCTTGCGCTCCTCCACCTTCCATTTGAGGGTGCCCCACAGATGCTCAATAGGGTTTGGGTCTGGAGACATGCTTGATCAGTCCATCACCTTTACCCTCAGCTTCTTTAGCAAGGCAGTGGTCTCCTTGGAGGTGTGTTTGGGGTCGTTATGATGTTGGAATACTGCCCTGTGGCCCAGTCTCTGAGGGGAGGGGATCATGCTCTGCTTCAGTATGTCACAGTACATGTTGGCATTCATGGTTCCCTCAAAGTGTAGCTCCCCAGTGCCGGCAGCACTCATACAGCCCCAGACCAGGACACTCCCACCACCATGCTTGACTGTAGGCAAGGCGCACTTGTCTTTGTACTCCTCCCCTGGTTGCCGCCACATATGCTTGACACCATCTGAACCAAATGACTTCATTTTGGTCTCATCAGACCACAGGACATGGTTCCAGCAATCCATGTCCTTAGTATGCTTTTCTTCAGCAAATTGTTTGCAGGCTTTCTTGTGCATCATCTTTAGAAGAGGCTTCCTTCTGGGATGACAGCCATGCAGACCAATTTGATGCAGTGTGCAGCGTATGGTCTAAACACTGACAGGCTGACCCCCCACCTCTTCAACCTCTGCAGCAATAATGCTGGCAGCACTCACACATCTATTTCCCAAAGAGAACCTCTGGATATGACACTGAGCATGTGCACTCAACTTCTTTGGTCGACCATGGCGAGGCCTGTTCTGAGTGGAACCTGTCCTGTTAAACCACTGCATGGTCTTGGCCACCGTGCTGAAGCTCAGTTTCAGGGTCTTGGCAATCTCCTGTAGCCTGGGCCATCTTTATGTAAAGCAACAATTCTTTTTTTTCAGATCCTCAGACAGTTCTTTGCCACGAGGTGCCATGTTGAACTTCCAGTGACCAGTATGAGAGAGAGCAAAAACACCAAATTGAACTTAATTCCCCATTTACACCTAAGACCTTGTAACACTAACGAGTTACATGACACCGGGGAAGGAAAATGGCCAATTTGGACATTTTCACTTTTGTTGCCAGCGGTTTAGACATTAATGGCTGTGTGTTGAGTTATTTTGAGTGGACATCAAATTTACACTGTTATACAAGCTGTACACTCACTACTTTACATTGTAGCAAAGTGTCATTTCTTCAGTGTTGTCACATGAAAAGATATAATAAAATATTTACAATAATGTGGGGGGTGTAAACACTTTTGTGAGATACTGTATGTGTGAGAATGTATCCATCTATCTACATCATTTAGTAATGAAAATAGTTTGGGCCAGCTTGGTCCCATATAAAAATCATGCTTACCTAGGTGGATGCAGTACAGTCCAATGCTGCATCTGTCCCCCACCATCTCTAAGACTCAGAACCTAGTGATCAAAGGCCGCTGATCACTCGGTTCTCCGCGTTCCGTGAGCAGAGTGCTGGTGACTGTCAGTTACTGCTGTCTGCTCACTGGAGTGCTGGGCTGTGGAGGGGGCGGAAACGGCCAGCTCAGCCTCTCAGCAACTCGCTGAGAGACTGAGCCAGGTGCTGGTCCAGGATTGTGGGCAGATCCCGACTATGTTGCGGTCTTGCCCCAGCCTGGACCGGCTTCTGTGACGTCAGCCGACAGCAGGCTTCAGCCCGCTGTCGGCTGAAAATGGTTCACAGGAGTGCAGTACGAACTGCACTCCTGTAATCCACAGACGTACAGCCAAACGAGCTTTGGTGCTATATTTCTCTTTTAACAAGTTTACCAAATACCAGAAATTTTCTGAGAATTCTAAAGCTTGTGTTGTAATGAGTATATAAAAATCTCAGCTCTAAAACATAACATATCTCTTTAGTCATTATACCTTCAGCTTCAAGTGACTGCGTGGAGCAGTTGGCAGCTTCTTCTTCGGGTTCAATACTTTCATCACAGTTGAAATTACTGAAAGTGACAAAAAAAAGACAATTATAACACAAACATCATAATCTTAATTAACCAGTTCAAGTTCAACAAAACACTACTGCAGACAAAGGACTAGAATCACGGTAAAGTACAATCTTACTTTTTCCATGAACTGCTATTAACCACTTGCCAAGCGGCTCACACACATTTACATCGACAAAGTGGTTAGTTCCCACGAAAAGACGTACCCGTACGTCGGCTCCCTTAAGAGCCATAGCAGGCGCGCGCCTGCACGGCTAGGGGACCCGATGCGCATGGCCAGAGGGCGCAATCGCTGATAGCCACCCGCGATCCTGGACATGAGAGCCAGAACGGGGATTTGTGTGTGTAATCACACAAAATCCTTGTTCTGAGAGGAGAGAAGAGACAGATCTGCTGTTTGTAGTAATTAAGAACAGTGATAGGTCTCCTCCCCCAGTCAGTCCACTCCCCACACAGTTAGAAACACTCACGAGGGAACACAGCTAACCCCCTTGATCGCCCCGTTAACCCCTTCCCTGCTAGTGACATTTACACAGTAATCAGAGCATTTTTATAGCTCTGATCGCAGAATAAATGTCAATGGTCCCAAAAATAAGTGTCAAAAGTGTCTGATCTGTCCGCCGCAATCCCGCTAAAAATTGCAGATCACTGCTATTACTAGTAAAAAAATAAATAATAATGCCATAAATCCATTCCCTATTTTGTAGACGCTATAACTTTTGCACAAACCAATCAATATACGCTTATTGCGAATTTTTTTTACCAAAAATATGTAGAATACATATTGGCCTAAACTGAGGAAGAAATTTGTTTTTTAAAAACATTTTTGAGCATATTTATTATAGCAAAAAAAAATTATTTTTTTTTCAAAATTGTGTTTTTTTTTGTTTATAGCGCAAAAAATAAAAACCGCAGAGGTGATCAAATACCACTAAAAGAAAACTATTTGTGGGGAAAAAAAAAGAATGTAAATTTTGTTTGGGTACAACGTCGCCCGACCGCGCAACTGTCAGTTAAAGCGACGCATATGTATTGTATGAAACAAATTGAAATCAATAAAAATAGTTGTGGAAAAAAAATAAATAAAAAAAAGTTAACTATGATGATCCAAGCTCTCCTTAGGGGGGTTATAGCGGTCAGGGGAGGATTCAAATATGTGTTTTTACCCTGCTGTGTGAAGGGAATATACCTAGAAAAATAGGATATATTTTGCACTAGAAGTACATGGGAATGAAAAGCTGTATGCTTCATTATATGCTCATTTTTTTTTTTTTAAACTCCCACAAAAAAAGAGGCTCCTTGTAAAACCATGACAACAATGTGGCCACTCTGAATTTGTGTAAAGAAAAAGTAATTAGCTGATCATGCGATCGCCTGAATTCTATCGTTCCACATAAACAGAAACAGCCAGTAGGACTCTTCAACTGTGTCTGCTAAAATTCCAGAGACCTGCACCACTCTAATTGCCCGCTTGCCTCTTTGGTTCATAGGTGGATCAGGTGCAAAGCCTAAGCGTGTGACTCCACTCTGTATACACATCGCAATAGTCCATGAATAGGCTGCACATTGTGGAATAAACCTATATGGAGTGACATCATCAATCTGGCTTGCCAAGAGTCCCTGCCTGTGGCCTCCCCCCCCACTAACGCAATTCACTCATATATTATAGGGCTTAATCATAGGGTCCAGTCACACGGAGTACTTGATGGCGTGCCCTGTGCAGGTCTGGGTTTTTCAGACACAAAGACAGACACACAGGTGTTGCATGCATTCCTGTGCCAACAGTCCAAAGAAGTCTATTGGGACAAGCGACTGCACAGACAGTGCGAGTTCGGGGACCCGCACATCATATTGGGACACAGCAGCTCTGTGTCCCAATAGACTTCTATAGACAATGCTTGTACAGGATGCAACCAACACCTGTGCATACCCATGCCTGGAAAAACACAGACGTGCATAGCGGTCACGTGCCCCTGTGAATGGACTGTGAGGTATGATTCTATGATTAATCCCTATGGAGTGAAACGCATTAGAGGGTTGGGCCATAGGCAGGGACCTTATATTGCCTCCTGCACGTCTGTTTGAAAAGAGACTTCACACTGAAATCCTTCACACGGCAACCGCATCCATTAGACACGGCTGCAACTCAGCCCTATTCACTTCCATCGAGTAAGTTTGAAGGTGCAAGTTTTGCTGCACCTCGAAAAAAGCATCACGGCCACAACAATTTGTATGGGGCTGATGGGGATAAAAGAAGCAAACAAAAATACAGGGTTACATTTTAAATGCAGTGGAGAAACGTGGCATCACCAATCAGGCTATGCCACTTAGGATCTGATCTGGATCACAGGGCTGATTAAACAGAAATACAAATCTTGTGGCAGACGATGCTGTTCACAAATATGCATTTCACCTAGAGCTGCACAATTAATCATTAAAAAAAAAAAAAATCGCCATCTTGATTCAACCCCCATGATGATCTCTGTTGCGGATTCTTTCATATAACCAGTGGAGAGACTTATCTGCTCACTCAGCTGTCAAAAGAAAACATCTGGGCAGTCTGCCAAGTTTTTAATATGAAACATTGTAACTAACTTCCTTCTTAGATCAAAGGGATACACTTCTGTTTGTAAAGAAAAAATATGGGCAGTTTGCCAAGTTTTCAACATCATGTAAATGCGGGAAGTTTAACCACTTAAAGTCTAAATCTTTTTCTGACACTTCTTTCTCAAGTTAAAATCAGTATTTTTTGCTAAAAAATGACTTGGAACCCCCAAACATTATATATATTTTAGCAGAGACCTTGGGGAATAAAATGGCAATTGCTGCCATATTTTATGTCACACTGTATTTGCCCAGCGGTCTTTCAAACGCAATTTTTTGGGAAGAAATACACTTCAATGAATAAAAAAACAAAAACGAAAAAGCCACGAGAATCGTGATCTATCTTCTAAGCAAAAAAAAAAAAAAAAATTGTGATTCTCATTTTAGCCAGAATCATGCAGCTCTAATTTCAACCACACATGTAGTTACTAACAGAAAGTCCGATTACCTGAGTGTGTTAGTTGGGCATGGAAGTCTTTCAATCACTTGGCTAAAAGCAGCACCCCCTCCTGGTGTGTTCATCTGTTCCCCTGAATCTAATATAACAACAAACAAGCATTTATTAAATTAGGCTATTTTTATATAAAAACTGCATAAGTTATATTATAAATGTTTTCAGCTTTCAGGCTGGAATCACAGTATTGTGCTATGGTAAGACACTTCTCTGAAACATACATTATGCGTTTTGGTGCATTTCCTGCCATTCATTCTAAATGGCACTTGTAATGCAATAATATGCATTGTGGTGTTTAGGGCTGAAACAACTAATCGATTAATCGACAACTAATCGATTATGAAATTAATCGATTACTATTTTCATAATCGATTAATCGGCCAGTAACATAATGGGGTTAAAAAAGCTAAAATTAACCCTATATAGTACAAAAAGAGCATAATCTCTACTGTAAATATTACTTTCACTGTTGCACAGTAAAAAAAAAACATTTTTTTTTTTTTTAACTCCATTGTGTTACTAAATGTCTTAGGCCTGGTTCCCACCCATGTGTTTTTTGGTGCTTTTTGCAGAAATGCACTACAGTTCATTTAACGTTCACATCTATGCTGCTGTGTATTTGGAAAGGGTCAAGGACCTTTTTCAATGCAGAACGGTGCTTTTTTGGTTCAATATACTTCAATGTAGAAGCTGCAGAAAAGCATGTAGTATTACAGTTCTGTTTGAAAATCTGCAAAACAGTCTAGAATTTTTTTTTTTCTTTAAATAAAAAAACTTGATCTGAGTCCAGATTCAACCTCTAATAGTATATAGAGTATATCTCTTCTGTCTGTTATTCTCAGAGAGGATTAAAGATTTTACTCCCTAACCATATAGTTGGTTATTTATATTTACCCCTGCGTATATAGATATTTAGGGATAAATTGCCTTTTTTAAACTTTACATATTAACTAAATTATACACCACACTTTTTTTTAAGGTTATTAACCGATTAATCGATTAATCGAAACAATAATCGGCCAACTAATCGATTATGAAAATAATCGTTAGTTGCAGCCCTAGTGGTGTTCTGTATTGCTAAAAATGATGCAGGCATATGTGGTCTGGAGCATTAAGCAGCCCATTAAAATAAATCTGTGGCCTTAAAGGATAAGTTCACCTTCGGGTACATATTACATGTTCCACCCATTTTTAGTGTAGAACATGTTCCTAATGCTGCAGTCGCTCGCCATTCCCTCCTCTCCTGTGACAGCAGTATACTCCTCTCCTGTGACAGCAGTATAGGGAAAGGTTCCACGTACTAATTGTCATTTTTTTTAAAACCGTGTGGCCATGCGGGGCGCCGCCCACAAGACCGCGACCAGGGGTGCCGATGGAAATCACGGGGCCCCTCTCTGAAAATATCAAATTATGTTTTTTGCTAAAATGCAGCAGCCACAATGCTATGCTTTGCAGCCATGGAAAAAATTATACCCCCCATTGAACAAGACCCATTCAAGTGAATAGTGGCACAGAGGCAATATCTGCACGCCCATAGTGAGTGATCGATACTGATCGGTCTCTGTGTTTGTTCAGGATGGTGAGCTACCCGCTCACCATCCGGAAACAACCACCCTGTGTGCCCTCAGGAGCTGCCGGTGGGAGAGGAGGGGGATAGGCAGCAGGGAGTACAGATACTAGAACCGATTCCCCTGCAGAGGAGCTGGGGGAAAAAAAAAAAAAAAAAGAATAGTAGAAGCCGACAGCATTGCACAAGTGTTAGCAACAAGGCAGTACTGTCTGCCCTCCTGCTCGGCAGGTGCCTGGACCCCCCTTTTAAAACGGATGAGGCCCAGTACAAGGGGACTGGCTGTACTGCCTTATCAGCGGCCATGCCCACGTCATTCTTTCACATAGCTCTGTGTGTGACTGAACTACAAGCCCCTACATCCTTTGCGGCAGTCGGCTTGTAGTTCTCAATAAACTATCACGGCGCTGTTGAGCACTCTGGTAGTTCATTGAGTCTTCCTGTCGGTATGAAACTGCCTGGCTGTACAATTTATGGGGCAGAGAGCTCACAGTCTGTAGTCATGGCATCAGTGATCTGCAGATTGCTGGTGCAATTCCTTCCAGGCTCATAAATATATATATATTTTTTTTTAATAATAAAATATATTCATTCTCTCTCTACCTCTCTACCTGTAAATTGGATATACTACCATTTCTTTATCCAAACACATGTTAACAAAAAAAAAAAAATACAGATTTGCATGTGAAGCACCACAAACTGACACATCATCCAAGGAATCCTCCAGAAGGTGGCGAATGTATACATCCAGCCAAGGTAGAGATGTCACAGCGCAGGGGGGGGGGAAACCGGGAAGAACCCTTGTTTAGCAAATCAGCTTTTATCTACTATCTCTAAGTCAGCTTCCTTTACTATGTATACACAATGCACAGGTCTGACTGCAAACATTTCATATTTCCACCAAATATGTGCAAGAAAGAAAGCGTTAATGCATTTAGCCTACATTATCAAAAACAGCAGACAGGTTACCTTTATGGTTTTCTTTAGAAAGCTCATTTGTTTCCATGTGCTCCTTATCCCCAAAAGAAGGTTTATTGCTTGGACAGCCTTGCACATACTCCTAGAAGAAACAGAAAAGTTACATTGGATACATTCCCTGGCCAAATTGAATCTCACACATGTAGAAGTTCTATAGAAAAACACAAATATCTATACCTAGATGAGTTTCCTACACATGTTCTAGGTATAGCGAAGTTTGGTTATTACACCATTTTATATTTACCAGACCAACTGTAAAAAGTTAAACAGATAACCTAAATGATAAGTGCAGGCATGGGAGTATTTCAGCCTGCCATAGACTGACGGGCTGCAAGCAAAGGGGGCGCTACACATGCCCCCCGGGCGCATTACATACATATTTACACACACATACATACATACACCCTTTAATGATATCCCAGTCTTAGTCCATAGAGTTCAATATTGAGTTGGCCCACCCTTTGCAGCTATAACAGCTTCAACTCTTCCGGGAAGGCTGTCCACAAAGTTTAGGAGTGTGTCTATGGAAATGTTTGACCATTCTTTCAGAAGGGCATTTGTGAGATAAGGCACTGATGTGGACGAGAAGGCCTGACTCACAGTCTCCGCTCTAAGGCTGCTTTCACTTTGAGGCGGTTTTCAGGTGTTTTAGCGCTAGAAATAGCCTCCAACACCTGAAAACCGCCTCCCCATTAATTTCAGTGTGACTTTTCACACTGGGGCGGTGCACCACCACTCCCAAAACAACCTGCCCATCGAAATGAATAGGCAGCACTGCCGAAGCGCCTCCAAAGCGCTTCGGCAGTGCCACAACATGGGCGCTTTTAACCCTTTCTTCGACCGCCAGCGGGAGTTAAAAGCGCCCCGCTAGCGGCCGAAAAGCACTGCTAAAGCGCCACTAGTTTTACCGCCGATGCCCGACGCTTTCAGTGTGAAAGTAGCCTAATTCATCCCAAAGGTGTTCTATCGGGTGTGTACACCGCTCCCACAGTGCCCCTGCCCATTGCAGGCGCTTTTAACCCCTTTTCGGCCATTAGCGGGGGTTAAAAGCACCTGCTAGCAGCCAAAAACGACGCCCAGGCGCTGCCAATGTGTAAGTGCCCTTAAGGTTTGACCTCATATGCTTTTGGTAAATCTGAAGACAAAAATCTGCAGAAAATCTAATAGTGTGTATGGAGTCTAAGTGGCCAAGCCATGATAAACCATAAACCACCATAATTCTCCCTCCAGCACATGATTTGGACCAGTGCACCATAGATCAGCAGAACGGTGGTCTGCCTGTGTAAACAAGGCAGATCATGGCTCTTTGAGAAGGGAAAACAGAGATCCTGTGTTTCTGCTAAGCAGGAACACAGAGCTCTGTCTTCCCACAGTAAATGCACTCCCCCACACAGTACCCTTTGATCACCCCTGATGTTAATCCCTTCTCTGCCAGTGTCATTAATAAAGTGACAGTGCATTTTTTTTTAGCACTGATCACTGTATTGGTGTCACTGGTCCCCAAAAAGTGTCACTTGGTGTCCGATTTGTCTGCAGCAATGTAACAGTCCCGCTAAAAAGACACTGATCGCCGCCATTACTAGTAAAAATTTTAAAAAATCCATAAATCTATCCCATAGTTTGTAGACGCTGTAACTTTTGTGCAAACCAATCAATATACACTTATTGGAATTTTATTTTTTAACCAAAAATATGTAGCAGAATACATATTGATCTAAATTTATGAAGAAATTAGATTTTTTTTACATAGGTTTTATAGCAGAAAGTAAAAATGTATTTTTTTTTTTTTCGAAATTGTCAGCCTTTTTTTGTTTATAGCGCAAAAAAATAAAACCTGCAGAGGTGATCAAATACCACCAAAAGAAAGCTCTATTTGTGGAGAAAAAAAAAACATTTTATTTGGGTACAGCGCCGTACGACCGTGCAATTGTCAGTTAAAATAACGCAGTGCCGTATAGCAAAAAAATGGCCTGGTCAGGAAGGGGGATAAACCTTCTGGAGCTGAAGTGGTTAAACGAAGTATGGGAATACAATTATTTATTTTTCTTAATTATACTTACCTAGCTGGATGCTGCATCTGTCCCCCAACGGCTCTAACACTGAGAACAGAGCCATCCAACACTGCTGATTGCTCAGTTCTCACAGCTGTCTGCTCTGCCCCCTGCACTCACTGGAGCACTGGGCTGTGGAGGAGGTGGAAGCGGTCGGCTCAGGCTCTTAACGCCTTGCTGAGTGGCTGAGCAGGGTGCCAGTCAAGGCATGTGGGTGGACCCCGACTTCATTGTCATGATCTTGCACCATCCTGGACTGGCACTGTGACATCAGCCGACTTTAGCCTGCTGTCTGCCGAAAAACGGGTCACAGGCGGGCGTGCAAAACGATCTGCAATCCTGTGATCCATAGGAAAAGTAGCTTTGGCTGTACTTCTCCTTTAATTCATCTTATAAAACTTCAATAGCAAGAAATCCCCAAGATTGTCTAATCTTCCTCAGTTGCTGATGACAAAACTCTTTCACAGCTCAAATCTCTTATTAATGTTTACATTACACAATGGATTAAGAAGAGCTCAGAGATCTTGCCAGCTGAAGAGGGTCATATACAGAGCAAATTTCTTCAAGTGAGGTGCCCAATATTTACTCGGTGGGTGTCCTCCTCCCATTCAACATCCCTCAATTAAATTGCAGTAGCCAGGTGAAAAACTGTTGGCCAAACAGCACCTGCATCCAATCAGGTGCAGGTATTGTTCGGGTATTTTGAGAGCTGGCAAAGCCAACTCTTAAAATACAATATCCACAATTGGAGATTTGTCTATCTGAATTGTGCAGCATGGATGGAGGAATCGGTCAAGAATTTTTCCATTAGACCTGTGGGCTTTTGTCAGTATAATTTCTATCCACTTTTCTAAAGATTCCAAACTCTGAGCTTTCACAAATTAGCTTAACAAGTCATCTGTTAAAAAATAAGAAAAATAGAAGTTACCGTGCTAAAGAAAACCAAAAAAACCTGAATAAAAAAAAATATATAAAAAGCAGCTATCAAAAATGTGAGATAAACACAAATACAGATACCAGAATACAATGTGACAGCTCTAAAATAAAATATATACGGTATATACGCGAGTATAAGTCGTTCCGAGTATAAGTCGAGGTCCTAATTTACCACAAAAAAAAAATGGGAAAAACGTAGTGACCCGAGTATAAGACGAGGGTGAGAAGTGCACAGCTACTGTAAGTGGAAAAGAGGGTCAACAATGCCCATTTGCAGCCTCACTGTGCCCATTTGCATGCCTCACTGTGCCCATTTGCAGCCATAGGTCCCCCCAACTTCAAACTTGGTAGTTAAGGGTTCCTAGATGCCCCCTAGCTGCAGCCAAAATTTGGGATCTCTGAACCCAAATGGTCCCGAAATGACATTGCTGCAGATGGACACAGTTGACCGACTTTGTGGCCCCGTATCTTAGGGCCACTTAGTGCTAGGAACCCCAAATTTGGTGTGCAAACTCAGTGGAACTAGCACCATAAAATATCCAAAGCTGGAGTTTCTAGCACCAAGTTTCCCCAAGATACAGGGCCCCAAAAATCGGTTCAGAAAATGTCAAGCACTTTTCTGCAGCAGAGAATGACATTTTCCGAACTGGCTTTGGGGCCCCGTATCTCGAGGCCACTTGGTCCTAGGAACCCCAGCTTTGGATATGTTATGGTACCAGCTCCACTGGGTTTTCACACCAAATTTGGGGTTTCTAGCACCTAGTGGCCCTGAGATACGTGGCCCCAAATTCGGTTCAGAAAATGTCAAGCACTTTTCTGCAGCAGAGAATGACATTTTCCGAACCGACTTTGGGGCCCCGTATCTCCACTGGGTTTGCACACCAAATTTGGGGTTCCTAGCATAAAGTGGCCCTGAGATACGGGGCCCCAAAGTCGGTTCGGAAAATAAAAAATTTTCCTGCAGAAAAGTGCTTGACTCGAGTATAAGTCGAGGGGGGGCACTTTCAGCACAAAAAAATGTGCTGAAAAACTCGACTTATACTCGAGTATATACGGTATATATAAAAAAGTCCCGGCAATAAAAGGTGAGTGAACTAAACCACAAATAACGTGAAAATTGGTCAACAGTCCATATGGAACATCAATGTAGGATCAGTCACTTGTCCTACATGGTGTTCATCAGCAATTGAATTCTCTACCTAAGACCTGAGAAAAGGAACCCCCCGCACGTGGCATAAACCATATGAAGTAATTTTAAAGTGGAACCCCAAAAAAAGCAGGTGGTTGATGCTCAAGTTTCCCTGGTCATTTTCTGGTGTCCTATCCAAGTGGCCCTCCCTGTGGATTTCCAGCATCTCCCTGGACAGAGGCCCTGGCTGGGTAATTAGCCGCAGGCTTGCCTAAGCTTGCCTTTTGGTAAGTGCGCATTCTATGTGGTGGAGGTGCACTGTCTTTGAGAGGTGTATTTCACTAAGAACCTACATTGATGTTCCATATGGACTGTTGACCAATTTTCAAGTTATTTGTGCTTTAGGTCACTCACCTTTATTGCCAAGACTTTTTTTATTTAGATACATTTTATTTTAGTGCTGTCATATTGTATTCTGGCATCTGTTCAAAAATGTCATCTCATGAAAACTATGAGAAATAAGAATGTGACTCAACCTGACAGAAAAGAAACTTGACTGGAATATAATTTGTGGGTGGAGCGGACCTTTAAATACTAGAATATAATGGCGTACAAATAGAGTAAATGAAATATAACTCTTACCAAGACGGGACTTTCAACATTTGACTGTAGATTTGACAGTTGCTGAGGAAGCAGTCCAAACCGGGCACGGTCTAGGTCATCTTCTGTCCCCATACTTTCTGGTTGGGAGTCTTCAACAATGAGACATGGTGTGTCCTGTTGTGAAAAGTCAGAGTCCAACTGACTCCTTGTGGGGTCCATCTTCTTCCCTATAAATAGCCATAACAGTACGGAGTAAGTCATAGACATAAAAAGCCGACTGTAAGTGACAACGACAATAGGAGGAAGGCATCAAACAGGGAAAAAAAAAAAAAAAAACTACCCAAATCACCTTGGAGGTAACCAACAGTAACAGACTGCATCATGGTAATATCCTATAATGCAGGGGTCGACAAACCTCAGGCGCCGGATTGCCATGGCGACCAGAAGTTTCCCTCCCCACACGTGCCCATGCCATGTATACTGGGCTCTGCTTGCCCATGCACGTGCCCAGGACCAGGATAGCAGGTGCCGCTAGGTAGAGGGGGCAGGGGTCCCTGTTGACAGAGTCCCAGGCCATCAAGCCTGGGAAAGAATGCAATTTTAAAAAAAAAGTTAAAAAGGGGTTGTAAACCCTCACGGCTCTTCACCTTAATGCATTCTATACATTAAGGTGAAAAACCCTTTGTACTGCAGCAGCCCCCCAGACCCCCCCCCCCCTACTTTTTTCTTACCTGAGCATTCCATCGACGGGGAGGAGCACAGCAGCTCCAGCCGCTGTCTGGGGTCCTCACTGGATAGATCGCAGCAGGAGCCATTGGCTCCCGCTGCTGTCAATCAAATCCAGTGACACAGGACTCGGGAGTGCACCAGCACGAGTGCCCCTATGGAAAGCGGCTCTCTGTGGGGGCACTCGAGAAGAAAAAGAGCCAGGAGCACCGCCGGGGGACCCCAGAAAAGGAGGATCGGCCCACTCTGTGCAAAACCCTTGCACAAAAGGAAGTATAACATGTTTGCTATTAAAAAAAAATAAAAATAAAAAATAAAAAAAAAAAGGGCTTTGCAATCACTTTAAGTAAAAGAGAAAAAATATTTTTAATTGTAAAAAATTTAAGTTAAACCCAAGAACATAACCCCCCACATATACGCACTTACAAACGTAAATGCCTACACCTGGAAATATTTATTGCGATACACATTACCTGTCACCATGCGCGCCAGAGCGAGAGCAGTAATTCTAGCACCAGACCTCCTTCGTAATGCTAAACCGATGACTTGTAGGGGGCTTTTAAAGCGTCACTTATGGAAAATAAAGGGTACTGACATGTTTAACCACCGAGCAGCCGCATATTTGCGTGCATTAGTGAAATACAGCTGTGCCAAGCTTTCCGACCATGTGAGCGCCGTGACAGCCAATCACATGTTTAGAAACCCTACCCTGCCTCCCGGCATCCTAAACCCCTTAAAGTCCTGGGCGGCGTCGGCTCTAAAAGGGTTAAGGTTTGACATATTGGGCATCTATTTACTCGGTGCAACCTCGGCTTTTATATTTTACCAAAAGATTGGGTAATTTACTGTGTTTTTGTGCCCCCCTAGAATTAACTTTTAATGTGTTTAATGACATTTTCCTAGACCTTTGTGATAATATTGTGTTTCAGACAGGCAGGGATTTTAAGGCCACCCCCATCCCCCCCCCCCCCCCCCAAACTGTAATACAACTGGAAAGGATTGTACAAATGACACGGCATGGCAAGTGCAAAGAAAGATAATACAGAAATACAGCAGGGATAACCAGAAAGACAAATTGCATTTATTAAATATGTGTATAACTCTATCAAAGCATGCTCACTGAATATGCCATCAATTTGTTGCTTAAGTAGTGTTTTAGAATATGCCAGAGTAAATCATTTTAAACATTTTCTAATAAGGCTTCAAAACCATGGAGGGTGATAACATTATGAATGTACATACCTGATGTATGTACACAAACACGGAGATGTTGGCCTATGCACAGTTTATAAATCACGTGGAATCTTTGGACTGCAACATACAAGCTTCAGTTATATGGAGATAAAAGGCCAAAATGGCAATGATGAGGATGGCACCAGCATTACACCATCTCACCCAATATTTGTGAAATCCTTACTCCGAATACCTGTGTTTGACACCGTCTTCTAGGGCTGGGCGATTTTCTAAAAAAAAAACAAAAAAAAAAAAAAAAAAAAAAACACCCACTCGATTCACGATTCAAAAATAGAGTTGTTTTTTTTGGCAACCGCGCTGGTCCTGAGGAGCTGCAGGTAGGAGTTTTTAGGCGAGGCCGTGGCTTTGGCCTAGTCTGCGGCGTCTGGCCTCGCGGACTAGGCCGAAGCCACGGCCTCACCTAAAAACTCCTGCCTGCAGCTCCTCAGGATGGGCACGGTGTCAGCACCGGTCCTGAGGAGCTGCAGGCATGAGTTTTTAGGTGAGGCCCCGGCTTCGGCCTAGTCCGCGGCGTCCGGCCTCGCGGACTAGGCCAAAGCCATGGCCTCGCCTAAAAACTCCTGCCTGCAGCTCCTCAGGACCTGCGCAGTGAAAAAAATAAATAAATAAAATAAAAAAAAAAAGAAAAAACGATTTGCCTAAATTTTGAATCGATTTGACCTCTCAACTCGATTCAAGATTTAAGTCGATTTTTTCCCCGGCACTACAGTCTTCATGTAGCCCTTAGCTTAATCACCCTGTGCAGTGCAGATTTCCCCAAAGTCCACTGCGCTACTCACACCGTCCATGTTTTAAAATGTTTGTTCACTTTTTTTTAAGTGTTTGTGTGTCCCGTCAGCGGGATGTCAGTTTGGGCCTGTTCCATCTGTGCCCATATTTTAGAGCAGCGGTGACGACGCCAGTCAATTCTACCAAGATGAATTGCCTGGTAGTATTTCCGTATATCAGGAAGGGCTAGGCCACTGTACTGTTTGGGCAGTGTTAATAAGTGGCGAGGTAGGCATGTTTTTTTTTATGTGCCCAGATAAAATTAATAAAAAGAGAGTGGACCTGTTTAAAGTAAGCAAGGGGTATTTTAATTGGTAAAGCTTGGAATAGATAAAAGACATTTTGGTAGGATACACATTTTCAGTAGATTACATCTACCAAACCAAGAATGTATGCCCTTATGCCAGGTCTCTAATAGTATACGGGTTCTAGCCAGCAGAGGTGGGAAGTTGAGCTCCAAGGTCTGAGACAGATGTGCAGGAATAGAAGTAGTACTTAAGTACTTTAAAGCCGTTCCCGACCATTTAAAGTTGAAACTGGACTGTAATGCAGATAGAAGAACGGGCGGTATCCCGATCCCCATTACATCTGATTTATTGAAATTTATCTTCTGGGGGGCAATGGACACCCCGGTCTCATTCCGTTTGTAATGGGGAAAGGGTCAGATAGCACTCCATTGGGTTTAACCTGAGCGGTAGGGTTGGAATAAATTTTGGCAATCCAATTGAGTTTCCCCTAGTCGGAGATGACGAAGGACCGGGAACATGTATTGCCAATTTACACGGTCAAGCGCCTCCTCCGCGTCTGTGCTGAGGAAGACACGGGGCGTATGGGTAGAATTGGCAACATGGAGCAGGTTAAGAACTTGGTTGTGTTCTGCCTCCCTGATATGGAAAAAGCCCACTTGGTCCAAATGGACCCATTCCTGTAAATGACTGGCTAAGCAGGTCGCAAGGATCGTAGTAAACAGTTTGAGGTCAATGTTCAATAAGAAAATTGGTCTATAACTGCTGCATGAGGTCGGGTCTTTGCCTTCCTTAGGGATGACAGGAATATGCGCCCTCAAAGTGTCTCTACGGAGAACTGTGTCTGCTCCCGGAATACTTATTTTTAATACAAAAGTGTAACTGGAGTTGTATTCAACAGTCACATTGTCCAAGACCAGCCTTTCTCAACCCTTTGGAGTCATTTTTAAGTCTCATGGAACCCCTGCTAAATTATTATACCTACAGCTCATAGTACATTAGTGTTTAGAAAGTTGTAGATAAAAATAAAAAAAAAAATAATATAATATATATAAAATACTTTTATTTTTCTCTCCATCTAAAAAGATAAATGGTGTCAGTTGTTACTGAGAGAAATTGTCTTTTGCTTAGCAAAGCTCTGGAGGAACTCTAGTTGATAAAGGCAGCCCTAGACAAACACAAATGATAAACTGTGCAGTCCAGTCCTTATCTACCTGCACAAAAAGACTTATGCCCTGTACACACGGTCGGATTTTCCGACGGAAAATGTGTGATAGGACCTTGTTGTCGGAAATCCCGACCGTGTGTGGGCTCCATCACACATTTTCTATCGGATTTTCCGACACACAAAAGTTTGAGAGCTTGCTATAAAATTTTCCGACAACAGAATCGGTTGTCGGAAATTCTGATCGTGTGTACACAAATCCGACGCACAAAGTTGCACGCATGCTCAGAATAAATTAAGAGACGAAAGCTATTGGCTACTGCACCGTTTATGGTCCCAACGTACGTGTTTTACGTCACCGCGTTCAGAACGATCGGATTTTCCGACAACTTTGTGTGACCGTGTGTATGCAAGACAAGTTTGAGCCAACATCCGTCAGTAAAAAATCCATGGATTTTGTTGTCGGAATGTCCGATCAATGTCCGACCGTGTGAACAGGGCATTAGGCCAGCCATACACCGTGCAAATTTCTTTCCTGTCAGGAAATTTGCACAATTCCCCCATCAACACAGACAGTGCTGACAGGGGAATCAGCAATTGTCTTCTCCTGGCGGGGACGGCTTCTCCCAACAGAAGTGATTTTCGCTAGCGGCTATAGAAGCTGCTTACAATAAATCGGAAGCAAATCCAGCCAGCTGGTTGTACCCAAGTTAATCGAGGGATTCATTTGTTACGTTCACCCTTCCCATTAGCAGTTTGAACTGTGTATGGCCGGCCTTACAATCCACTTTTCACTACAAGCCTATAATAAGGCTTAAATTTAGCTACCGTGGATATCGCCTAAACCTGGATGGTTTAGGAGATATCCCCTGTATCAGCATGTGCCAACATCATCGGCACATGCGCACTGACGCATTGGCATGTTCATGCAGTTGCTTCAGCTGACGTGCTGTTACCAGTGACTTCATCACAGCTCCGAACAATCACAGCGCCGGAGCCCGCGATACCCGGAAATAACTCCAGGAGCAATGTCGCGGGTCAGAGCAGTATGTGGGGGACTTTGATCTAATGCCGGCCATACACGGTTCGAATTTCGTAAGAATTTTCTTTCGAAAATCGTATGAAAGAATTTTCGTATGAATTTCGCATCATTAGTGGGCTGCAACAACGGCCGATTTTCGTGCGGCAATCGAATTTGAGGAATCGGACATGTTGGAAATTTTCCGAAAAACGAACGATTTTCTAATCAATGATGGGAGAATCGTGTGAGAAATGTAATAAGAAAAGAAAATTTACGGAGAGAAAAGAAGATTCCCGGCCAAGAAAATTCTTTTCTTTAGCAACATGAGGTGAAATTGAAGGCTTGGTCGGCCGAATTTCGAAAATCAATGGTGGCATCATCGGATCACAAAAAAAACGAAATTTCTTATTTTGAAAAGAAAATTCGTTCGAAATTCGACCATGTATGGCCTGCTTAAGGCAAGTATTTCATAATGAGCTAGTATGCTATGCATTAGAGCTGCAGGATTCTGGCTAAAATGAGAATCACGATTTTTTTGCTTAGAAGATAGATCACGATTCTCTCAGAGCATCTTTCACATTAAAGCAAAAAAAAAAAAAAAATGGGCTAACTTTACTTTTCTTCTTTTTTTTTTTTTTTTTTTATTCATTGAAGTGTATTTTTTCCCCAAAAAATTGTGTTTGAAAGACCGCTGGGCAAATACAGCGTGACATAAAATATTGCAGCAATTGACATTTTATTCCCTAGGGTCTCTGCTAAAATATATATAATGTTTGGGGATTTCAAGTAATTTTCTAGCAAAAAAGATTGATTTTACCTTAAGAAACAAGTGTCAGAAAAAAGATTTAGACTTTAAGACCCCTTTCACACTGGGGCGTTTTTCAGGTGCTTTAGAGCCCTTTCACACTGGGGCGGGGGGCGGCGTCGGCGGTAAAATGCCGCTATTATTAGCGGCGTTTTACCGGCGGTATTCGGCCGTTAGCGGGGCGGTTTTAACCCCCCCCGCTAGCGTCCGAGAAAGGGTTAAATACCACCGCGAAGCGCCTCTGCAGAGGCGCTTTGCCGGCGGTATAGCTGCGGCGTCCCATTGATTTCAATGGGCAGGAGCGGTAAAGGAGCGGTATACACTCCGCTCCTTCACTGCTCCAAAGATGCTGCTGGCAGGACTTTTTTTACCGTCCTGCCAGCGCATCGCTCCAGTGTGAAAGCCCTCGGGGCTTTCACAGTGGATACACAACAGCGGCACTGGCGGTTTGCAGGCGCTATTAGCGCAATAGCGCCTGCAAACTGCCCCAGTGTGAAAGGGCTCTTAGCGTTAAAAGTGCCTGAAAGAAGCCTCATCTGCCATCCCAATGTGAAAGCCCGAGTGCTTTCACACTGAGGCGCTGCGCTGGCAGGACGTCAAAAAAAGTCCTGCAAGCAGCTCCTCTGCAGCGCTTTAGGAGCGGTGAATACACCGCTCCTAAAGCGCCCCCTCCCATTGAAATCAATAGGAAGCGCCTGCAAAGCGCCTTGGCAGCGGCGCTATGTGGGTGCTTTTAACCCTTTATTCGGCCACTAGCGGGGGTTAAAAGCTCCCTGCTAGCGCTCAAAAAACGCTGGTTAAGCGCTGCTAGTTTAAGCAGCGCTTTACCAGCGTTTTTCGGGCGCTGGCAGTGTGAAAGGGCTCTTACACGTTGTTTAAAAACTTGGCAGACTGCCTGGATTTTTTTTCTTTACACACAGAAGTTTCCCTTTGATCTAAGGAGGAAGTTAGTTACAATGTTTCATTTTAAAAACTTGGCAGACTGCCCAGATATTTTCTTTTGATAGCTGAGTGAGCAGATAAGCCTCTCCACTTATATGAAAGAATCGGCAAACTCTGCAATAGAGATCGTCGGAAGGGTTGAATCGAGATCACGGTTATTTTAACAATTAATTGTGCAGCTCTACTATGCACACTAGCTCATTATGCCTTTGTCTTGCAGGTTTTTTTTTGTTTTTTTTTTTTTTTGTTTTTTTTTTTTTTGTAGTGGGTTTACAACCAATTTAATAGTGGTGTGGTACTCAAAGCCCAGACATGGATTTAAAAAATTCAATAAGCTACTTCTATCCAGTGCTGGCTATAGATATTGAAAATTCAACAATAGGTTATAAACCATCATATAAGTCTTTATTAATGTTTTTGCCCCAGAGGAACTCTTGAAATAATGTCCAGGTCTTAGGCCCCTTTCACACTGGGGCGGTTTGCAGGCGTTATTGTGCTAAAAATAGCGCATGCAAACCGCCCCTAAACAGCCTCCGCTGTTTGTTCAGTGTGAAAGCCCGAGGGCTTTCACACTGAAGCGGTGCGCTGGCAGGAGAAGAAAAAATCTCCTGCGAGCCGCATCTTTGGAGCGGTGAAGGAGCGGTGTATTCACCACTCCTAAACTGCTCCTGCCCATTGAAATCAATGGGACAGCGCGGCTATACCGCGGCTATAGCCGCGCTGTACGAGTGGTTTTAACCCTTTTTCGGCCGCCAGCGGGGGGGGGGGGGGTTAAAACCGCACCGCTAGCGGCCGAATACCGCAGTAAAACAGCGCTAAAAATAGCGCTGTTTTACCGCCGACGCCCCCTACCGCCCCAGTGTGAAAGGGGCCTTAGGGAAGCCCTGCTAAAACCAATTCACTGGGGGTAAGGGGGCAAAACGCTCCTTATATTGGTGGTTAGGGGGCAAGAAGGGCCCCATTACAGTGGTGGTCAAAAGGCCCACTTACAGGCAGCTAAAAAGTTCACTGGTGTCTTGCAGCTGGCAATGCCAAGTGGCATTGGCCATGAACTATGCCGGCACCATTTAAAGGTTGGGTCAGTCAGCCACAGCTCAAAGAACCCTGGTTGAAAATGTCTGCTTTATACTTTGTACTACTTTTTTACATGGACTGTTCTTTCTGCATCCATTTACAACACAATCAAAACAAAGTATTAAATAAAAAAAACTCCAGATTCAAAGAATTCCATTCTCTTGGTCGTGTTTCAAGACATTCTTAAGTCTTTCACAGCCAGAAGCTATGCCTCAATCCATCGCAACTTTGCTTTTAGCCATACTGCCTGCTGACACCACGCTGACATCGGTGATTAAAAACAGAAGAAAAAGCACAGAGTGGATCCGCACAGCACAATATCAACTACAGCAAGACATACAGATACACAGCAGGAGGACGGCCATAACTGTAATAGCAGCTGGCTCCAAATCCATTCATTTTATTTGAGGTGTTCTTCATAGGCTTCCTACCAGGGAGTGTTAATAAACAGCAACCGTTATAATCTGCCCATACACTATACAATCTGACTCCATATTTCTTTTGTATGTTTCATGACAAACTTTATACTGTACAAGCATGTTCTGCAAAAAAAAAAAAAAAAAAAATGTATATAGCTTTCAATTGCTTGGTAAAACAAGTTGCTAATCAGCCAATCACACGGCAGCAACTCAATGCATCTAGACGTGGTGAAGACAACTTGCTGACGTTCAAACCAAGAATCAAAATGGGGAAGAAAGGAGATTTAAGTGACTTTGAACGTGGTATGGTTGTTGGTGCCAGACGGGCTGGTCCAAGAATTTCAAAAACTGCTGATCTACTGGGATTTTCACACACAATCATCTCTAGTGTTTACAGAGAATGGTCCAAAAAAGGTTGTCAGAGATCAGAGGAGAATGAGCAGACTGGTTCGAGATGATAGAAAGGCAACGGTAACTCAAATAACCAAAATGTATGCAGAATACCATCTCTGAGCGTAAAACACATTGAACCTTGAGGCTGGGTTCACACTGCTGCAGACATCGTATGTGATTCGCAGCGCACAGCTGTTCACATCACATGCGATGTCTGTGCTGTGTGATATCAGCCATACAGATAGTATGGCTGATATCGCACTGCATTCGGTCCAAACTCGCACAGGACCCTTTTTTTTTGTTCGGACCAGAATCGGATCGCATGGGTGTTCACACCTATGCGATCCGATACATGTCCGAAATGTCAGTTCGCAGTGCGATATGCGGGCTGAACTAGGGGCGTCATTAACATTGTATGACACTCCCCAGCAGTTCGCATATGGCATATGCATACCCGCAGTAAATTCGCTGCGTTCCCGCACCGCAGCAGTGTGAACCCAGCCTGAAGCAGATGGGCTACTGCAGCAGAAGACCACACCAAGTACCACTCCTGTCAGCTATAAACAGGAAACTGAGGCTATAAATAGCACAGACTCACCAAAATTGGACAATAGAAGATTGGAAAAACGTTGCCTGGTCATGACAATTCCGCAGTCATGCTAAACTGTACCCATATGAAATTTTTATCATTTAGTTTACACAAATAGGGCTTTCTTTGGGTGGTATTTAATCGCTACTGGGTTTTTTATGTTTTTTCTAAATAAACAAACAAAAAAAGGAAACAGAAAATTTTGAAAAAATTAAATAAACAAACAACTAATTAAAAACAAAAAACAAAACAAAAACAGAAAACAAAAAACAAAAAACACAACACACACGTTTTTCTTTGTTTCTGTTATAAAATTTTGTATCAGTGTATAATATTTAGTCTGTAGGAAAGTTGGAGAGTCAACAAACTATGGTATGTATCTGAAAGTCAATCAATCCTGATTTACTGACGCCCTCGCCTCTCGTTTACTGAGGCCCTAAAATGCCAGGACAGTACAAGTATCCCCCAAATGACTCATTTTTGGAAAGTAGACAGTCCAAGGTATTTAATAAGAGGCATGGTGAGTTTTTGAAGTTGCAATTTTTTTTTCTTCAAACATACTGTCACCGGTGCAGTACAGCATTATCATAGAACTTGTGTGGTGGTTATCAGTCACACCGCCTAGTGACAGTACGTATATTAATATAGATATAGATATAGATATAGATATATAGTTTTTCATTTTGTTTTTTGCCCTCTCTTTTTTCCTTGTCAAAAGAAGTTTATTGAGTATACAATGTTATAAAGATACATAAAGTAAGTTTACAAGGATCTATAAAGTAAGCTCATTGTTTTACAGTAGGGTTTATATAGGTAAATATCATGGAATTTCAAATATTAAACATCGGGTTCACGTAAACCTAAATTAAAGATATATATCATTTCCTTAGTTACTTTTGTAGGTATTTAAATGATTTATACCTACTATACATATTGTTTACAGGTAGAGTGTATATAGGTCAAATAAATTCTGATAATGAGCTTTAATCGTAAGGTGGAGAAAAGGAAAGAGAAAGAAGAAAAAGGGTTGAAAGGTAGAGGTATTTCCTCTCTTTTTTCACGATTGTTTTTTTAACACCCTGTGAGCAGAGCAATATAGTGTTACCAAAGTAAGTTTTTTTTTTTTTACACAAAGTGATTGCTTATACCAGTGAATTTCAGTCTTATAAGCAACCATTTTTACTGAATGAAATTAATATTCAGTGTGTATTGTTGTGATTAGCTGTGTTAATTTAGTTTATTTAGCATGAAATGGAGCTTAGGTATGTAACATGAGGCTGTATATTCTGCAATATTTACATTTTTGGTAAATGTATTCAATGAGTCCAAGTTCTGCAAGCTGAGATAACATGCACTGCATTGATGCATTCAGACAAAATTCAGGAATATTCCTTTATCCCATTGTTTTGCAGCTCTATGTACACTACAAACTGTATGATTGTTTGAGGGGAAATTAATATGTACCAACCAGGCTCTACATGTAAAGGAGGAAGGGCAAGCAGAAAAAATGAAAGTGAAACCTAAGCAGCTTATAAACCTTGTGATCTTTCTTCATATAGCTTGAAGTGCTTTATTTCTCCACTGAGGAGCAAAATGGCAGCAGGCTGTAAAAGAGACCCAGTTTGGGAATATTTTAATGAAGTTCCTCTACCTAGGTGTAAAGCAGGTATGCCTGCAAAATGCAAGCAATGCAAAAGAGATGCAAGGCCTGGTGGCCCGACTGAAACATCATAAGAAGACATGTTGTGATGATAGGATCGTGTTTGAAGTTTCTTTATGTGGACCCAGCTGATATATTCTGTTTAAAGAGGAGTTCCACCCGAGGTCCAGTAAAAAAAAAAAATAAATAAAAGTCAGCGACACTTACCTGTCCCAGGGTCCAGCGATGCAGGGGATCAAAGCCCCGCTCGTCTCCCCCTCCGTTCAGTGGCGCCGGCATTGCAACTGTGGGCGCCGGGCTGTGGCTTCACAGCCTGGCACCCACTGCCCATGCGCGAGCGGCGCCGCGCGTCGTGATTGGCCGCTCAGTCACCTGGGACCTGTAATGGGTCCCAGATGATTGACAGGAGGGAGGGAGCAGAGCGGAGCCCTTCCTGTGCCGAGGGGGAAGTGATGTCACCAGCCCAGGCACTGGAAGAGGCAGACTACGAGGGACCCCCTAGCAACAGCCATTTAGAGGTAAGTAAAAAAAATATATATATCCAAATGTTTTTTTGTATTTTTCTTTTTTTAATTTTTCATGTAGTTTTTTTTTTTTTTTTGGGTGGAACCCCACTTTAAGTTCTCTTCTTTGTTTTTTCAAAGATATTTTTTGCTCTTCAGTTACTAAACATTGATGTTTAGGCAAATACAAGAAAATGAAATATAACTTTATTGTTTTAATTCAATAAAAGAATTTGAGTAGTTTTATTAACCTAAAATCAGTTCAGATATCGCTGTTTTACTAACCTGACAGCTTATTCTAAATAGGAAAGCTTCATTTTGTTTGCAAATATTAAAGATTCTAACAACCAGTAATAATAAGTCCTTCCATTTAAAGAGCACCTGTCATTTCAGATCCATCATGGCAGAGCCTGTTAGTGGACATCCACTCACCTGCTGCCTCCACGTCCCTCACCTTGTGGTGTCACTGCCACATCACTAGCCGTCCCATTAAAGTGAATGGGACTGTCGGTGAGTTACCAGCAGGTCAGAGGAGGAGCCGCTGCAGGACAGAGATGACAGGTGCTCTTTAAAAAAATTATGATTTAAATTGAGTTTATTTAAAATCAAGCCGTTTTACTAGTGATTTAAATCAAATCCACCCTGGCTGTGATTGGTCACAGCGATCACATGGTACCGGCCGCTGGACACAGCGGGGGACAGAATGCTCCACAACACGGCCCGTGGGGCATGCGTGTTCCGGGAGGTTGTCACAAGATGTCCACCCCGAAAGGAAAATGTCCCACCCGGCCGGGAACTGGTTAAGGCTCTATTCACACCTGAGCGAAGCGCAGTGACAGCTAGTGCAGCTTTTTTTTTTTCACTTTTATTTTTTAGTAGCATGTTTTTGGAGAGGCACCATTCATTTGAATGGGCCTCCCTCCACTCCAAAGCAGCTCATGTACTAAATCTTGGCACAGAGCCAGGAGCGTTTGCGATCGTAGCACATTTTATCGATCGACAATTGCTGCAAAATTGGCACCACATTCGGAGTGCCATTAAGAAATAGTGGCATGGTAAAATGCGCTGCGTATTTTGTCACGATTCTGGAATCGCAGTCAGAATCGCGACGGTGCCGTCTGCGATCTAAATCGGGTGTGAATGGAGCCTTAGAGATCTGCAGCTGGCTGGAGTGCGTGGAAGGACGGGCTGCAGCCGGGTGGTTGAGAACCATTGGTGTAGTGTATGGGCAGCCTTAGGGCTCATTTACATGGACAGCAAGGGGGTGGTAAAAGCAAATGTTTAGGCTGTAGTATTACCACCTACCTAAAGGTGGTCTTTAGGCCCCACTCATTAGAATGCAGTGCAGGAAACCCATATTCTGTGCCCGCTTCCCACGCCGCATTCAAATCGCATTGCTCTTGTGATCTGCAGCAAGTTAATGCCACCCAGCGCAGGTCACAAACGCAGCGCATTTACTCGCATGGTACAGAAGTACGGTGCAATCCGGTTACAGTGCACTTCCAAAAGTAGTACTTTTCATTAAAAATGAATGGGCTGAAATCACACTGCACTGCATGTGAATCGCATAGCGCCATCCTGTACAATCCACATGCAGTTCTCAGTGTGAATGGCCTCACTCCCTGCTGACCAAATCAAACTGCAGGCTGCAATCAGCGCGTTGTACAGTTACAGAATGCAATGCAATTAAGTGTGTGGAGCCACAACACAACTGCCCTGCAACTACAACACACACAGCTGCAGTGCAACCATTTATAGGGCGACATATCTCCTTTATCAGATTGCATGGTGTGTGTGGTCACCTACAGGAGATTGCATGGTGCGTGTGTGTGGTCATCTATATGAGAGTGCATGGTGTGGTCTCCTATAGGAGATTGCATGGTGTGTGTGTGTGGTCACCTACAAGAGATTGCATGGTGTGTGTGTGTGGTCTCCTATAGGAGATTGCATGGTGTGTGTGTGGTCACCTATATGAGAGTGCATGGTGTGTGTGTGTGTGGTCTCCTATAGGAGATTGCATGGTGTGTGTGTGTGGTCACCTACAGGAGATTGCATGGTGTGGGGGGGGGGTCACCTACAGGAGATTGTACAATTAGATTATATGGTGTGTGTGGTCACCTACAGGAGATTGCATGGTGTGTGTGTGGTCACCTACAGGAGATTGCATGGTGTGTGTGGTCACCTACAGGAGATTGCATGGTGTGTGTGTGTGGTCACCTACAGGATATTGCATGGTGTGTGTGTGTGGTCACCTACAGGAGATTGCATGGTGTGTGTGTGTGGTCACCTACAGGAGATTGCATGGTGTGTGTGTGTGGTCACCTACAGGAGATTGCATGGTGTGTGTGTGTGGTCACCTACAGGAGATTGCATGGTGTGTGTGTGTGGTCACCTACAGGAGATTGCATGGTGTGTGTGTGTGTGGTCACCTACAGGAGATTGCATGGTGTGTGTGTGTGTGGTAACCTACAGGAGATTGCATGGTGTGTGTGTGTGGTCACCTACAGGAGATTGCATGGTGTGTGTGTGTGTGGTCACCTACAGGAGATTGCATGGTGTGTGTGTGTGTGGTAACCTACAGGAGATTGCATGGTGTGTGTGTGTGGTCACCTACAGGAGATTGCATGGTGTGTGTGTGTGGTCACCTACAGGAGATTGCATGGTGTGTGTGTGGGGGGGGGGGGGGTCACCTACAGGAGATTGCATGGTGTGTGTGGGGGGGGTCACCTACAGGAGATTGCATGGTGTGTGTGTGTGTGTGTGTGGTCACCCACAGGAGATTGCATGGTGTGTGTGGTCACCTACAGGAGATTGCATGGTGTGTGTGGTCACCTACAGGAGAGTGTACAATTAGATTGCATGGTGTATGGACAGGCCAGGCTCACCATTGATCAGATTTGTACACAATCTGATCACACCAATCAATGATCTCACCCATGCATTGAGATCAGGTATATATGACCAATCAGAGCCCCTCCATGGATCACAGATGGACCCCCCTGCTCTCCTCCATGCTCTGGTCATGCACTCCCTTTGTTTCCTGTGGCCTACACATAGGAGGTGATGGCGGAGCACCATTCATACATCGTATCTCCTCCCCGACTCACGTTCTCTGCATCCCCGGGGAAGACACCCTCTTGCAGGCTTCAGGCCGGGCTGTTCTACCCCGGATCTCTGCTGGAGGGGAGCACAGGGACTGCCAGCTACACGCTACCTCCTGCCCGGGAACCACGTCACACCCCCCGCCCCTCCCACTGGACGGAGACCTCAGGGCTTGCAGCCATTGGCCGAGCGGGAAGGAAATCCCGCCTCCCTTCAGCATGTTCGGCCTCGCCATAGTTACTGTTGCTAAGGAGCACAGGGCTGGTCGCCTCCCACTGGTAGATGAAAGCTGGAGACCTTTAACCCGTTCAGTATAGAGCGATCTGCCCGTCTGTGCTGTGATCTGACATCTCTATGGTCTCTTCTTCCAGAGACATAAGACTCGGCTGACTGCTCCCCCCCCCCCCCTTTCCCCTCACACTGCACTGGGGGGTGGAAGAACGTTCTCTGTATGGAGGCGGAGCCCGAATAGAGAGACACACTTCCCCCATACAGAGGAGACAGGCATGGATGTGACAACACACTGATCACTCACAGCTCGGGGTGTCACCTTCCAAGGGGGCGGGGCTCCTTCACATTGCAGTCCTGCAGAGGTCTGACTGATCTCATTTCCCCCTGACCGTCCAATCAGATGTGTGCTCTATGGAGGAGGCACAAACATCAACCTTCCTATCCTGGGAATGTGTGTGAGGGAGGAGAACACAGACATCCCTGGCACCAGACTCTCCCCCATAATGAAATGTGTCTCTTCAATCATATCCCCTGTCTCTATATCATGTCTGCAGTCTCTGACCATCTCTTGTATCATGTCCTCAGTCTCTGCCCATATTTTGTATCATGTCCGCAGTCTCTGACCGTCTCTTGTATCATGTCCTCAGTCTCTGACCGTCTCTTGTATCGTGTCCTCAGTCTCTGCCCATATTTTGTATCATGTCCGCAGTCTCTGACCGTCTCTTGTATCATGTCCTCAGTCTCTGACCGTCTCTTGTATCATGTCCTCAGTCTCTGACCGTCTCTTGTATCATGTCCTCAGTCTCTGCCCATATTTTGTATCATGTCCGCAGTCTCTGACCGTCTCTTGTATCATGTCCGCAGTCTCTGACCGTCTCTTGTATCATGTCCGCAGTCTCTGCCCATATTTTGTATCATGTCCTCAGTCTCTGACCGTCTCTTGTATCATGTCCTCAGTCTCTGACCGTCTCTTGTATCATGTCCTCAGTCTCTGACCGTCTCTTGTATCATGTCCTCAGTCTCTGCCCATATTTTGTATCATGTCCGCAGTCTCTGACCGTCTCTTGTATCATGTCCTCAGTCTCTGACCGTCTCTTGTATCATGTCCTCAGTCTCTGACCGTCTCTTGTATCATGTCCTCAGTCTCTGCCCATATTTTGTATCATGTCCGCAGTCTCTGACCGTCTCTTGTATCATGTCCGCAGTCTCTGACCGTCTCTTGTATCATGTCCGCAGTCTCTGCCCATATTTTGTATCATGTCCTCAGTCTCTGACCGTCTCTTGTATCATGTCCTCAGTCTCTGACCGTCTCTTGTATCATGTCCGCAGTCTCTGCCCATATTTTGTATCATGTCCTCAGTCTCTGACCGTCTCTTGTACCATGTCCGCAGTCTCTGACCGTCTCTTGTATCATGTCCGCAGTCTCTGACCATCTCTTGTACC
Organism: Lithobates septentrionalis; assembly: GCA_037952835.1. Lineage (NCBI taxonomy): Eukaryota > Metazoa > Chordata > Amphibia > Anura > Ranidae > Lithobates > Lithobates septentrionalis. Next base: position 493,914 of record JBBDGP010003160.1, on the reverse strand, counting down.
ATGTCCGCAGTCTCTGACCATCTCTTGTATCATGTCCTCAGTCTCTGATTATCTCCTGTATCATGTCCACAGTCTCTGACCATTTTTTATACTATGAATAACCTAATACAGTTATTACAACTGCTAAGTGAGACTGTAGTGCACCAAATAAACAAATATAACAGTGACTGGTCTATATATAAAAAGCAATAACACTTATGTGCATATAACACCTCAAACTATTTCAAAAGATATAATAGTCCATATCAAATAGGTGAAAAGGATCAAAAAAAGTCTGTGATGATAGTGCATAAACGATGATAGGCGAATGCCTCCCAAACGTACAGGGGGATGATTAAGCCCAATCTGGCAAGTAAGTAGACCGTGGGATAACCGAAAGTGCACGGAAAGTTGAAATCGGTGCCAGGACCATCACCAGAAGAGTATGGAGGCTTACCAGAGTTTAATGGCCTGAAATGGCATACGCCATACAGGTCAAAAAAGCTTATTGACCAACAGGTCTAGGTAGCTTGTCTGGACAGATGTCATCTCCTCTCGATAGGAAGGAAAATCAGCACGGCTTCCACATCAATAGATACACCACCATAGACCAAATTCGTATTGCATATGAGAAGAGAAATACTCACATAGCGTGATAACGTTTTAACTTGGATTTATTAAAAAATAATTTAAAAAACAGACTCACATTTTCAGAAGATATGAAACAGCGTAAAAATCATATAGCGGCAGTCGTGAGGACTGTTTAGTTGAAACATGTCGGGTGGACCCCTCACGACTGCCGCTATATGATTTTTACGCTGTTTCATATCTTCTGAAAATGTGAGTCTGTTTTTTAAATTATTTTTTAATAAATCCAAGTTAAAACGTTATCACGCTATGTGAGTATTTCTCTTCTCATATGCAATACGAATTTGGTCTATGGTGGTGTATCTATTGATGTGGAAGCCGTGCTGATTTTCCTTCCTATCGAGAGGAGATGACATCTGTCCAGACAAGCTACCTAGACCTGTTGGTCAATAAGCTTTTTTGACCTGTATGGCGTATGCCATTTCAGGCCATTAAACTCTGGTAAGCCTCCATACTCTTCTGGTGATGGTCCTGGCACCGATTTCAACTTTCCGTGCACTTTCGGTTATCCCACGGTCTACTTACTTGCCAGATTGGGCTTAATCATCCCCCTGTACGTTTGGGAGGCATTCGCCTATCATCGTTTATGCACTATCATCACAGACTTTTTTTGATCCTTTTCACCTATTTGATATGGACTATTATATCTTTTGAAATTGTTTGAGGTGTTATATGCACATAAGTGTTATTGCTTTTTATATATAGACCAGTCACTGTTATATTTGTTTATTTGGTGCACTACAGTCTCACTTAGCAGTTGTAATAACTGTATTAGGTTATTCATTTCTTACACCATTTTTATATACTGACCTACTGTACACATTTATTGAGCTTATAGCGCTACACTCTTAATTTTTATTTTTTTTTTTCACCCTGAGTTTACGGGTGTGTTGGCTGCTGCTCTGGTGCTCTCCTTTCTTTATCGCAGCGCTGTACTTATCCCTTCCATCATTTTTTATACTATGTCCGAAGTCTCTGACCATCTCTTGTATCATGTTCGCAGTCTCTGACCATCTCTTGTATCATGTCCTCAGTCTCTGACCATCTTTTGTATCATCTCCTCAGTCTCTGCCCATATTTTGTATCATGTCTTCAGTCTCTGCCCATCTCTTGTATTATGTTCGCAGTCTCTGACCATCTCTTGTATCATGTCCGCAGTCTCTGACCATCTCTTGTATCATGTCCGCAGTCTCTGACCATCTCTTGTATCATGTCTGCAGTCTCTGACCATCTCTTGTATCATGTCCTCAGTCTCTGACCATCTCTTGTATCATGTCTGCAGTCTCTGACCATCTCTTGTATCAGGTCCGCAGTCTCTGATTATCTCTTGTATCATGTCCGCAGTCTCTGACCATCTCTTGTATCATGTCTGCAGTCTCTGATCATCTCTTGTATCATGTCCGCAGTCTCTGACCATCTCTTTTATCATGTCCGCAGTCTCTGACCATCTCTTGAATCAGGTCCGCAGTCTCTGACCATCTTTTCTATCATGTCCACATTCTCTGACTATCTCTTGTATTTTATCCTCAGTCTCTGACCATCTCTTGTATCATGTCCACAGTCTCTTATCATCTCTTGTATCATGTCCTCAGTCCCTGATCATCTCTTGTATCATGTCCGCAGTCTCTGATCATCTCTTATATCATGTCCACAGTCTCTGATCATCTCTTGAATCATGTCCGCAGTCTCTGACCATCTGTTCTATCATGTCCACAGTCTCTGACCATCTTTTCTATCATGTCCACAGTCTCTGACCATCTTTTCTATCATGTCCACAGTCTCTGACCATCTTTTCTATCATGTCCACAGTCTCTGACCATCTCTTCTATTTTATCCTCAGTCTCTGACCATCTTTTCTTTCACAAAGACTTATTAGCATGTAATCCAACATATCAGTTCAGCATTCAGATGGTTACATCGAGCAATAAACAAAACACAAAATTTATATATGTATTTATATATATATATATATATATATATATATATATATATATATATATAATAAGGGGCATGAGCAGTAGGAATATGCAGGCATCAACCATATTGTCCCAGAAAATATAAGTCCAAAAGTAGCTTTTTGAGATGTCCCAGGGATCATAGGGTGTCTGCAAACAAGAATGTCCACATATAGAACCCAGCATATCCAAACAATATTTTTTGATCAAGGATGTCCGCAGTCTCTGATCATCTCTTATATCATGTCCTCAGTCTCTGACCATCTCTTGTATCATGTCTGCAGTCTCTGACCATCTCTTATATCATGTCCTCAGTCTCTGACCATCTCTTATATTTTATCTGCAGTCTTTGACTATATCCTGTTGTGGGTCTGCTGTCTCTGATAATGAATATTCACTGAATTTTGTGTATGGTCCTTAGGTAATGTCAGGGTCCACACTTGAGGCTTCCCATATCAAGGAAGTTGACCACCACTGATGTAAATGTATGGGCATTCCCCAATCTGACTGTGATAGGTGAAGGGTGTGTAATATGTTTAGGCACCTCTCACCCACATTCATGTACAGCTAAATACATTCCAGGTGCCTAAAAAAAAAAGGAGAAAAGTCTTTCATTTGGTCCAAAAGTCCCTTCCTGCAGATTCCTGCAGACACTGGAACCTGGGATCTCAGGGGTTACCATCAGCAGCAAATGGCAGGCGCACCTCTATGCCGTTATAACAATCAATACGCATTCGGTGGTTTCCTGCAGTTACAGACAGATGTCTGCCCCTCAATGCAATCTCTCTGGGTGTAGGGGGGGGGGGGGGGATTTCTGTGGCTAACCCCATTTAACCACAAGATGTGGTGATACCTGCATATAGATGTGTACAGCAGCAGAGAGGCGGGGCTCCTTTCAGCCTGTCATTCGGTTAGAAAGTTCATTCACACAGATGTTCCATGCATCTACCTGCAGGCTGTCCCTTTCATGTCTACTGGGATGCAGCAGCTGCACGGACACAGCCGCTGGTCCCAATATGACAGCTGTGCCGGTATGTGTGCTTGTCCTTGCATGCAAACACCTGTGCCTCCAATGAGGGCAAAGACAGGATAGGTATGTATGAATGAGGCTATACAGCAGGAGTCTCCAAACTTTCTAAACAAAGTGTCAATTTATTATCTTTTAGACTTCAGAGGGGCCTGAACTTTGGCCAGTAGTAATAGAAATTGTCCTGGTGTCGGTAGCAATGCCCCATCATTAGTGTCAGAGGGAGGAATAGTGCCCCATCATGGGTGTCAGTGAGAGGAACCATGCCCTATCATTGGTGTAAGTGGGAGGAATAGTGGCCCATCATTAGTGTCAGTAAGAGCAACCGTGCCCTATCAGTGTCAGTGGGAGGAATGGTATCATTGGTGTCAGTGAGAGAAAAAGTGCCACATTGTTGGTGTCAGTGAGTGGAATAGTGCCCCATCATTGGTGCCAGTAAGAGGAATAGTGCCCCATCGTTGGTGTCAGTGAGAGGAACCATGTCCTACTGTTGGTGTCAGTGAGAGGAATAGTTATCCATCCTTGGTGTCATTGGGAGGAATAGTGCCCCATCGTTAGTGTCAGTGAGAGGAACCGTGCCCTATTATTGGTGTCAGCAGGAGGAATAGTGCCCCAACATTTGTGTCAGTAAGATGAATAGTGCCCCATCATTGGTGTCAGCGAGATAAACTGTGCCCTATCATTAGTGTCAGTGGGAAGAATAGTGCCCCATCATTGGTGTCAGTGAGAGGAACCATGCCCTATCCTTGGTGTCAGTGGGAGGAATATTATTATTATACACAATTTATATAGTGCCAACAGTTTACGCAATTCTTTACAATGTAGAGGGGGGGACAGCACAATTACAGTACAGTTCAATACAGAAGGGACAGTGGGGCCCTGCTCGTAGAGCTTACCATTATAAAGAGAGGGAGTGGTGGTACAAAAGGTAATAGATGCGGAGAATGATTTGATGGGGGTGGCTCGGGTGTCCTACTGTTGGTGACAGTGAGAGGAATAGTGCCCCAGCATTGGTGTCAGTGGGAGGAATTGCACCCAATTGTTGGTGTCAGTGGGAGGAATAGTGTCCCATCATTGGTGTCAGTGGGAGGAATTGCACCCAATCTGTGTCAGTGGGAGGAATAGTGCCCCATCATCGGTGTCAGTGGGAGGAATAGTGCCCCATCATCGGTGTCAGTGGGAGGAATAGTGCCCCATCATTGGTGTCAGTGGGAGGAATTGCACCCAATCGTTGTTGTCAGTGGGAGGAATAGTGTCCCATTGTTGGTGTCAGTGGGAGAATAGTGCTCCAAGGGCCTGATAAAAGCAGTTTGTAGTTTGGAGACCACTGCAATACAAGCTGAGCCATCATCGCTGATCGCAATATCTGGGATTCCTGTTGCAGGAATCTATAGGATGGTACTTTTTGCCCTCCTATAAAAACTGCAGTGCAATGCAATAAGAACACATCAGTACATCATGTGCTCACTTAGGTATAAGCTATGGTCAAGCAAGTCCTGTACCCTGAGAAATACGGATGCTGCAAGAGCATTGCCTCTGGCTTTATTACTTTTCTGCAGAGTGGAAAAAGCTGGCCTGAGAGTGCTCTTATTCAGTAATTAAATGGATTAAACAACGAAAATCTCATCCGGGATGCAAAAGTAGTTTACCAGTGCATTGCTTCAATAATAACAGATTACAGGCTCATTTCACAAAGCTAACACACAGGGATAAGGATACTTATTTTAAAAAAGTGAGTTATTTTCAGTTAAAGTGGACCTTCCGTCATTTTTTCATCTTTCCATCTATTAAATCTTCAGCCCTTGTTGTTGTTTTAACTTGGATAGTAAAATAAATACCTTATACAACCCACTTCCTGTTTCTTGCCTGGTAAAAAAGCCCAGGCTTATGACATCATACACAGCTCTCTCTCTCCTGGGAGTTTGCCAGGAAAGGAGGGGGGATGAACCATAAGAGGGCCAATGAGAGCTGCAGAGCTGGAGGTGTTTAGCCCGTTGGCAAGTCCGCTCGTTGTACGCGGCATAACAGATTATCGGCTCAATTCACAAAGCTAACACCCGGGAGAAGATTTCTTATTTTTAAAAAAAGTGACAGTTATTTTCAGTTAAAGCGGGGCGCCGCCGAAAGAAAAAATTTTAAAAGTCAGCAGCTACAAATACTGCAGCTGCTGACTTTTAAAACATGGACACTTACCTGTCCAGGGCGCCCGCGATGTCGGCACCCGAGGCCGAAGCGTCTCTCTGTCCTCGGGTGCTGCCGCCTCCATCTTCGGTAAGGGAATCAGGAAATGAAGCCGTGCGGCTTCACTTCCCGGTTCCCTACTGCGCATGCGCGAGTCGCGCCGTGCAATACAAATGCTCCCTGCTGCCTCTGGGACCCGTGTGTGTTTCCCAGCAGGCAGCGGGCGGGAGCAGGAAGTGGCGTAAATAACCGCAGATTCTGCGGCTATTTATGCCGGAAGTGGGTACAGATACCTGTAATATACAGGTATCTGTACCCCCCTCCCCCCTGAAAGGTGCCAACTGTGTCACCGGAGGGGGGGAGGAATCTGATTAGTGGAAGTTCCACTTTTGGGTGGAACTCCACTTTAAGTCCAAAGAGATTTTAAAATTACAGTCATTTGGCTAAAAATGATGTTCCTTAGGCTTGTGTAAAGCTTTAAGAATTATTCCCAATGAGAATTCCACTCAGCTTTCACATTTATAACACAATCGTTCCGATTTTAACCACTTCAATACTGGGCACTTTTTACCCCCTTCTTGCCCAGGCCAATTATCAGCTGTCACGCTGTCACACTTTGAATGACAATTGCGTGGTCATGCAACACTGTACAATGAGAAATTTTTATAATTTTTTTCACACAAATGGAGCTTTCTTGTGGTGGTATATAATGACCACTGTTTTTTCAAAAAAAAATTCTAAATAACAAAAAAAAAAAACGTGTTTTCTTTGTTCCTGTTATAAAATTTAGCAAATTAAAGTGGAGGTCCGCTGAAAAAAAAATATTAAAAGCCAGCAGCTACAAATACTGCAGCTGCTGACTTTTAATATATGGACACTTACCTGTCCAGGGAGCCCGCGATGTCGGCAGCCGAAGCTGATCCGTCCTTCGGCTCTCGGCAGCTGCCGCCACCATCCTCGGTAAGGGAATAAGGAAGTGAAGCCGTTCCGGCTTCACTTCCTGGTTCCCTACTGCGCATGCGCAAGTTGCGCTGCGCGCCCTCACGGGTCCCTGCTGTGTTCTGTGTCTCACAGAATACAGCGGTGGAGGACGGGGTAGGCGCCGGAAGCGCCGCGGTGATCTATGCCAGGTAGTGGGAGCAAATACCTGTATTAGACAGGTATCTGCTCCCTCCTCCCCCCTGAAAGGTGCCAAATGTGACACCGGAGGGGGGGAGGAATCCAAAAAGTGGAAGTTCCATTGTTGGGTGGAACTCCACTTTAACCTTTCCTCATTAATTTAGGCCAAGGTGTATTCTGCTACATTTCTTTGGTGAAAATAACCAAAATCAGTGTTTATTATTTAGTCTGTAAGAAAGTTATAGAGTCCACAAACTATGGTATATACCAGGGATATGCAATTAGCGGACCTCCAGCTATTGCAAAACTACAAGTCCCATCATGCCTCTGCCTATGGGTGTCATGCTTGTGGCTGTCAGAGTCTTGCTATGCCTCATGGGAATTGTAGTTCTGCAACAGCTGGAGGTCCGCTAATTGCATATCCCTGGTATATACAATGGGGGAAATAATTATTTGAACCCCTGCAGATTTTGTAAGTTTGCCCACTTACAAAGAAATGAAGGGTCTATATTTTTTTGATCATAGTTGTATTTTAAATGATAGAGACAGAATATCAACCAAAAATCCAGAAAAAACACATGATACAAATGTTCTAAATTGAGTTGAAGTTCAGTGAGTAAAATAAGTATTAAATCCCCTACCAACCAACAATAATTCTGGCTCCCACAGACTGGCTACATTAGATTAGATGGTACACAGATTAGTCCTGTCAATTTAAGAAGATGTTCCTAACAACAACTTGTTATGTGTATTAAAGACACCTGTCCACAGAATCTCTTTCTTTCATTCAAACCTCACCATCATGGGCAACACCAAAGAGCTGTCAAAGGACATCAGGGACAATATTGTAGACCTGCACAAGGCTGGAATGGGCTACAAGACCATCAGCAAGAAGCTTGGTGAGAAGGAGACAACTGTTGGAGCGATTATTCGCAAATGGAAGAAATACAAAATACCATCAATCACCCTCAGCCTGGAGCTCCATGCTAGCTTTGGCCTCATGGGGTAAGGATGATCATGAGAAAAGTGAGGGATCAGCCCAGAACTACACCGGAGGAGCTTATGAATGATCTCAAGGCAGTTGGGACCCCAGTCACCAAACAAACTATTGGTAACACAATACGCCGCCATGGATTGAAATCCTGCAGCAGCCACAAGGTCCCCCTTTCTCAAGAAGGCCCATGTACAGACCCCTTTGAAGTTTGCCAATGAACATCTAAATGATTCAGAGAAGGATTGAGAGAAAGTGCTGCGGTCAGATGAGACCAAAATTGAGCTCTTTGGCATTAACTCGACTCGCTGTGTTTGGAGGAAGAAATAGTTGCTGGTAGATCTAAAGGAGAATAAATGACACCCCCCATGCATCCGCTAACACACACGTTTTTGTGTGTGCCAAACTGCATGGTGCTGCAGCACCATATGGTTCAGTGTGCCGTGATTTTGGAAAAGGGTCAAGGACTTCTTTTCTGCATTTTCCACACACAGGGCAGCCTATTGAAATCTATGGGTTGCCATACATGCGATGCCCGGGAATATGTGGAAACATGCACTTGCTCAAAAGCACCTGTGGTGTGAACCTAGCCTGATGTTAGTTCACTACTTTACGTTTAATTCAGAGTAGCTTTAAGCTACTGTATTTTTCGCTCCATAAGACGCACTTTTTTCCTCCCAAAAAATGAGGGGTGATGTCTCTGCGTCTTATGGAGGGAATACTGACCAGCCTCCCCCCCTGTCGCCGCCGCCATGTTACAATACCAGGGCGGCAGTGGCACGGTCGTCTCCCGTGAGCGCCGGGCGATCTCCCGCTGGGTCTGTCACTCGCAGAAGACTGAAGACAGAGCAGCCCGAGTGGCCGAATGGATTTCATGGCACAGGTCAGGCTGCATTTCATGGCACAGATCAGGCTGCATTTCATGGCACAGGTCAGGCTGCATTTCATGGCACAGGTCAGGCTGCATTTTATGGCACAGGTCAGGCTGCATTTTATGGCACAGGTCAGGCTGCATTTTATGGCACAGGTCAGGCTGCATTTCATGGCACAGGTCAGGCTGCATTTCATGGCACAGGTCAGGCTGCATTTTATGGCACAGGTCAGGCTGCATTTTATGGCACAGATCAGGCTGCATTTTATGGCACAGATCAGGCTGCATTTTATGGCACAGGTCAGGCTGCATTTCATGGCACAGATCAGGCTGCATTTTATGGCACAGGTCAGGCTGCATTTCATGGCACAGATCAGGCTGCATTTCATGGCACAGATCAGGCTGCATTTCATGGCACAGATCAGGCTGCATTTCATGGCATGGCATTTAGGCTGCATTTCATGGCACAGATCAGGCTTCATTTCATGGCACAGGTCAGGCTGCATTTCATGGCACAGATCAGGCTGCATTTCATGGCATGGCATTTAGGCTGCATTTCATGGCACAGATCAGGCTTCATTTCATGGCACAGGTCAGGCTGCATTCCATGGCACAGGTCAGGCTGCATTTCATGGCACAGGTCAGGCTGCATTCCATGGCACAGGTCAGGCTGCATTTCATGGCACAGATCAGGCTGCATTTCGTGGCACAGATCAGGCTGCATTTCATGGCACAGATCAGGCTGCATTTCATGGCATGGCATTTAGGCTGCATTTCATGGCACAGATCAGGCTTCATTTTATGACACAGATCAGGCTGCATTTCATGGCACAGATCAGGCTGCATTTCACGGCACAGATCAGGCTGCATTTCATGGCACAGATCAGGCTGCATTTTATGGCGCAGGTCAGGCTGCATTTCATGACACAGATCAGGCTGCATTTTATGACACGGATCAGGCTGCATTTCACGGCACAGATCAGGCTGCATTTTACGGCACAGATCAGGCTGCATTTCATGGCACAGATCAGGCTGCATTTTATGGCGCAGGTCAGGCTGCATTTCATGACACAGATCAGGCTGCATTTTATGGCACAGGTCAGGCTGCATTTCATGGCACAGATCAGGCTGCATTTCATGGCACAGATCAAGCTGCATTTCATGGCATGGCATTTAGGCTGCATTTCATGGCACAGATCAGGCTTCATTTCATGGCACAGGTCAGGCTGCATTCCATGGCACAGGTCAGGCTGCATTTCATGGCACAGATCAGGCTGCATTTCATGGCACAGATCAGGCTGCATTTCATGGCACAGATCAGGCTGCATTTTATGGCACAGGTCAGGCTGCATTTCATGGCACAGATCAGGCTGCATTTCATGGCACAGATCAGGCTGCATTTCATGGCACAGATCAGGCTGCATTTTATGGCACAGGTCAGGCTGCATTTCATAGCACAGATCAGGCTGCATTTCATGGCATGGCATTTAGGCTGCATTTCATGGCACAGATCAGGTTTCATTTTATGACACAGATCAGGCTGCATTTCATGGCACAGATCAGGCTGCATTTCACGGCACAGATCAGGCTGCATTTCACGGCACAGATCAGGCTGCATTTCATGGCACAGATCAGGCTGCATTTTATGGCACAGGTCAGGCTGCATTTCATGGCACAGATCAGGCTGCATTTCATGACACAGATCAGGCTGCATTTCATGGCATGGCATTTAGGCTGCATTTACATGGCACAGATCAGGCTTCATTTTATGACACAGATCGGGCTGCATTTCATGGCACAGATCAGGCTGCATTTCATGGCACAGATCAGGCTGCATTTCACGGCACAGGTCAGGCTGCATTTTATTAGAACAGGTCAGGCTGCATTTTATTGGCACAGGTAAGGCTACATTTAATTGGCACAGGTCAGGCTGCATTTAATTGGCACAGGTCAGGCTGTATTTTATTAGCACAGGTCAGGCTGCATTTTATTGGCACAGGTAAGGCTACATTTAATTGGCACAGGTCAGGCTGAATTTTATTGGCACAGGTAAGGCTACATTTAATTGGCAGTGGTAAGGCTGCATTTAATTGGCACTAGTAAGGCTGCATTTAATTGGCACTGGTCAGGCTGCATTTCATGGGCACTGGTAAATATTTCAGTACACCATTTGGTTAAGAATATTTTTTTTCTTGTTTTCCTCCTCTAAAACCAAGGTGCGTCTTATGGTCAGGTGCGTCTTATGGAGCGAAAAATATGGTAAGTACACCCAGGCCTTGGATGTAGACCTACTAGAGCGAACAGATGCTGCGGCCTCCATTACCTTCAATGCAGCATGAAAGAATCGCTTCACTGACTACTTGTCTGTTTGGAGACATTCAGCTCCTCTTTTCCTCTCCTCTACAGACAAAGGCTTTGAAGAATCTCTCTCTAACAGAATATACAAGGTCTGTTATCTGACAAGCATAACATGTGAAATCTGTACTCTGTAATTAAATCAAAATAAAGACAGCAGGCTCCACGGTAGTAATTTAATGTCTATATTTGCAGGCAGTCATTACTCTGCTATTTACATTGCTATTTACATTTGCTTTTTGCAGTGAGGATTAGAAATCATTTTGGGTTTGAGTGACTAAAGTATATATACATAGCTCCCAACTGTCTCTGATTTTGAGGGACGGGCCCTGATTTGGAACAAAATCCCTCTGTCCCTCTTTCCTCCTAATTTGTCCCTCATTTGGGTCTGATCTATAAAGTTGTTAGGGATGGTCCCGATGTTCGTGTCGAACACAAGTTCGACGCGAACATCGGGTGCTCATTTTTTCGCAGAACAAATGAACATATGGGGCGTTTACGACAAATTTGAGCACCACTGAGCACCCTATAATGCACTGCGAGATTGAAGTGCATTGACGGCTGCTGATTGGCCAAAGCATGCACCTGACCTGCATGCTTTGGCCAATCACAGCGCAATCTGCTGTGAGAGCCATGATTGGCCGAAAGCAGTGTGCCTTTGGCCAATCATGGCTCAGGGGGCTAAGTCCATGCCCCACACTATATATATATACAGTGCATTCAGTGTAGACTATATATACAGTTCAGGCAGTCTAGTATATACACCGCCTGAAGTGTAATATATACTGTACACACTGTATTATATACTGTGTACACCGCCTGAAGTGTATTTGATACTGTACACACTGTATTATATACCATGTACACTGCCTGCACTGTATTATGTACTGTACACCGACTGCACTGTATTATGTACTGTACACCGCCTACACTGTATTAGATACTGTACACCGACTGCACTGTATTATATACTGTACACCGACTGCACTGTATTATGTACGGTACACCGCCTACACTGTATTAGATACTGTACACCGACTGCACTGTATTATATACTGTACACCGCTCGCACTGTATTATATACTGTACACCGACTGCACTGTATTATATACTGTACACCGCCTGAAGTGTATTATATACTGTACACACTGTATTATATACTGTGTACACAGCCTGCACTGTATTAGATACTGTACACTAACTGCACTGTATTATATACTGTACACCACCTGAAGTGTATTATATAATGTACATACTGTATTATATACTGTGTACACCGCCTGCACTGTATTATATACTGTACAATGCCTGCACTGTATTATATACTGCACACCGCCTGAAGTGTATTATATACTGTACAATGTACAGTATATAATACAATGTAGTGCGATGTGAAAAAAAAATCCCCATCATGTCTGGAAGGCCACCAAGGAGAGGCAGACGATCACAGGCCAATAAAAGAGGGCAAGAAACCTCTGTGTCTACAGTGAAAAGTGGTGGTCGCGGACATGGTGCATCTTCTGCAGGCGGTGCACACTTGTCCTTTATTTCTGCTGCTGGCCGTGTTATTGAGCCACAACATGCAGAAGAGTTGGTGGAGTGGATTACTAAGCCGTCCTCATCCTCTTCATCCTCTGTCACCCAGACTCATACTAGTTTGCCTTCCAACGCAGCTGCCAAAGCAGCCTATTCCACCGGCTCCTTGTCATCAGTTACTCTTTCTGTAGCCCCACCATCATGCATGGAGGAGTCACCAGAATTATTCGACCATAGTGTCGGTTATTTGCTGCTGGAGGATTCTCAGCAATTTGAAGGCTCCAATGTTGGTTCCCAGGTTGAGGAAGGGAGTAACGTGAGCCTAGAGAGAGAGGGTGCCACAGTAGGGCAAGAAGCTAGCAGTCATATTTCCCCAGCTGCAGCATACTGCCAAATTTGCTGCAGTGATGAGGAGGGAGGAGATGATGAGGTCACTGACTGTATTTGTGTGCCTGAGAGAAGAGAGGAGGAAAGGGAGGAGGAGGCACAACTCCAATGAGGCATGATGTCCTCCAGTGGCCAGCTTAAGGGCAGCCACCCTATTGCATCACACCACAGAGCTCCAAAGGTGCAAGGCGCTTCTGAATCCCCGCTGACTTCCAAAAGTTCATTGGTGTTGGTTTCTTTTCTCATGTGCAGTAGATCGCATCGTTGCTGTTTGCAATCTATGTCTGAAGCGGATCAAGCGTGGCCAGATCAGCAACCGCTTGGGCACCACATGCTTGACAAGACATATGATGACCTGCAGTCCGGCAACAGCACCTGAAAAACCCACATCATAAAAAAAGACAGACTTCTCCTTGCTCCTCATCTGAGATCTCAGACCCTACTATACCTCAAGTCCTCTCAAAAACCTGCACTGAGAGGATTGAAGGTATAGCAATAGGTGTCACAAGTACTTGCAGCCAATCTGCTAGCAGTACAACACCAGTTTTCAGCACGCCTCATCCTGCCTTCGCAGAGGATGAAACATCTTCAGGGCACCTTGAAGAAAATTTTGTGTAACGCCTTTCCAGACCCTGGAGGGTTACCATTTCCTGGTGCTGGACAACGTGTTTCTGAGGCTTCGTTTGGTCAGAGGAAGAGCGGTGGAGAAGGTGGCTGGTTGACCGATGCCTTTAAACAATTTTTTAGTACACAGCACCTAGGGCTGATAGGTTCAAGCAACCATCGGCAGCGTCTGCATTTTATGGTACAGGAATATCTAGGGGCAAGAGCAGACTTGGAGACCTTTCCAACCGGGCATCAATTGGGTTACTGGGTCTTGAGGATGGACCACTGGCCAGAACTTGCTCAATATGCAATCGAGCTACTGGCCTGTCCTGTATCCAGCGTGCTTTCTGAACGGACATTCAGTGTTGCTGGAGGGCTTGTAATGGATCAAAGAGTGCGCCTGTCCACAGACTCCGTTAATAGGCTCACATTTATAAAAATGAATCAGTCCTGGATCAGCAGCTATCAAGCCCCTGATGCTGGTGTAACTGATTGAATTTGCTAGGGATCTGTGATCCCTTGAAGACTGCCTATCATGCCTATCCTATTCCCCCTGAATTCTAATGATGCTAGCTTCCAACAATATTTTTGGTTTAGGGCACCACCACCACTTTAACAGGGGCATGTAATTTCAACTTTTGAATTAATTTTTAACATCAGGACCCGTCCCTGCACTCAACAAGAGTAACTGTGAGGGGTTACAGTGTTCTGGCACCACCAACACCCAAGACCCAATTTTTCTGCACCTGTTTGACTGGGGCATGTAATTTCAATTATTGAACTCATTTTTAACAGCAGAGCCTGTTCCTGCACCCAACAAGAGTAACAGTGAGGGGTTACGGGGTTCTGGCACCACCAACACACAAGACCCAATTTTTCTGCAATGTATATAGGGCTGTCCGTATTGTATATATACTGCAGTTCAGGGAATGTAGTGCAGTATAGTATATATAATGGAGTTCAGAGTATACAGTATAGTGCAGTCCGTATTTATGCTGCAGTTCAGACTATATAGTGAAGTCTGTATAGTATATATAATACAGTGTATATAGTGCAGACTATATAATACAGAGCATTGAAGTGGTTAAGGGGAACCCTATGACAGAATTAAGAAAAAAAAAAAGCGGCATGGGGCCCCCCAAAATCCATACCAGGCCCTTTGGGTCTGGTATAGATTTTAAGGGGAACTCCATGCCATGTGACGTCAGAGGGGGGTGGGGTCATCTGGTTACATCAGCGGGTGGCCCCGCCCTTGCCTATATAACAGCTATCAAAGCCAAAGGACAGCAGTTGCTGGAAAGCCTCCCATGGAGGCAAAGTTTTTTAGTTTTTTCTATTTTTATTTTTCAAGTCCGTCGGGCAGCGTGATTGATGATGGATTTTTTTAATTAAGGAATTGTCAAAAACTGTCTATTGTGGTTTTTACTTTTTGACACTTTTTTGGTGAATGGGTAGGGGTACAATGTACCCCATACCCATTCACATGGGGGGGGCAGCATTTGGGGGCACCCTTATTAAAGGGGGCTTCCAGATTCCTATAAGCCCCCCCCACCCACAGACCCCGACAACCAATGGCCAGGGTTGTCGGGAAGAGGCCCTTGTCCCCATCAACATGGGGACAAGGTGCTTTGGGGGGGACCCCAAAGCACCCTCCCCATGTTGAGGGCATGTGGCCTGGTATGATTCAGGAGGGGGGGCGCTTGCTCACCCCCTTATCCTGCATGCTCAGATAAGGGTCTGGGATGGATTAAGGATGATCTCAGGCGTGTTCGCACACAGCATGTGCAGAGCCCGCCAGGAAGTCGGCATTGCGGATCGCTAATCACAAGCAGTGAGACATTGTCCCGGTGCTCGGCTGCAGAGATCGGAAATATTTGACTGCCTGTGATTAGCGACTGCAGTGCAGACTTCCTGGTGGGCGCTGCACATGCTGTTTGCGAACATGCCTTAGCTCATCCTTAGTATGGATTTTGGGGGGGGGGGGCCCACGCAAGTTTTTTTTAAATTTTGGCATGGAGTTCCCCTTAAAATCCATACCAGGCACTTCGTCTGGTATGGACTGGGTGGAAACCCACACTGTTTTTGTCTTTGATTTTTTATCTATATTGCCGGGAGCCGGCAATACATTACAGCAACATGTGAAGATATGTATATATATTGTGTATAAAAACACAAGTGGAAAGTCCCAAAGGTGGAAAGACCTTAAAGGTAAACATGTATAGAGTCCACCATAACAAAAGTTGTTGCTCAGAAGTGGGGTACAACGGCCCTGGCAGGCATGTAGAGCACCAGGAGTAGTGTGTCCTCCACCCAAGATGAGGGGTATGTACTCTTACCGGAAGAAGTGGATTCGAGTAATGCCCCGTACACACGGTCGGATTAGAGCGTGTTGTCGGAAATTCCGACCATGCGTGGGCTCCATCGGACATTTTCCATCGGATTTTCTGACACACAAAGTTGGAGAGCAGGAGATAAAATTTCCCGACAACTAAATCCGTTGTCGGAAATTCCGATCGTGTGTACACAAATCCGATGGACAAAGTGCCACGCATGCTCAGAATAAATAAAGAGATGAAAGCTATTGGCCACTGCCCCGTTTATAGTCCCGACGTACGTGTTTTACGTCACCGCGTTTAGAACGATCGGATTTTCCGACAACTTTGTGCGACCGTGTGTAGACAAAACAAGTTTGAGCCAACATCCGTCGGAAAAAATCCTAGGATTTTGTTGTCGGAATGTCCGAACAAAGTCCGACCGTGTGTACGCCCTATAACAGCGACGAGTCAATCACGCAAAAATGGCCCAATCAGCAGACTTCCAGAAAACGATCCAGGGAATCCAGTGAGTTTCAAGGAAAGATCCAGGAAATCATGCAGATGGACGTGAAGCTGGAACTCAGATGTTAAACAGCCAGAGTGGAAAGCCAAAAAACTGTCATCCGAGGGGATATAGAAAGAAAAAATGCCACCATATGGTGTAGGTCAAAAAGGTGGGTTTATTGAAGAAACCAACATTCATCCATGAATATAAAACTGCTGCGTCAACCCGGAAACGCAGCCAACATGAGGCCAACACCAAAGCCCGCAAACAGAGTGACGCCGGCCACGTGACTCACGGCGGCTCATCCGAGCCTCGCTGGGATTAGAGACGTAATCTTGTCACCACCTGGTGACATGACCGCAAGTGCAACGTTATGGGAACGTGACTCATTGAGAGGCGTCAACCTGGAAGTAGAACCACCGCGGGGCAAACACCTCACTCTAACACCTATAGGTCGCATAACGCCGATCACGTAACCCACAACGATGTAACCAAGCCTCATTGTGGCCAGGGACACACTCACGTCACAAATATGGTGACCAAATGTGCCACACCTGAAAGGCAAAAATAAACCTCATTCAGTTAACAGAGAGTTCCTATCTACCAAGGAAGCCCTATTGATCTCTATATCTAGATCTGTAGATCTGTAACCCTTTTCCAAAAATCTGTTTTTCAAAATTTGGGACTGGAAGAAAAAATCAGCTGTCTTTGTACAGTTCCTCCACAGTCGTAAGAATTGTGTATGGTGACAACTGTCGACCGGAATGTATCCATTGCGGTCAGTAGGTTTGAAATAGGTTTTAAATTCTAAATGATGGTCAATTACTGATATCTCGAGATCGAGAAAATGAATAGTGGTAAGGCTAGCCTCATAGCTCAAGGTGATACCCCTATCATGATTAAGTGAAGTCATAAAGGCATCAAGAGAATCCCGATCGCCATTCCATAGTAGGAGGATGTCGTCAATGTACCTGGCCCAGCGAACTAGCTCTGGCCTCTTAAGGGCATAGATGACATCCTCCTCCCTCTGGGCCATGAAAAAGTTCACCAAACTAGGGGCGAACGTGGCCCCTATGGCCACACCCCTCTTCTGCAAATAAAATTGGTTTTGGATCCAAAAATAATTATGTTGTTTAGCAAACCTGAGAAGTTCCATGATGAAATTGCTAATCCAGTAGCACCAGTGTTTGTGGTACACTCCAGCAAACTTAAAAGTTTAATATCGGCGCACTAATATTGTATTAACAGTGGCGAAGGAATAAAATGCCCCTGCATCAGGAGTGTCACTGAAATGAAGAAAGTTCCCCGAGTTGGTGTTGTCACTGAATGGAAAAAGAGTCAGTGGTGTCACCGAGAAGAAAATCACTAAAGGAAAGAAAAAATGACCCTGCGTTGGTGGTGTCTCAGAGAAAAAATGTCTATGATGTCACTAGGAGGAACAAATTTCCTGGTGTCTGTCATGTCACTGGTGGGAAAAAAAGCCCCTGTTGTGATGGTGTCACTGAGAAGAAAAAATGACTTTGTGTTGGTGTCACTGAAAGGAAAAAATGTCCCTGCGGTAGTGATGTCACTGGAACAAACATCACTACAAAGCTCCTCCCCCACTCTCCCCCCCCCCCCCCACAGTACTACAAAGCTCATCACTAAGGATAAGCACAGGCATGTTAGACAACAGCCAACATACACATAATGCTAATCCACATCTAGCAACTAATAGCTGAGGGTGATTTAATTAACATGAGCTAATTAACTAGTCACTTAAACAAACCTAGGTGACCAGACAGTACTTTGATTAACCTCCCTGGCGGTATGATTATTTCGGATTTTAGGTGCTGAAAGCGGTACAAATATTTTGCATGGAAATTTGGCGTTTTATATTGTAGGTCTGTAAATCTTAACAATAACACACTTAAATCTGTCCAAACCAGAGTCTAGTAGATATCCCGGGTATTATAAAGTTTGAAACACAAAATCATAAATTATAATATAATAAATAAAAGTAAATAATTAAAAAAAATAAAAATAAATAGTAATAAAATAAATTTCCCCACGATTCACTATCGCTCAATTCTGCAAGTGTTCTAATTTACTATCGCTGTTTTCTAGCTGGTCTAAAGCCACTTTTGACGTAAAGGGACACTTTTTGGTTGCTATGGACAATCTCCAGTTTCCAGGCAGAAAGAATAGTGTATATCATATAAAACTGCATGCAGGGCATGGGCAAAAGCACTGGGGACAAAAGGGATGTGAAATTATTTCATACAGTACTGTAATCTGTAAGATTACAGTACTGTATGTGTTATGATTTTTACTGTTTTTTGAATTTGCCGCCAGGCTCCGCCCCCGTGCGTTGCGACGCTCGCAGGGAACGGAGCCTGGCAAGGAGAGGCTTCAGAGGAGGACAGAGCCCTCGGACACTGCGGGGCACATCGCAGGATCCCGGGGACAAGGTAAGTAAGGAGGCACCAGGATCCTGTGATGCGATCCAGAGTGTGGCTCGGGGTTACCGCTAATGGTCCTGAATTTTAACCCCGAGCCACACTCGGGAAAACCGCCAGGGAGGCTACTCAGGGATCCCACCTCTTCAGACTTTCCGGCACCGGTTTACAACAGTTTGTGGGATAAACTCATACAATTTTCCAACAGTCTGCAAACGTGGAATTCATTTATCTTCATAGATCTCTTAAAGATTATGGTTGATAAATATTTCTGTCCCAAATGAAGGAGCCTCTCCAACTAAGTCTGCAAGAGGGCCAGCATATTCTCTCTGACCATTAACCTGTACCAGATTAATATTACACCTCCCCATTCACTCCAGAAGGGAAGCTTTATGGTCCTTATTCAGAGAAGTAATCCAAGCCTCGCTCTGAGCATCCATTAAGTGGTTGTCCGTCATTAGAAAATGATCTGCTCTCCATGGGCCATAATCAGTGGGTAGAAGGCTTGCCCCTAATCTTCTCTAAAAGCCCCTGTCCTGGTTGGGTCTGTCACAACCACTGTCAGTTTTTTTGCCATCTGTGCATCTATAGCCAAACAGGAAATGAGAGGAAATCCCTCCAATGTCACCCTGAATAGAACTACTGTCCTCATTTCTCTCCAACTCTCTCCAATTCCTGTTCCGGTGGCAATCCAAAATTTCGTATTTTCTTTCAATTTCACTGATAACAGTCACCAGGACAAATAGAAAGGCTGAATCTTCCCAATAGAGGCACAGGCAACAATCAAAACCTGACAGGTGTTCTAATCCCTCTCCAACTTACCCAAAACCAACAAAAAGTTTGCCTTCAATTATACTTGAGGCTATTTTCACACTTTGTGCGTGTCAGGAAGGCGTGCAAAATTGTGCACTTTCCTGACACGGACAGAAGCATGCCACCCTTTAGCACGTGGTGCCTTTCATTCATAATGGCATATGTTAATGAGTGCATTTTCGCACACGCCAAAATGTAAGGTGCAACAACACCATGTGGTCTAGTGCAGCGCAATTTTGCTAAGGCCTCAGAGACTTCCTTTGCACGTTTCTCGCCCATAGAGCAGCCTGTTAAAATGAATGGGCTGTTCTACACATTATGCGCGGAAACACACAGAAAACTTACAGAAACAGATGCATGCTGAATTGCACCTGCATGGTGTGAACAGTGCCTAAAGCTGCTCACCCAGGACTTTTCTCATAAGAAAGTAAAGAAGACATACCCAGCACCTCTTGGGAAGAGAAGCAGAGAGGACATGTTTCCTAACCTACCCTCTCCTGACAGCTGTCAGCTGGTGGATGTCTGCCTGCCAACTTAAATGTAAGACTGCCTTTAATTTAGTCTAAAACCCCTATGGTGACTATAGGCTGTAAAGTGCATGTTAATTGGCATAATCTTCACAGAGGTCCATTAGGTTGGTTGGGTTTAAGAATAAATCTGAATCTTTCAGATGTTAATGTGCATAAGTTCTTTGTTATGAGGTCATATTCTTCAAGACATGAAAAAAATATGATTGATAACATCTGAAAACATTTACTTTCATTTACTTTCTATGTGATTATTACTGTACACATTTAAAGGTATAGAATAAAATAAAATGTAATTATAATATAATGAGAAAATAATATAATAATATAGTAACAATATAATCAAAAGCATAACATCTAAAAACATAAAAAGAGTACAGAATAAAAACAAGTGGCCATGTCCCCAAATGCCAGAAAAAGCAACATAGTTACATATATTTTCCTGGTGTTGTACCTTCTGCTAACATAACATATACTAGCATCCAATGACTTTTAGTTGCACCAATGTAGTTGACCACATAGTATGTGATGCAACACACAAACCTGTTTCATCACTGAGCTTCTGCTTGACCCTACCCGCTTGATCTGCTACCAGACCCCAGCTTGCTCACCTCCTGGTGGGGAGATCCTGAGGACCGCTACTTGCACTCAAGCAAAACCGGTTTCCACCATCAGGCGCTCTGGTGAAGACTGATTAGTGCTTAGACCCTGCACCTCGGGTGAGCCCACATCATCCACCATGGTGACCTTCTCATGTACTTATCCTGCTAGTCAGTGGGAGCCGCTCTACTGCTGTAGCTACTTGTCTCTGAACCTGACCCATGACCGTGACGTTAAGTTTTTTTTCGGGGCATTACATTCTTTTAAAAATCTAATTCTAAAAGAAAATTACATGTTTAAGTATTTTTGCATGACATTTGTCAAGTCATACGAATACTAGTGCGAATGTTCATTAAAAAATCTACTAGTGTATGGCTATGGCCAGCATAAGGCTGTCCATACATGGACAAATTTGATAACGTTTAAGAGGAGTTGTCCCCCCCCCCCCCCGAAAAACATTAAAATGTTTCCATCGGCTCTCGGGTGCTGCTGCCGCCATTTGTAGTAAGGGAACCCGGCAGTGCAGCCTTTTGGAATGGCCTGGAGGTGGGGGATGGAGGAGGGTGGCCAAACTTCAGAGGGATCTCATTTCTCAGAAGTGGGGACGGGTATCTGTCAAAAACAAGTACCCGCCCCCCCCCCCCCCCCCCCCGAAAGGTGCCAAATGTGGGGGTGGAGAAGGCTTTTGGGTGGAACTCCGCTTTAAGCTCATATTCTTTGAAAATTCTAAATATATTGAGATAAATGCAAATAGCTTAGCACCATTCTTGGCAAAAAAAGCAATTATTGATTACAGAAATAAAGAGAGAGATTGGCTGAAAACATTTTACAATTTACTGGAAAAGTTATTATCTGTGGTGCTCCAATATGAAAAAACTGGCTTAGTTGGTGCTTGCCCTTGTCACTTCTCTACCTCCTGATTGGTCAGGGAGGCTGTCCATCACATTGATGTTGAATCAGTATGATGCCTTTATAGGCCACTGAGGAACTCAGAATTGATAGGGGTTGAGGTGGCAGTAGGAAGGACAATTTAGGCTAGGTTCACACCTTGTGTGTTGGTAATGCATGCAAAATCGCACTCTTTCCTGACATGCACAGAAACAGGCTGGCCTTTAGCAGACACATGGTGGTGCTATTATTTGTCAAAGGGATCCCGATGCATCTGCTAACACACATGTTTTCTCCGAATCCGCATGGTGCTTCACAATTTTGAAAAAGGGTCAGGGATTTCTTTTCCGCATATCTCTTGAAATGAATGGGCTGCCCCACGCTTGACACATGGAGAGTCGCGTGCACTCGGCCACACCTGTATAGTGTGAACCTAGCCTTAGGCTACATTCACAATGGCGACTTAGGCAAATTGTAGTGGCAGGAAACGTCTAATTTCTGCTGCAGATCTGAGCGACTAACGATATGATGATATGTTGCTGTGCTACAATTCGCACCAGTCTAAATTGCCAGTGTGAATGTTGTCTTAAAGTTTACTGCATAGAGACATGACTCAATTAGCATAGCACCACATCCATTACAAAATTTAAACAAAAAAAAGGATAGGACTTTATGGGTTGCCAAACATAACCTCAAAAGAAGTAAGCGAGTACTAAAAAATTATATATAAAATATACAAAAGTTTGTTTCATAACATCGTTAAAACCATAAAAACATGTTCAAGGTAGAAAAGGCTATCTATTCTGCATTTCCCAACTGGCTATGATTGACACTCCCAGTGCACATGTACCTGTTTTGGATGGCCAAATCAACTTGTAGTATACTGCCGCATACACACGGTCGGACTTTTCGGCTACAAGAGTCCGACAGCCTGTCCGACAGACTTTCAACGGACTTTTGGCGGACTTTTGGCGGACTTGCGGCAGACTTTCTTACGAACGGACTTGCCTACATACGATCACACAAAAGTCAGACGGATTCGTACGTGATGACGTACACCGGACTAAAATAAGGAAGCTGATAGCCAGTAGCCAATAGCTGCCCTAGCGTGGGTTTTTGTCCGTCGGACTAGCACACAGACGAGCGGATTTCTGGGTCCGGCGTAGTTACGACGTAAAGATTTGAAGCATGTTCCAAATCTAAAGTCCGTCAGATTTGCGGCTGGAAAAGTCAGCTGAAAGTACGGGGAAGTCCACACACGATCGGATTGTCAGCCAGCTTTAGTCCGTCGGCGTTCGTCGGACTTTTGTAGACGAAAAGTCCGACCGTGTGTACGCGGCATAAGTGATTATTGGTCTCCGTGTATAAGGCCAAGTTCAGGAATCAAAATAGCATCACTATTCTGGATCTCTACACGTTTTGCCAGATGGCTTCTTTTAACCTGTTAATGACCGCCCCACACTGATATACTGCGGCAGGGCGCCAAAAAATACTCAAAAGCTTTAAAAAAATCTTTATTAAGCATATTAGGAGAAGCAACATTTTGGAGCATTGACCAACTATTGCCTGATGAAGAAGTCCTACAGGATTCTGAAGATTTGCTACTCTTCTTGTGATTATTAAATGTGCTCTTGTTGATCACGTTGGTGTGCTGATAAATATGCAAACAAAAAATGTAAAAGTCTTGCACGCATTAGTCAGAAAAACCTATATAATTTATATATATTAACCTATAAACCTATATAAACCTATAAAAAACTATAAACCTATAAAATTCTATAATTTAAAAATGTGTAATGCACTTTGTAAATCACATGACCATGTTTCCATTGTGTGTATAATTTACACATCCCTGTACTAAAATAAATATATCGTGGAAGTATCAACTGGCCTGATAGTCACTAATAGTTGTATTGTTCTGGATAGTTACAGCCAGGACTTTTTTTAGAACACAACATACAGGTAATTCATACCTCTGTCACTGACCTCCCACTGCTGTCACTTGTAAACACAGAAGCCAGTAGAGAAGTTTTCTGCACTACTCACTTCCTTTCACGGCTTTTGAGTCTACAAGTGACAGCACACCTCTCTGGCAACTAATACAGAACCCTCCCTGCCCTGCACCATCCATCAAAGGAGGGGGAGAGGGAGGGGGGTGTTACACAGCTTTACCAATCTTGTGACAGCAGCTCCTCCTGCAGTCCTCGCCTACAGCGAGAACTGAGGACATCTCCGCTCTCAGCTCCTGTAGTGAATTCTAGCTGCTCTTCCGATGCAGTCCCTCCTTCTGCCACTCGGTGGGGATTTGAGGATAGGAGGAGATTTCTGAACTGGAAAGAGGGGTTTGTGGGGACTGCTCGGTTCTGGGTGGGAGGGATTGGAAAGTTCTGTCCTGGGGGGAGGGGGCTCTGTACTGGGGGCAATTTGGGGTGGAGGGAAGCTCTGTACTAAGGGGAGGGGGTTGGTGGATGTAATTTTTAGCTGTACACTAGCATGTATGTTACCTACTTTTGATCCCTATGCCTGTACAATACACACTTCTTGTGACTGGAGTCACTTTGGGCGGAGGGCTTGTGGAACCCAGCTTACCTTAGGGAGCTCTGGAAACTCCTTGTCCAGCTCCCCCGGCCCCCGGCCCTTCTTATGTGTAAGTTACCCTGTGTCTATTAGGGGTACAGGGTGACCGAGGACCCCAGTCTGATCTGCACTAATCAGACTCGCCCTACAGCCACACCGGACTCAGCATTTCCTTTTACCCCTGTTATCCAGGGTCTTATATGTGTGGTTTGTGTTGAAAGAATGAAGGGGCTCTTTCACTTGGGACAGTGGTATTTCTGAACAATATCCCTCAAGAAATATGGGAAGATAAATGAATTCCACCTTTCCAACTGCTGGAATATTGTATGAGCTTGGGCTCATAAACTGTTGTAGACTTTTTACTAGATCGTTTGAGGTGTGGCCGTATCCCACTGTTCTATTCTGTCTGCCTTGGGAGCATTATGGGATGTATATGTGTTTCTAGCACATAGACCGGGGGCAGGGTGGATGGAGGGGGGAATATCTCCAACAGCCCTTCCAGCTGATAAGACAGTCTACTGTTGGAAAGTTGAATACACCTGTGTGTCTCTTGTTACTGGATGTAGTTTACCCCGACCTGTGTCATTATGCAAAGCAGGGGGTTGTCCCCTGAGTGTATATCTTTTTGTGCCTGTGTTTGAATAAACAGTCTTATGTTTTCCACCCTACACTAATGTCTCCACAAGTGAGCTAAGGGGTCTTGGATCATGCTGGTACTAACTGGACGAAGGAAGATTATACGGTGGACAGACTCTTCTTGACTAGGGGGGTCCGTCACACTTCCGAGCCCTGTTTCCTGTGCAATATGCACTCCTGGTTCCTGCACCCTGTGCGTTACACACTTGCACTCTGCAGGATGCACACTCCTGAGCCCTGCACCCTATATGATACACACTTTTGAACCCTGCTCCCTGAACAATAAGCACTCTTGAGCCCTGCTTCCTGTACAATATGTCTGATCCCTGCGCCCTCCGCAATATGCACTTCTGATCCCTGCACCCTGTCTACTATGCACGCTTAAGCCCTGCATCCTTTTAAATGCTCAGTCCTGAGCCCTGCATCCCTGCTGAGTAGGCTCAGATTTTATGTAACCATGCACCCATAGGTGGGGTGCCGCGTGGTGCAGAGACAATAATTCACACAGGCAGGTGCAATAGAACGATTTTAGGGACTTAGGAGCTAAATTGAGGAAAAGGACCTCCAAGGTAGTATTCTCAGGAATAATACCGGTACATCGAGCCACACCAGAAAGGCAGAGGGAGATTAGGGAAGTAAACAAGTGGTTGAAGAGCTGGTGTAGTAAGGAGGGGTTTGGGTTCCTGGAGGACTGGGCCGACTTCTCAGTTGATAACCGGTACTATAGAAGGGACGGACTGCACCTAAATGAGGAGGGTGCAGATCTGCTGGGAATGAAGATGGCCAAAAAGTTAGAGGGGTTTTTAAACTAGGCGATGGGGGGAGGGTCCAGAGGTAGAGATAGTCAGCGCGGAAGATATTCCAGAGGGTAGTATTGGGGGCATTAGTGGTAGGTTGACCAAAGCACAAAAACACAAGGCAAGTATAGTAGCAAGTCCTAGTTGCAATCTCGAAACACCCAATACGAGGACAATATGCGACCGGTCTAAACTATGTGGCATGTTCACCAATGCCAGGAGCATGGCGGACAAGATGGGTGAACTAGAGATACTGTTGTATGAGGAGGATTTGGATTTTGTGGGAATTTCAGAGACCTGGTTCAACAGCTCTCATGATTGGCTGGCAAACATTCAAGGGTATACCCTTTACCGCAAGGATAGAGAGGGTAAAAAAGGGGGAGGGGTATGCCTATATATCAAGAATAATGTACAAGTGAATGTGAGAGATGACATCACTGAGAGAGCTAGGGAGGAGGTGGAATCCTTATGGGTAGAGCTCCAAAGTGATGAAGCTAAGGGGAAAATAATACTGGGAGTATGCTATAGGCCCCCTAACCTGAGGGAGGAAGTGGAGACAGATCTCCTATCACAATTTGGATCAGCAGCAAGGATGGGAAGCGTTATCATAATGGGGGATTTTAATTATCCAGACATAGACTGGGCGGAGGGAACCGCGCATTCATTTAAGGCTTGCCAGTTCCTTAATGTCTTGCAGGACAATTTTATGGGTCAGATGGTAGACGCACCAACTAGAAATAAAACATTACTGGATCTACTGATTACCAACAATACAGACCTGATCACAGATGTGGAAATACGGGGCAATTTAGGTAACAGCGATCACAGGTCAATTAGTTTCAGTATAAATCACACAAATAGGAAACATAAAGAGAATACAAAGACACTGAATTTCAAAAGAGCTAACTTCCCTAAACTACAAACCTTGCTAAAAGGCATAAATTGGGATAAAATATTAGGAACAAAGAACACGGAGGAGAGATGGGTTTGCTTTAAGAGTATATTAAATAAGGGCATTAGCCAATGTATCCCATTGGGTAATAAATTTAAAAGGGCGCACAAATGTCCTGGATGACTTAACTCCAATGTAAAAATGCATATAAAAGCAAAGGAGAAGGCCTTCAAAAAATACAAGGTTGAGGGATCATCCTCAGCATTCAGACTTTATAAAGAATGCAACAAGAAATGTAAGGGTGCAATTAGGGCGGCTAAGATAGAACATGAAAGACACATAGCGGAGGAGAGCAAAAAAAATCCCAAGAAATTCTGTAAGTATGTAAACAGTAAAAAAAGGGAGGACTGGCCATATTGGGCCTATAAAGAATGAGGAAGGACATCTGGTTACAAAGGATGGGGAGATGGCGAGGGTATTGAATTTATTCTTCTCCTCAGTCTTCACGAGTGAATCGGGGGGCTTCAGTAACCAAAACTGCAGTGTTTATCCTCATGACACAACACAGGAAGCACCTCCATGGTTAACAGAGGACAGAATTAAAATTAGACTTGAGAAACTTAACATTAATAAATCACCAGGACCAGATGGCTTGCATCCGAGGGTACTTAGGGAACTCAGTCAAGTGATTGCCAGACCGTTGTTCCTAATTTTTACAGACAGTCTACTGACTGGAATGGTACCAGCTGATTGGAGAAAAGCCAATGTAGCACCAATATTTAAAAAGGGCCCAAAATACATCCCTGGGAATTACAGACCAGTTAGCCTAACATCAATAGTATATAAACTCTTGGAGGGGATGATAAGGGACTATATACAAGATTTTAGTAATGAGAACGGTATCATTAGCAGTAATCAGCATGGATTCATGAAGAATCGTTCTTGCCAAATCAATCTATTAACCTTCTATGAGGAGGTGAGTTGCCATCTAGATAAAGGAAGGCCCGTAGACGTGGTGTATCTGGATTTTGCAAAAGCATTTGACACAGTTCCCCATAAACGTTTACTGTACAAGATGAGGTCCGTTGGCATGGACCATAGGGTGAGTACATGGATTGAAAACTGGCTACAAGGGCGAGTTCAGAGGGTGGTGATAAATGGGGAGTACTTGGAATGGTCAGGGGTGGGTAGTGGGGTTCCCCAGGGTTCTGTGCTGGGACCAATCCTATTTAATTTGTTCATAAACGATCTGGAGGATGGGATAAACAGTTCAATCTCTGTATTTGCAGACGATACTAAGCTAAGCAGGGCAATAACTTCTCCGCAGGACGTGGAAACCTTGCAAAAAGACCTGAACAAATTAATGGGTTGGGCGACTACATGGCAAATGAGGTTCAATGTGGAAAAATGTAAAATAATGCATTTGGGTGGCAAAAATATGAATGCAATCTATACACTGGGGGGAGAACCTCTGGGGGAATTTAGGATGGAAAAGGTCCTAGTAGATGATAGGCTCTGCAATGGCAGGCAATGCCAAGCTGCTGCTAACAAAGCAAACAGAATATTGGCATGCATTAAAAGGGGGATCAACTCCAGAGATAAAATCCCACTCTACAAGACTCTGGTCTGGCCGCACCTGGAGTATGCTATCCAGTTCTGGGGACCAGTTCTCAGGAAGGATGTACTGGAAATGTGAGTACAAAGAAGGGCAACAAAGCTAATAAAGGGTCTGGAGGATCTTAGTTATGAGGAAAGGTTGCGAGCACTGAACTTATTCTCTCTGGAGAAGAGAGGCTTGAGAGGGGATATGATTTCAATATACAAATACCGTACTGGTGACCCTACAATAGAAATAAAATTTTTCGCAGAAGAGAGTTTAACAAGACTCGTGGCCACTCATTAAAATTAGAAGAAAAGAGGTTTAACCTTAAATTACGTAGAGGGTTCTTTACTGTAAGAGCGGCAAGGATGTGGAATTCCCTTCCTTAGGCGGTGGTCTCAGCGGGGAGCATCGATAGTTTCAAGAAACTATTAGATAAGCACCTGAATGACCACAACATACAGGGATATACAATATAATACTGACACATAATCACACATAGGTTGGACTTGATGGACTTGTGTCTTTTTTCAAGCTCACCTACTATGTAACTAATGTGTATTGAAGGGATGCAACAACAGTTCACAACAAGCCCGGTGGGACAGCCATCCAGCCGGGCACTCTCACATTTCAGTAGAGTGACAGGGTAGATTCCAGCCTGAATGACAGCACCTGTTGAGAGGGGACTGAATACGGCCTAGCCATCTGATCCCAATCGAGAATTGGTCAGAAGAGGTGAGGCCCTAGGCTTACCCTCCATGTTATAAACCTTTTCCTAGCACTGTAACTGTCCCTAATAGATGTAGTATTCTGTCCACTCAGCAAGCATGCCAAAACCCGGGAGCCAGGACCTTAAATAGGCTCTGCCTGACCCTGACTTCTTGAGTCACATGGGTTGGCAGCATCCAATAGGATAGCTCCCATAGTGGCCCAGGAAAGCATTAAGGAACCTTGTACCTCTTGTCCTCCTCTCTACCAACAATGCCACTATGCCGGGCACCACCTGCTGTGGAGAAAATAGACTGCGCCTGCCTACAGCTTTTATTGTAGAAAGATCACCTCACAAAACAACAAAAGCAACGTTTGGGAGCCGCGCAGGACCCCTTCGTCAGGCATGTAAAAACATCACATGCCTGGCTAAGTGGTCCTGCAAGGCTCCGAAACATTGCACTTGTTCTTTTGTGATGTGATGTTTCTGCAATAAAAGCTTTAGACAACATTTGAAGACCCATGGTGTGCTGGCGATTATGTGCATTTATCTGAGATGTATCCAGTATCCAGCTGGTAGTCCCTGCAGCACCCCCTACTAACCAGCCCTGTTCCAGGAAAGTGTGCAATGAAAATTAGAGGTCGACCGATATGGGTTTTTCTCTGGCCGATGCCGATATTTAGAAATCGCGGTGGCCGATGGCCGATATATGATGCTGATTTTTTTGGGCCAATATATTAGGCCGATTTTTTTTTTTTTCTTTTTTTTTTTTTCCTTCATCTCATAAAATCTAACAGTTAGACCCCTTTCACACTGGGGTGTTTTTCAGGCGCTTTTGGGCTAAAAATAGCGCCTGTAAAGTGCCTCTAAAACGGCTCCCCTGCACTCTGTGTGAAAGCTCGAGTGCTTTCACACTGAGGCGATGCGCTGGCAGGATGTTAAAAAAAAGTCCTGCAAGCAGCATCTTTGGAGCGGTGTATACCACCTCCTGCCCATTGAAATGAATGCGCACCGCTGCCGAAGTGCCTGCAAAGCGTTTCGGCAGCAGCGCTTTAGGGGCTCATTTAACCCCTTCCTCGGCCGCTAGCTGGGTTATAAGCGCCCCGCTAGCAGCCGAATAGCGCCGCTAAAATGACGGTAAAGCGCCGCTAAAACTAACAGCGTTTTACCATCAACGCATGCCCGCTCCAGTGTGGAAACAACCTTAAGTAATAAGTGATACAGAAAATTTTTTACATTTAAACATTTATTAAACAAAACAAACCTCCAATCAGTTCACTTGTATGTATAATTTAGATTTTAAAAAAATAACTATATCTTAAATATTAAATACACAAAAACAGGTAATCAAAACTTTTGGACGAAAAAAATGGGCTAACTTTACTGCTTATTTTAGTATTTTATTTCATTAGTGTATTTTTTTAAAAAAAATTGCGTTTGAAAGACCGCTGCGCAAATACCGTGTGACATAAAATCTTGCAACAACCGCTATTTTATTCCCTAGGGTCTCTGCTAAAATATATATCTATATCTATATATATATATATATATATATATATATATATATATATATATATATATATATATATATATATATATATATATATATATATATATATATATGTTTGGGGGTTCTAAGTGATTTTCTAGCAGAAAATACAGGATTTTTACTTGTAAGTGTTTGTGTCAGAAAAGATTTAGTCTTAAATGGTTAAACTGAGCGCTTCTACACACAGAGTTCAGTCTATTGATAAAAGAACCTGAAGAGATACAATGTTTCTTCTTATCAGACTTGGCAGGCTGCCGAGAGGAGGAGGAGAGAAGAAAACTTCAGACAACTTGCACTGACTTCTATTACAGAAGTCATTTGCAAGTCCCGCTGAAGTTATAATCGGCTTTTTTTATCAGCACAATCGGCCGATGCCGATTAAGTAAAAAAAGCCAAATATCGGCCGATATATCGGTCGACCTCTAATGAAAATACAGACAAGATTGCACCTTCCTACACAGGTTAGTGCAATTTGACCAGGGCGCTGCTTTGGTACTCTGCCTGGGGTAGCTGCAGGGTGAATACCTACACTTATTCTCTGCTGGCAGCAGGGCTGGATTGGACACCTATGCTCTTCACTTGCATCTAAACGGCAGAGCCCCATGCACCAGTGCTAAATGGCCAGTGTGCATGGGGGCTTAAGTCCCAGTCCTGTGCATGGTAGGAGCCACAGGCAGACAGTGTTTTCCAGCAGCAGTAGTGGTCTGGACCAATGGTTGTCAACCCTGTCCTCAAGTATCCACAACAAGCCATGTTTGCAGGTTTTCCTTTATCTTGCACAGGTGCTTTAAATCAGGGTCAATGGCTTGGTATTTTGGACAGCTTTTTTATCTAAGAGAAATTCCCAAAACATGGCCTGTTGGGGGTACTTGAGGACAGGGTTGAGAACCACTGGTCTGGATCACCTTCAGAGGTTGTTGAGCCCTGGGGTTCTGAACCTCACTGACCAGAATTAGAAAAGAGCATTTTCTAGCTACCAAAGCCAATAGTGGGTACCTTGTGGTATATGCTTCTAGGCAGAACTTTTTTTAACATGACAAGCTGGTTTGCTTTAGTGAAGGAAGATAAATATTAAATACCATTTTCTGAGCTTATTATTTCACTGCCCTGCTTTTTACACTATCAATCTTCTCAACATCATCTGTATTGTTCCGCCATGATCCTGCCTTTGCTGCTGTGATCTGTGGGTAGTCTTCTTCTATGATACAAGCACCCGCTGCTCCCTCAGTCTAGACTGAATAATGTCTGTATTCATTGTTAAACAGGTTAAACTAAATGAAGGAATATTTCGGCACTCCTGTAACCTCACTTCTAAGCAGTAGACAGAGCGTGTACTTAGATGCTAAAGGACAAAGTGCCACCTAACCACTATTGTTGGCACCAGCACCTAATTTAATCTGTAGCATGTCTCCCTATTCAAGCAAAGCAGTGAAGAAAAAGAAAAATAGCCCCATCCTACTTGTCTTTAGAATGGTTCTGTGAAGATAGAAATATGGAAGCTGACATTGCTGACTTGTTTTTATAAGATGCATGCTCCACCTTGAACCTGGCATCAGTACCCAGTAAGTCAACAAACAAGCCTGTGGGGCAGAAGTTAAGACTTTTTTTCAGACTTTACTAGCTGCTTGCTTGTTATCTGTCAGGGACTTACTACATTACTATGCAGCTTTTTACAAAATGTGCCCATATCTCAATCCTCACATTTTATTAAAACTTTATTAATTATTGCATAACTGCCAATTATTGAATATGTTTCTGGAACATAAAAGATCTTATCCTGAAAACAGTCCTTGCATCAAAATGCAAGTTAGGCTGAAATTGCTGGAGGCTCCTTTACAAATCATCTACTGTTAGGTGTACAAAAACAATTCAAAAAACGTTGGGAAGCTGTGTTAAATCGACATAAAAACAGAATGCAATGATTTGTAAAACTCATAAACCCAAATTTTATTCACAATAGAAAATGGTAGCCAAAAAGAACGTCAAATTTCAATTCATATGACAACAGAACAGTTTTCCACTTTGCAACAGACTGTTTTAAATGAGCTTTGGCCCAGAGAAGATAGCGGTGTTGATGAATCATGTTCAGATATGGCTTCTTCTTTGCATGATAGATCTTTACCTTGCATTTTTGGATGGCACAGCAAACTGTGTTTACAGACTGTGATTTTAGGAAGTATTCTTGAGCCCATGCAGTGATGTCCCTCACAGAATCTTGCCTGTTTTTAATGCAATGTCATCTGAGGGCCTGAAAATCATGGGCATCAAATATTGTGGCTTGGCCTTGTCCCTTGCACACAAGGAGATTTCTTTGAATTATTTAAAGTCTTTGTAATTTTACATTGATGAACATTATTCTGAAATTATTCAACAATTTTTAGACGTAGCTTTTCACAGATTGGTGAACCTCTGCTCATCTGTACTTCTGAGACTCTTACTCTCTAAGATGCTCTTTTTATACCCAAACATGTTACTGACCTGTCCCAACTGTGATGAGGCGTGTTGCTACCATCAAATTTGAAATTGCCTTTCTCAGTCTAAACATTTGATATGTTTTATATTTTCTATTGAGAAAAATGTGGGTTTATGAGCTCTAAAAATCATTGCATTCTGTTTTTATGTATATTTTACACAGCGTCCCAACTTTTTTGGAACTGGGGTTGTAAAATTTACCTTAAAAAAAAAAAAAATTATACTTACCTTATCCCTATCCCAGCACTGGTTGTGATGTCACAATCCTTTCGGGAAGATTCATGGGCAATGCAGAGCAGGTGAAGTCTCTTAAGAAGACACTCCAGCCCATGGCAAGATTTCAGCTAGCTGGAAGGAGTGTAACATTAACCTCACCTAATATCGTAAAATAGGGATCTTTATTCAGAACACCTTGGTATAGTCATAAGCCTGTTCTTTATTCACATAAAGTAACAAGCATCACAGGTGTCACAGAATGAAGGACAAGATTATTCCACCACCAAGGTGGGCTGGTGAAGATTCCTATTTTACAATGATTATATGGTAGAGCCATCCATGAATTCACTACAGCACCCTACACGAACTGTTGGTGAGCCTGTAAGGAGTGCAACCAATACAATACAACTTCTCTGTAAACCATCATCACCTAGGTGCCATGAGCGGAAACAGGGAAGAAGTAAGAATGAACCCTAACTTTTTGAAATTTTTGGTTGTAGATTAACGTTCTCAACCCTTTTACTCCAGAGGAACCTTTGAAATATTCTTCAGGTCTTGGGGAGTCCTTGCTAAAAATAAAAACAATACCTAAAGTTCATGGAGTTATCTCCCTAAACTGTAGAATCCTCAGGGCTGGGCTCAGCCCTTCCTCCTCAAAGCTGGCCGCTCAGCTGTCGGCTAATTGCCAGCTCCTTTCTCTCCACAGTGACTCACCTGTTGATGATATCCTGCTCGTCAATCCTGCCTACTTAAGCCGTCCAGACCAGATGATCTCGGCCTTCGCCTTGGTCACATCTCTAGAGACGTTCTCCTAGGTTCCTGTTAAAGAATTGCTTTGCTGACATTTCTTCTTCCTTCTGGCTCCAGATCCTGCTTGCTGTACTACTATGCTCATTTCTGGCTCCCTGATGTTTTGGTTTGTCTGACTATCTGTTCCAGTTCCTAAACTCTGGCTATGTTTTGACTACGTTTACTCTGTTTACCTTATTATTATTAAACAAGTGTGATTTAACTGTACTTCTGTCTCAGTCTGATTCATGGTTTCTGACAGTAGGCAAAGGCCATGCATTCAAAAGATACAATTCATCCATTTGTTGCTAATATTTTTTCCAGATTGGATGAGCAGGATCACCGCATGGATCAGTTTGCCATGGCATTACAAACGCTCCTGAGTCGCACAGCTCACCTGGAATCTCCCACTGTGGCTGCTCCGGTACAACCTGTGTTGCAGGCCTTCCCTGCTCCTGCTCCAGGCTCTGTGTGAGCACCCGCCTCGAGTATTACCTCTATAAGAGGTATGTCTGGTTCCGCTCTGCTTCCCCAGCAATTTGGGGGCGATCAAGTCCAATGCAGAGGGTTTCTCAACCAGGTTGAGATATACTTTGAGATGCTACCCCAGGCGCTTCCCACAGACAGAAGCAAAGTAGGTTTCATGATATCTTTGCTTTCTGAGAGAGCCTTGGCCTGGGCAAACCCTCTATGGGAGATGCAAAAAACTGTTGTCTTGAGTCACCCAGAGTTTGTGGCTTCTCTTAAAAGGGTATTTGATGTTCCCACACGCTCCGCTTCTAGTGACAAGTGCCTCATGTTGCCGATTATGCCATTGAACTCTGTACTCTGGCAGCAGAGGTTGCTTGGAACAATGAGGCCCTCGTGGCTGATTTTTCTCATGGTCTCTCAGATACCATCAAGGATGAGAGAGCAGCCCAAGATATACCCACTGAGATGGAGAAGTTGATCACATTTGCCATCCTCATTGACTCCAGACTCAGAGAAAGACTTCCTTTTGAGGAGTGCTTGAGGAGGCCTCCTGTACATTTGTCTCCGAACTTTGCAGTCCCACCCTTGCCTCCCTCACTTCCCATGCCTCCTGGTACCGAGTCAGTCAGTAAAGATGAACCCATGCACTTGGGCTTCACGCATTTCACTGCGTATGAGAGAACCCTTAGGAGGAGGTAGAGATTGTGCCTTTATTGTGGCCAGGCAGATCACTTTTTGAAGTCTTGTCCTACCCATCCAGGGAAGGCCCGAACCGTGAGGTCCTGTCATGGACAGACCTTTGGTGGCGTTGTTTTGTCCCCAGTTATCCAGAAGGATAAGCCCCTGGTTTTGGTTACTTTTTCTTGGGCTGAGTCCTTTGTCGAGATACAGGCTCAAATCAACTCTGGCGCTGCAGGCCTGTTCATTGATGCTGCCTTTGTATCAAAGCACTCGATTCCGCTGCAGCTGCATGACACTCCACTTGCCATTATGGCTCTTGATAGGAGACCTCTACAGCCTGCCCATGTGACTCATGAGACTGTTCCGTTGTCCATGGCCGTAGGGGCTCTTCACCATGAGATAATCCAATTCCAAGTTATTTCCTCACCTAAGTTTCCTCTGGTTATTGGTTATCCTTGGTTACAGAGGCACAACCGCTCTTTTGATTGGCACCATGCTGAGGTTCTCTCCTGGTCACCACAATGCAGTAAGACATGCTTCCAGAAGGTAGCCAAGGTCCTGTGCACCTCTTCACTCTTCACTATGGTCAAGCCGGTAGTTTGCCTCCACACAGGTCGTATGATTGCGCAATTGACCTTCAACCTGGTGCCATACCCCTCGTGGCCGGGTTTACCCTTTCTTGGTCTTGGAGAATAGGGCCATGGAGGAGTATGTTGCAGATGCACTTTCTCGGGGTTTCATCCACAAATCCTCATCTCCTGCTGGTTTCTTCTTTGTGAAGAAGAAGAGTGGTGAACTGAGACCTTGTATTGATTATAGAGGTCTCAGTCATTTCACGATTAAGAATGCCTATCCGATTCCATTGATTAACGAGTTATTTGACGGTCTCAAGGGAGCAACGGTTTTTACAAAGCTCGATTTGAGAGGGGCATACAATCTCATGAGGATTAAGGAGGGCAACGAGTGGAAAACTGCCTTTAATACCAGAACAGGCCATTATGAGTACCTCGTAATGCCTTTTTGCCTTTGTAACGACCGTTTTCCAGGAGTTTATTAACGCTATCCTCCGAGATTTGTTGCAGTTATGTGAGGTGGTTTATCTCGAACATATCCTCATAAAAATATGAAAATATGTCTGTTGTGTGCTTCAGAAACTAAGAGAGAACAATCTCTATTGTAAACTTAAGAAGTGCGTGTTCCATCAGGAACAGGTTCAATTCCTGGGTTGTGTCATTTCCACTGCTGGTTTTTCGATGGACCCAGAGAAACCTTCAGCAGTCCTAGATTGGCCCTGACCCGTGGGTTTACGTCCTCTGCAGCGTTTTCTTGGATTTGCCAACTATTATCGGAAGTTTATTCGTAACTTCTCATCTCTGGTCAAGCCTGACTGATATGACCAGAAAGGACGGTAACCCACAGAGAATCTCAAGGCTGCCTTTGTTTCTGCTCCTGTGTTGGCACATCCTGATCCTATGTTACCTTTTATCCTTGAGTTTGATGCCTATGAGACTAGAATTGGCACCCTTCTGTCTCAACGTCCTACCTCTGAGAGCACTATGCATCCTTGTGGCTACTTTTCCAAGAAATTGTCCCCTGTGGAGTGCAATTATGAGATTGATGACAGAGAGCTGTTAGCAATCATTTTAGCCCTGAAAGAAAGGAGAAATTTCCTTGAAGGTACCACTGTGCCGGTTCTCATCCTTACTGACCATAAGAATCTCACATTCTTGTCTGAGGCTAAACGCCTCTCTCCCAGAAGGGCAAGCTGGGCTCTTTTCTTGTCTAGTTTCAATTACATTGTCTCATTCTTACCCGGTACTAAGAATGTAAGGGCTGACGCTTTGTCACGACAATTTTCCTCCACTTCCAAGATGGAGTCAGTTCCGGTTCCTGTGATTCCTCCTGATCGTATTCTGGCTACGGTTCGCACCAGTCTCACTTCTCCTTTGGGTGACAAAATTCTTGCCGCTCAGAGAGACCTTGTGACCGCTGCTTTGTCCCAGAGAGTCTCCGTACTGCCGTGCTCCAGACTTACCATTCTCTCAAGGCTGCTGGCCACCCTGGGAAGAATCAACTCTTGTGGGCCATTTCCCAACAATTCTAGTGGCCTAGTCTACATGCTGATGTAGCCACCTTCGTAGCTGCCTGTTCCGTGTGTGCTCAGAGTAAGACTCCACGACAGCTTCCAGTGGGCCTCCTACAACCCATACCCAATGGTGAGAGGCCCTGGACCCACCTGTCTATGGATTTCATTTCATTGTGGATTTAGCCAACTCCCAGGTCAACACAGTTATCCTTATGGTGGTTGATTGGTTCTCGAAAATGTCCCATTGTATTCCACTTAAGAAGTTGCCGACTTCTAAGGAGCTGGCTTCCATTTTTGCTTGGGAGATCTTTTGCTTCCATGGGCTACCCAAAGTGATTGTCTCGGAAAGGGGTAGTCAGTTTGTGTCCCGGGTTCTGGCGAGCCTTTTGTGCACAGTTGGGAATTAAGCTTTCTTTCTCCTCTGCGTATCACCCGCAGTCTGATGGGCCCGCAGAACGAGCCAATCAGTCCTTGGAGCATTTCCTACGTTGCTATATTTATGACCATCATAACAACTGGTCAGACTTCTTAATGTGGGCGGAGTTTGCTCACAATAGTGCCTTGAATTCTGCTTCCCGATTGTCCCCAATTATGGTGAACTATGGTTTCCAACCTTCCATGTTGCCTGACTTTTTGGTTCCGCAGAGTATTCGTGCAATAGAGGAGCATCTCTGTGGTCTTCATTCCACTTGGACACAAGTCCAGGAGGCTTTGCGACATGCTAATGATAGGTACAGACTCCATGCTGACCGCAGAGACCCTCCTGTGCCTTCCTACCAGGTTGGGGACAGGATCTGGATGTCATCTTGCAACCTCCGACTTCGTATTCCTTCTCTGAAGTTTGCACCTCAGTTTATTGGGCCTTTACATATTCTTTGCAGGATTACAAAATTCTTGCCGCTCAGAGAGACCTTGTGACGGCTGCTTTGTCCCAGGGAGTCTCCGTACTGCCGTGCTCCAGACTTACCATTCTCCCAAGGCTGCTGGCCACCCTGGGAATAATCAACACTTGTGGGCCATTTCCCAACAATTCTGGTGGCCTAGTCTACATGCTGATGTAACCGCCTTTGTAGCTGCCTGTTCTGTGTGTGCTCAGGGTAAGACTCCACGACAGCTTCCACTAGGCCTCCTACAACCCATACCCAATGGAGAGAGGCCCTGGACCCACCTGTCTATAGATTTCATTTAATTGTGGATTTACCCAACTCCCAGGTCAACACAGTTATCCTTATGGTGGTTGACCGGTTCTTGAAAATGTCTCATTGTATTCCACTTAAGAAGTTGCCCACTTCTAAGGAACTGGCTTCCATTTTTGCTTGGGAGATCTTTCGCTTACATGGGCTACCCAAGTTGATTGTCTCGGACAGGGGTAGTCAGTTTGTGTCCTGGTTCTGGCGAGCCTTTTGTGCACAGTTGGAAATGAAACTTTCTTTCTCTTCTCCGTATTACCCGCAGTATGATGGGGCCGCAGAACGAGCCAATCAGTCCTTGGAGCAATTCCTATGTTGCTATATTTATGACCATCATAACAACTGGTCAGACCTCTTATCGTGGGCAGAGTTTGCTCACAATAGTGCTTTGAATTCTGCTTCCCGATTGTCCCCAATTATGGTGAACTATAGTTTCCAACCTTCCATGTTGCCTGACTTGTTTGTTCCGCAGAGTATTCCTGCAATAGAGGAGCATCTCTGTGGTCTTTGTTCCACTTGGGCTCAAGTCCAGGAGGCTTTGCAACATGCTAATGATAGGTACAGACTCCATGCTGACCGCAGACGCCTGCCTGCGCCTTCCTACCAGGTTCGGGACAGGGTCTGGATGTCATCTCGCAACCTCCGACTTCGTGTTCCCCCTCTGAAGTTTGCACCTTGGTTTATTGGGCCTTTCCGTATTCTTTGCAGGATTAACCCAGTGGCTTACGCATTAGACCTTCCTTCTCATATGCGTACGTCAAATATATTTCATGTCTCCTTATTAAAACCTTTGGTCTGCAACCACTTTACAACCTCAGTGCTTCGTCCTCACCCTGTACAGGTTGAGACCCATGAGGAGTATGAAGTACAGTCCATTGTTGACTCCCGTAGGTTCCGTGTGCGCATACTGTACCTAGTGCATTGGAAAGGGTACAGTCCGGAGGAACGCTCTTGGATCTCATCCTCGGACGTACATGCCCCTGTCCTCCTCCGTGATTTCCATAGACATTGTCCCTTCAAGCCTGGTGGTCCTCTGGGGGGGAGGGGTCATTAAGGAGGGGGTACTGTCAGGGCTGTGCTCAGCCCTTCCTTCTCAGAGCTGGCCACTCAGCTGTTGGTTAATTGCCAGCTCCTTTCTCTCCACAGTGACTCACCTGTTGATGATATCCTGCTCGTCAGTCCTGCCTACTTAAGCCTTCAAGCCCAGATGATCTCTGCCTTCGCATTGGTCACATCCCTAGAGACGCACTCCTGTGTTCCTGTTAAAGAATTGCTTTGCTGACATTTCTTCTTCCTTCTGGCTTCAGATTCTGCTTGCTGTTCTACTACGCTCATCTCTGGCTCCCTGATGTTTTGGCTTGTCTGACTATCCGTTCCAGTTCCTGAACTCTGGCTATGTTTTGACTACATTTACTCTGTTTACCTTTTTATTATTATTATTATTATTAAACAAGTGTGATTTAACTGTACTTCTCTCTCAGTCTGATTCATGGTTTCTGACAAGAATGCTTTAAATATAAGAATACATTTTATAAAACACCTAGCATATTTAGCACACTGAACATATATTTTTTTTATACCCTACTGCTCTGTACAAAGTTTTTAGTAATAATTTTGAATTAAAATGAATAATAGCAAAAAAGTAATGTAGACAGTAAAAATTGTGGAGTCCCCTAACCCCCTGGCATTGGTGGCAGTGCCAGATTTAATAGCGGGCATAAAAGGCAACTGCCCTCGGCCCCCTGACAGAAGGGGCCCCCTTCCCAAACAAAAATAATATAAAGCAATATAAAAAATGTATATACAGTAATTAAAAATACACAGTAATAAAATATATAATAATAATAATAATAATAATAATGATAAATTACATTCTTTTATTAAAAGAGAAGGATGGGAATATATATTCTTTTTAATCATACTTACTTAGGTGATGCAGCATCGGTGCGATGCTGTATCTGTCCCCCACCGGCTCTAACACTGAGAACCAAGTGATCAAACACCGCCAATTGCTTGGTTCTTACAGCTCCATGAGCAGAGAGCCGGTGACTGTCAGTCAGCAGCTCTCTGGTCTACCCCCCCCACACCCTGCTCACTGGAGTGCTGAGCTGTGGAGGGGGCAGCTCACCGAGAAGCTCTGCGGGGTGCCTGTCCAGGCATGTTTGCCCAAACCTGGACCGTCTTTGTGATCTCAGCCGACAACGGGCTTCAATGGGTCACAGGAGTGCAGAACAAACTGCACACCTGTGATCCACAGAAGTACAGCCTAAAAAGCTTTGGTTGTACTTCTCCTTTAGATGTATCTTGGGAAGTAATATTTTGTCAGCCATCATCTGTAAAAGTTTTTACTCTCGACTGGTATATTGCATTGTTTTTAAAAACAAATTTTGGCATCCCAAGCGAACCACACATAGAGCACTATGACAGCTTGCATGTGTCTGTGCACAAATGACCTAGAATGACGTGGTGTCATGCATGTTAAAAATATGTGACTGTCATTGAGAATGTAAACCAACTCTATGTATGAGGGGCTCCCAGAACCTGAAGTGTCCCAGGCCCCCAAAAGGTCTAAATCTGGCCCTAATTGGTGGCCAGTGTAGGTAGTAGGTCAATTTGCCACTGCCCTCTGCCCTCAAGGAAATCCAAGGAACCTCAGGAGGAACTCTAGAATTCCACGGAAACCTTGTTGAGAAAGGCTGCTTCAAACTGATGTAGTTCTTCTTTCAGCATCCTTTATGGTCATGCTCAGAAAATAACTCTACTAAATTTACTCCAAAATATACGTAACGGTCGACAGTTCCAGGTTTGGGAGTCCTAATGGAATCCCAGAATGTGTAGTTTGGGTCTCCAGATTAAAAGATTTGTAATAACTCTATACTGTATGTTAAAACTTATGAGGTTGTGGAACAATGGCACAGCTTATATTTTGGTGTCCAGGCAAATGATACACTAATGCCCCATACACATGATTGGAAATTCCGCCAGCAAAAGTCCGATGTGAGCTCTTGGTCGGAAATTCCGACCATGTGTATGCTCCATCGGACTTTTGCTGGCAGAATTCCCGCCAGCAAAAGATTGAGAGCAGGATCTCAATTTTTCGGTCGGAAAAAGTTCCGAACAGAAATTACGATCGTCTGTACCAATTTCGACTCGCAAAATTCCTACGCATGCTCGGAAACAATTCGACGCATGCTCGGAAGCATTGAACTTCATTTTCTTGGCTCGTCGTAGTGTTGTACCTCACCGCGTTCTTGACGGTCGAAAGTTCAGAGAACTTTTGTGTGACCGTGTGTATGCAAGCCAAGCTTGAGCGGAATTCCGTTGGAAAAACCATCCAAGATTTTTCCGATGGAAATTCCGCTCTTGTGTACGGGACATAACACTTGGCACCGCAATGCAGATGAACACCACTCAACTGAGACAATTCTAACAGGCTCTTATGGAAGCAGTGGCACACAAACAATAATATAGATAATATTTGTGTTTCCATTTTGCCAGAAGAGTAAAGAGAAAATATCGGGGGTAAATTTTAAAAACTGGAAGCAATAAAAGAATGTTGCCCATATCAACCAATCACAAACCAGTTGTCACTTTTCTAATGCATGTGCATTCAGAGCCCATATCTATTTCTTTCCCCCATAGTTTTTATTACAGTGCCTAAAATTTATAGAATAACCTACCTTGATTGAATCTTAATCACTAATCTACATTATTTGCTTGCATCACAGCTGTAAACTAAATCTGAATCTAAAACACAGATAATGATGATACAGATGATTATCAGACATTAAAGTGGTACTACACTGCATATGAGCACCACAAATCTAAATTGATTTTTAATTAATTTTTAACATGCAAAGCAATCTCCCCCATCCATGTCTCTATGCTTTATTCTACTGAGAAATCACTTTGAAAAACACCCCCTAGCATTTCTGCATGTGGCCATTTTGGGCAGGTGATTTGTGTAGCATTTCCTTCCTGGCATCCTTCTGCCCTTAGTTTGGACATGCAGGCAGGAGGGTGTGCTTAGCTGATAAAACCCCTCCTCCCCTCCTGAAGATTCCTGGGATGTATGACATCACTGGCCTAACACTGGAAACCAGGAAGTAACTAAAGAAATATAAAAAAAAGTTTTAAACAAGTAAATATTACATACTTTCCTATCTATTTACTAATTAATAAAATTAAAATATTAAAAATAGTCAATGTTGATTGAGAGAGTGAAGTTCAGCTTTAACTGTCATTAGAAATATTTGTTGACAATATTAGATCAGTGGCCTTCAAACCCAGTGATCAGCGAACCAGATTTTCAGGATTTCCTTTAATGAAATTGGCTGTCCTAATTACTAATCTACTTGGCAAAAAGCATATCACATTGTGTTTATGTTCTGGCTCATGTGACTTGTGGCTCATGTGTTGGATGATGTGACCAACAGCAAAAGAGTGTGTGCTATCGCTCTCACTCTCTCATACTGGTCTCTGGAAGTTCAACATAGTACCTCATGGCAAAGAACTCTCTGAGGATCTAAAAAAAAGAATTATTGCTCTACATAAAGATGGCCTAGGCTATAAGAAAGATTGCCAAGACCCTGAAACTGAGCTGCAGCACGGTGGCCAACACTATACAGCGTTTTAGCAGGACATGTTCCACTCAGAACAGGCCTCGCCATGGTTGACCAAAGAAGTTGAGTGCACGTCCTCATATCCAGAGGTTGTCTTTGGGAAATAGATGTATGAGTGCTGCCAGCATTGCTGCAGAGGTTGAAGGGGTGGGGGGTCAGTCTGTCAGTGCTCAGACCATACTCCACACACTGTATCAAATTGGTCTGCATGGCTGTTGTCCCAGAAGGAAGCCTCCTCTAAAGATAATGCACAGGTAAGCCTGCAAACAGTTTGCTCAAGACAAGCAGACTAAGGATATGGATTACTGGAACCATGTCCTGTGGTCTGATGAGACCAAGATAAACTTATTTGGTTCAGATGGTGTCAAGCATGTGTGGCGGCAACCAGGTGAGGAGTACAAAGACAAGTGTGTCTTGCCTACAGTCAAGCATGGTGGTGGGGGTGTCATGGTCTGGGGCTGCATGTGTGCTGTCGGCACTGGAGAGCTACAGTTCATTGAGGGAACCATGAATGCCAACATGTACTGTGACATACTGAAGCAGAGCATGATCCCCTCCCTTTGGAAACTGGGCCACAGGGCAGTATTCCAACATGATAACGACCCCAAACACACCTCCAAGACGACCACTGCCTTGCTAAAGAAACTGAGGGTAAAGGTGATGGACTGGCCAAGCATGTCTCCAGACCCAAACCCTATTGTCATCATGGAGGAGTGGAAGAGGACTCCAGTGGCAACCTGTGAAGCTCTGGTGAACTCCATGCCCAAAAGGGTTAAGGCTGTGCTGGAAAATAATGGTGGCCACACAAAATATTGACACTTTGGGCCCAATTTAGACATTTTCACTTAGGGGTGTACTCACTTTTGTTGCCAGCGGTTTAGACACTAGTGTGTTGAGTTATTTTGAGGGGACAGAAAATGTACACTGTTATACAAGCTGTACAGTCACTACTTTACATGGTAGCAAAGTGTCATTTCTTCAGTGTTGTCACATGAAAAGATATAATAAAATATTCACAAAAATGTGAGGGGTGTACTCACTTTTGTGAGATACTGTATGCAAGAAATAGCTCATTTAGAAAGTATTACCTACTGGTAAGTGAGGAATGAAAATGACTGATATTACATTTACTGTCCTTTAGAATTTAGGGGGACCAGACTGTAGCCACTGGGAGTAGAAATTGTCCTGGCATAAGGGGGTAAACAGTGCATCTATGGAATTAGGGGGAGGAATGGTGTCCCATCGTTGGTCTCAGTGGGAAGAAATAGTGCCACCATTGTTGATGTCAGAAACAGGATATATTCCCCATTGTTGGTGTCAGTGGGAAGAATAGTGTCTTGCATCAATGGGAGGAAAAGTGTCCCAAGGGCCAGGTAAAGGCAAACAAAGGGTTGCATC
The DNA here is from genome assembly GCA_037952835.1 of Lithobates septentrionalis. NCBI lineage: Eukaryota > Metazoa > Chordata > Amphibia > Anura > Ranidae > Lithobates > Lithobates septentrionalis. The sequence continues at coordinate 449,488 of JBBDGP010003160.1, read as the reverse complement.
CGGCTCCTGGGCCACAGTTTGGAGACCACTGTGCTATAGCATTGTTATTATAATATAATCGTTATATCTTATTACCGTTGATCAGCCTTTTTCAAACAGGGTTCCATTAGACCCATAGGATTGAAGAGGTTTGTAGAGGTTCCTTGAGAACAGAGCAGTGGTTTGATTGATCCCCTGGATACACTGACCACCAATGTAAAGAGTTAATTCTGTACTGACCACCAATGTTACTTCTACACTTACCACCATTGTAAGGGGTCACCACTTCTACACTGACCACCAATGTGAGGGTCACTTCTACACTGACCACCAATGTGAGAGTGTCTGCTTCTTCACTGATTATCAATGTAAGAATGTCTACTTCTACACCGACCACTATTGCAATGGGTCACCTCTACAATGACCACCAATGTAAGGGGGTCACCTCTACAGCGACCACCAATGTAAGAGTGTCTGCTTCTACACTGATTATCAATGTAAGGGGTCACTTCTACACCGACTATCAATGTAAGAGCGTCTACTTCTACACTGAGCACCATTGTAAGGGGTCACTTCTACACTGACCACCAATGTAAGAGTGTCTGCTTCTACACTAACCACCAATGTAAGGGGTCACTTCTACACTGACCATCAATATAAGGTCTCCCTTTCACACTGATCACCAATGTAAGGGGTCACTTTCTACATTGACTACCAATGTAAAGGATCACTTTAACAATGACCACCAATGTAAGGGGCCACTTCTACAACGATCACCAATGTAAGGGTGTCGATTTCTACAATGATCACCAATGTAAGGGGTTCATTCTGTACTGATCACCAATGTTAGGGGTCACTTCTACACTGACCCCAATTGTAAGGGGTCATTTCTACCATGACCACTAATGTAAGGGGTTCGTTATTTACTGACCACTAATGTAAGGGGTTCGTTATGTACTGACCACTAATGTAAGGGGTTTGTTATGTACTGACCACTAATGTAAGGGGTTTGTTATGTACTGACCACCAATGTAAGGGGTCACTTCTACACTGACTACCAATGTAAGGGGTCACTTCTACACTGACCACCAATGTAAGAGGTAATTACAGTTTTCATTGTCTGTGTTTCTTTTCTGGCCATGAATTACTATTTGTTTCTCTTCATGACTATTACTTAACCCCATTCTTTATTCTTTTATTTAAAATGTACCATGAGCTGTAGGTCTAATCATTTTAGGAGGGTTTCCATAAGACCCGAGAGCTATTCCCCTGGGGTAAAAAGGTCGAGAAACACTGGGCTACATTACAGCTGGATAACTTGTGGCCTTTCAAGGACCTGCCTGGGCATGCTAAGTCTTGTAGTCCATCGGCATTCAGAACTACCCAGATGACTCGTGGCTAGACTGAATGGTCCAATTGTCTTCACCAGACTTCATTACTCTCTATTCCAATAGACAGACCTGATGTATTACTAACATACTAATAAAATTTCAAAGATTCTTCATTTTGTTCAATGCTTCTACCGTCATGCAAGGTTCTCCTCGTTCCTGATCATCATGTGATTAAACCATAGCATGAATATGATTTATTGCTTTTTAATGCTTCCTGGTGATCAGGGTCTGTGTACCATTTCTGTTAAATCATTACAGAGAACAAAGCCCTAGTCCACCTACTCTCTATAGAAATTGATTTATATTGTATTTATGTTTTTTCTAATATATCTAGATATATATTTAAATATATATCTATATATCTATATATAGATATATATCTATATATATTGTCTTCTTTTTCATTTCTGATCAATAGAACAATATTGCAATTGCTAAGCGACATGATTTTTCTTTATATTGAATGCCATCCTTGCTTGTTTGTACATTCCAACTGCTCGGTGTCAACCAAATCAGACCTGCATACGTATGTAAACAGATGTGCATGGGGTGCACTGCTAATACAGACGTGTAAATAAACAATACGGCTTTACAAGAGTGACATCATCCAACATTATAGACACAACAAGGTTGACATGGTACTCCTCCAGCAGGAGACTGCAGGGCAAAGGATGCTTGCAGAAATCTCAGTTCATTCTTCTTTAGGCAGAGAACAAAGAAGCTCTCCTCTACAGAAGAAGGACCAAGCTACAATGAGGTTTCATGGATGTCATCCCCCAAGACATGCGAAGTTCTGGGGTGCTCAGACCTTGCTAATGCCATCTGCTACTCCTAGGACATGATATACGTCATAGCATCCCTTGTAATGGGGGAATGAATGAAAGCATTACGCAGCAAAGCTGCCATTGTACACTTCAGATTCTATGATTGTGCACCCTAGCATTTTTTTAACCCTTGCATTCAAATATCCTTAAAGCAGAGGCATGCATGATCCTAACCAATGTTCAGATGTTAATGCAGATTTACTATACCTCAATGGGCTCAGCAGCTGTAGAAAGGAAAGCAGGCAAGGATGGGAGGAACACAAGCAAGAATGGTTTCTGCTGCTGTAGGATGCTGTTCATATGGGCTGCAGTTCACTAGACTGCCACTGGGGGAGCTGCTGCTTCAATAGGTGGAGTTCTTTGTAATGACAAATGACAATCAATTATTGTTATAGAACATTAATGGCTCATTCAATCATTTTTGTATTTCAACATTGTAGCTTGTGTAGTTTATTCTATTCCAGTGTATCAAAAACTATTCTGGAGATAGTTTTACAGTGGATTTTAGGATTTTTAAACCCATAGCTTTCCAATTGCTATGGGACTACAAGTTCCAGCACCCTATACTATTCCAACCAGGCAAGACCGTTAATTTTACTTGTAACAGTCATCAAAAAATGGGCTAATAAATGCTGCTATATAATCAGTATGTTATGTATTTGTAATTTAAAACAATTAAAGCTGTATTAACTCTTTCGCTGCTAGAGGCGTTTTTTCTTTTTTTTTTTGCACACATGTTTAACCACTGCAATACCAGGCACTTTACCCCCTTCCTGCCCAGGCCAATTTTCAGCTTTCAGCACTGTCACACTTTGAATGACAATTGTACGGTCGTGCTACACTGTAACCATGTGAATTTTTTTATCAATTTCTTCACACAAATAGAGCTTTCTTTTGGTGGTATTTAATCACTTCTGGGATTTTATTTTTTCCTAAAAAAAAAAAAGTTTTTCTTAGTTTCTGTCAGTAAAATTTGTAAATAAGTAATTTTTCTCCTTCACTGATGGGCGCTGATGAGGCGGCATTGATGGGCACTGATAGTGATAGGCTGCACTGATGGGCACTGATGAGGCGGCACTTATGGGCACTGATGAGGCGGAACTTATGGGCACTGATTAGGTGGCACTGATGATGGGCATTGATGGGCAGCACTGATAGCCAGCACTGACTTGCATCACTAATGGCCACTGATTGGTGGCACTTGTGGGCACTGATTTCTGGCACTTGTGGGCAAAGGTGGGTACTGATTGCTGGCAGTGGTGGCCATACATTGCTGCCACTGACGGGAACTTAATTGTAATCAGGGCACTGATGATCAGTGCCCTGATTACATCCCTAGATGTCCTCTGTGAGGAGATGCTGCTGATCGGCTCTCCTCTCCCCACACTCTGTCAGTGTGAGGTGAGGAGCGACGATTACCGGCATCTCCATGTTTACATGTGACCAGCTGTGATTGGACACAGCCGATCACATGGTAAAAGAGCCGCGGCCATGGCTCTTTACAGAGATCGGGGTCGCGCCGTGTCCTAGCAAAACGGCGTGGTCGCAATCACTGCGCGCTCCCACAGGTGCATGAGGGCGGTCCTTCTGGGAGGCCGTCATATGACGATCACCCAAAACGTGAGCTCCACCGCCCAGCCGTCATTTGGTTAACCACTTCAATACAGGGCACTTTCCCCCCTTCCTGCCCCAGCCAATTTTCAGCTTTCAGCGCTGTCGCATTTTAAATGACAATTGCGTGGTCATGCAACGCTGTACACCAAACTAAATTTTTGTTACCACAAATAGAGCTTTCTTTTGGTGGTATTTGATCACCGCTGAGATTTTTATTTTTTGCTAAGCAAACATTTTGAAAAAAAAATGTTTTCTTTGTTTCTTTTATAAAATTTTGTAAATAAGTAAGTTTTCTCCTTCACTGATGGGCACTGATGAGGCTGCACTGACGGGCACTAATAAGGCGGCACTGATGGGCACTGATGAGGTGGCACTGATAGGCACTGATGATGAGGCACTAATATGCAGCACTGATGGGCACTGATAGGTGGCACTGAAATGCAGCACTGATGGGCACTGAAAGGCCACACTGATGGGCACTTATAGGTGGCACTGATGGGCACTTATAGGCAGCACTGATGGGCACTGATAGATGGCACTGATAGCATACCTCCCAACATTTTGAGATGGGAATGAGGGACACCTACTAGCAGATGTATGTAGGCATAGGACATGCCCCCTGCCATGCCCCCTTAAAGGATAATTAAACAAAAAAAGGTTAATTAAATCCACAAGGGACTTTTTTTTAACCACTACTATTCCTTTATATTGGCTTTAAAATTTACAAATGCAGCAATTTATAATTTGGATGAAAGGTTTAGCACTGGGAAACACTTTTTGAAAGATAAAATGTGCATTTTATATACAACTATATAGATCAGACCAAAATGAGGGACAAATGAGGAGGAAAGAGGGACATTGCTCCAAGTCAGGGACAGTCCCTCGAAATTAGGGACAGTTGGGAGCTATGCTGATAGGCAGCACTGATGAGGAGGCACTGACAGGCATTACTGATGGGCACTGATTGGCATCTATAATGGGCAGTGATTGGCACCTCTAATGGGCACTGATTGGCATCCCTGGTGGTAATTGGTGGGCACCCCTGGTGGGCACGGGTGGGCATCCTCGGTGGCTCTGCGCTGATAATCAATCAGCGCGGACCCCCCCCCTGTCAGGAGAGCAGCCGATCGGCTCTCCTCTACTCCCGTCTGTCAGTGCGAGTAGAGGAAAAGCCAATAAACAGCTCTTCCTGTCTACACTGTGATCGACTGTAATTATACACAGCTGATCACATGGTAAAGAGCCTACGTCAGAGGCTCTTTACCTCGATCGGAGATGGGGTGTGTCCAGGGCCGGCCCAAGACATTGTGCTGCCTGGGCCCGGGATTGAAATGCTGCCCCCCTCCTCCCTGCAGCCCCCCCCCAAAAAATTAAGCCCACCAAAAGGCCCCCACATTCATTATTTTATATCATAACAATTAAAACCAAAATTATATTTATTAAGAAGTCAGATTTACATGCAATAGTGGTGGTGGGGTTCAGACAGAGGTGGCGGCGGTGGTGGTGAGGGCCGGATTAAGAACATCATGGGCCTGGTGCTGAGGATTATGGTGGGGCTTTCTATAAAAAAATAATAATTAAAAAAAATAATTAAAATTGCAAACAATTTTTTGTTATAACAAATTATATTAAATAGAGAGAGAGGAAGAATGAGAGAGAAAGGGGATGAGAGAGGGGTGAGGGGAAAAGGGTTGGAGGATGAGAGAGAGAGGGGGGGATGAGAGGAGGAGCGAGGATGCGAATAAGCATGCGTGGAAGTGACAGCAACACAGCCCGGCCAAGGCAAGTGACCGAAGGCACAGAACCCGGAAGGAAGACAGGGTGAAGATGGAACAAAAGTGTGCCCATTCTAGAGCTGGTAACATTGAGGATATTCAATATAATTTTAAAGAACTGTTTTTGTGTGTAAGAGGGATAGGTGAGGAGTATGGATGGTATAAAAGTGGAAAGTATGTGCAGGTGAGGGAGAGGAATGTGGAGGGTATAACAGTGGGCACTATGTACAGGAGAGGAGTGTGGAGGGTATGATGGGGCAGTATGTACAGGAGAGGAGTGTGGAGGGTATGATAGGGGCAGTATGTACAGGAGAGGAGTGTGGAAGGTATTATGAAGGTGGTATGTACAGGAGAGGAGTGTGGAAAAAAAGATAGTTGGCAGTATGTACAGGAGAGGAGTGTGGAGGGTATGACAGTTGGCAGTATGTAAAGGAGAGGAGTGTGGAGGGTATCACAGTGGGCAGTATGTACAGGAGAGGAATGTGGAGGGTATGACAGTAAGCAGTACGCACAGGAGAGTAGTGTGGAGGGTTTGACAGTGGGCAGTATGTACAGGAGAGGAGTGTGGAGGGTATGACTGTGGGCAGTATGTACAGGAGAGGAGTGTGGAGGGTATGACGGTGGGCAGTATGTACAGGAGAGGAGTGTGGAGGGTATGACTGTGGGTAGTATGTACAGGAGAGGAGTGTGGAGGGTATGACAGTGAGCACTATGTATAGGAGAGAAGTGTGAAGGGTATGACAGTGGGCACTATGTATGTACAGGTGAGGAGGATGAAGGAATCTGGGAAGGAAAAATGTAAAGGTTTGTGGAAGGATGTTTAGGGACTGCATAGTGGTTAAGCGGGCCATACATGAATTGAAATTAAGCCAATTAAGCAGAGACCAGCCATAGTTGATCTATGTATGAGCTAGCTGGTTGTACACAAGTCAATCTATTAATTGACTTGAGTACAACCAGCCTGTCAGGTTTTTCCCAAAACAATGAGTGCTGCCGGCTATAGTTAGCAACACTTATCATTGTATTGTGTGGATAGGGAAGACTCCCCACTGGCAGAACACAATAACACTGCGGGAGTGATTCCCCCAGCCACAGGTCAGCGGGTGAGAGGGTGTGTTGGAATAGGCTGGGGAGAGAGGTCTGTCAGCAGGGGGGTGTGAGGGGGTCATGGAGGAATATCAATCAGCGGGTGGGGGGAGTAACTGGGAGTGATATCTTTTGGAGTAGGGTCTGTCATCTGCAGGTTGGGAAATGGTCACCTGTGATATAATTAGAAGGGAGGTGGCTAACATGGAAAGTGGCTGGGGAGTGACCTGGTTGGTGGTGAGTGTGAAATGGATGATTGCTGAATGGCAGTTTTACATTGTTGGACTATGCTGCTACTGCGAGTGAGTTTGACAGGCGGTGCTGCCTGTCAAACTCTGCAGGGTCCAAGCTGTCCATTGAGCTCAGTGCCTCTGACAAAAAGTGAGGAGAGGCACTGTGAGCACATCCTCTCAGTCTGCTGCAAACAGAGTGTGCCAGCTTGTATTTAAACTGGCTGCTCTGTATGTAGCTTCTGACAGGCTATGCAAGGAGCCCCATATCCCCAGGACCATAGGAGCCCCAAATTTTGACCAGTAGTTGGGTAGACCTTCAGCTACATACCCCCTAAATTGGGCTCTATGTGACCCCTGGTCGCCGAGCCACGACCCTCAAAGTCAATCTTTTTTTTTTGTGATTTTTTTTTTAAATGGGCCTATGTTAAGGTAAGGGGCCTGGAGCTGCAGCTCCAATAGCCCTATGTTAATCCAGCCCTGGTGGTGGTGAAGGGAGGGGTTTAGGGGTTTTAGACACAGGCAGGGGTGGTAGGGGGGTTAGACACAGGCAGGGGTGCTAGGGAGGGGGTTAGACACAGGCAGGGGTGGTAGGGGGGTTAGACACAGACAGGGGTGGTAGGGGGGGTTAGACACAGACAGGGGTCTTAGGGTGGTTGGACACAGACAGAGGTGGAAAGGAAGGGGTTAGACACAGACAGGGGTGGTAGGGGGGTTAGACACAGACTTTTTCTCAGTGACGGCAGCGCCTATAGCGATCCCTCTTTCATCATGGGGTCTCTGCTCAGCAGAAAGCTCCTCCCCCTTTACGCTGTTGGCCATCAGCCTGTCAGCTGACTTTCTCTTGTCAGCAGCAAAGGGGGGGGGGCGCAGAGAGGATAGGCAGGTGGCCAGCTGTTCGGGTATGGCAGCGAGTGATCTGCCATTACCTGTAATAGCAGTGGCACCGGGCCATCCACATAGTGAGATAAGGAGCGGAGCGGGTGGGCAGAGCCCGATCGGACAGGACCACTGTCTTCTTGGGTGTCAATGTGCCGCCCCTCAGAACCTGTAGGGTATAAGGGGCAGCTGTCATTCCCATTCCTTGCCGCTCAATGTGCAGATGCAGGGTGTGGAATGCCCTGGCCACAATTGATTGGGCAGCGGTGGGTGGGAAGGACAGCTTTTTACTAGGTTTGATTCTGCTAACCCATCCCTACCCAATGTCAGTGGGGGTAAGTGTTCTACAACATGCAGCAGTCGGACAAACATGGGACACACTTCATTAAGGCTCTGATCACACTAGCCGCACAATTTCGAGTGTGACTTTGGAGTACAACTTTTATGCAACTTTGATGAGACTTTGCACTGTCTGGCACTCAAGTAACATCAAAGTTGCATCAAAGCAAAGTAGTGCAAGAACCTTAACTACTTGGCGACCGGCTCACGTCAATATACGTTGGCAGAATGGCACGGACAGGCATAATAATGTACCTGTACGTTGCCCTTTAAGACGCGGCATTGTGGGCGCGCGCGCACCGCGAGCTCTGTGAGTGTGATTGCGGGTCCCGCGGACTCGATGGAGAGAAAGAATGGGGAAATGCTGATGTAAACAAGCATTTCCCCATTCTTCCTAGTGACAGGACACTGATCACAGCTCCCTGTGATCAGGAGGCAGTGTAGTAACACACGTAGCCCATCCCCCCTACAGTTAGAACACATCCCTAGGACATACTTAACCCCTTCAGCGCCCCCTCCTGGTTAACCCCTTCACTGCCAGTCACATTTACACAGTAATCAATTCATTTTTAATTGCACTGATCTCTGTATAAATGTGAATAAATGTGAATGGTCCCAAAATAGCGCCAAAAGTGTCCGATCTGTCCACTATAATGTCGCAGTCACGATAAAAATCGCTGGTCGCCGCCATTACTAGAAAATAAATTATTAATAAAAATGCCATAAAACTATCCCCTATTTTGTAGACGTTATAACTTTTGCACAAACCAATCAATAAAATGCCTATTGCGATTTTTTTAATCAAAAATATGTAGAAGAATACGTATCGGCCTAAACTGAGGAAAAAAAAAAGTTTTTTTTATATATTTTTGGGGGGTATTTATTATAGCAAAAAGTAAAAAATATTGCGTTTTTTCTTTTTCAAAATTGTCGCTCTTTTTTTGTTTATAGCGCAAAAAATAAAAACCGCAGAGGTGCTCAAATACCACCAAAAGAGAGCTCTATTTGTGGGAAAAAAAGGACGTCAATTTTGTTTGGGAGCAGCGCCGCACGAGCGCGCAATTGTCAGTTAAACAGCACAGTGCCAAATCGCAAAAAGTGCTCTGGTCTTTGGCCAGCCAAATGGTCCGGGGCTGAAGTGGTTAAAGTCCATGTATAGAAGAGAAATCCAAATCAAAACAAAATTTGGTGTGACCACCCTTTGCCTTCAAAACATTATCAGTTCTTCTAGGTACACTTGTAAGCGGGGGTAGAGTGTAGCGTCTTCACAGAGGGAATCACACGTACCGACTTTATAAATCAGGCAACGTTTATTACCGGAGAGCCACTAGTAGAAAGAGTATTTACAGCAGTAAGGCACGTAGTTTCACTCCAAGCATGGGGGCACAGGTACACAGCACAGTCACTTCTGATGTAAGCCGTAATTGTATTCATCAGCTCTATAGGCACTTTCCACTGACTAACACAGTATAAACCCAAGCACACGATGCGTATCTGTAGAGGCTGATATTCACACACGTTACCCGGTAACAAGGACATTCCTTCAGCAGATGGATATAGGCATCTGATACACTTGTCCCGCCCTCACAGCGAGTGCACCGGTTTTATTATCCGCAACGGGGAGTCTTTCATCCGACCAGGATTGCTGATACAGGACTCCGTAGGAACCCTGAGCTGTCCCTCACAGGCCGGAACACTCTCCCTATCTTCTCCTAAATCTCCCTCACAAATGGGCTCTCTGTCCCTGTCTATGCACACGCGTCAACTGCCTAAACATGGCTGGGCTTTCTTATATAAGGTATCCACCCAAAAATGAGTAAATAGGTTAAGAGGGTCTGCACTTAGGACGTGTATGCAGGTTGCAGCCTCCCCAAATAGCCCCCCGTAAGAGGGCTCTAAATTATAAAAGAAAGAGGATGAAAGGGGTGAGTGGCGCTACCTGTGTGCCAAATAGTGATCTACCAGAACACTCTTTAGTGGCTAAGTAGTTAAAAAAACACAGTGATATTGTTATAATAATTACAGCAAAACAGTTAACAGAAAAGCTGTGGTGTGATAATTATGATTGCTCGCCTACACCAGTAGGTAAATGCTAAAGCCCTCTGAGTGTGGGCACCAATCCTACACAGGAAAACTTATCACCAAAAATATAAATAACCTTTATAAATTAGTGGATCCATAATACTTTGTACAAATGATAATGAATCCTCTCCTTATATCAATGCATATAAAATCCAAACATAAGTTGCATGACAGTAGAGTGATCCTCTGCTTATAACAGTACATATAGTGTCCAAACCCTAAATTCAAAATGTATGTAGACCCAGAAAACAAAAAACAAAAAACAAAAAACAGAAAAGATACAAAAAAATCGCACCAAAATTAAAAATCGCACCAAAATGCAATTTATTGCACCGTATACAAAAAACACATATGTGCATTCATATAGTGTCCAAACCCTGAATTCAAGATGCATGCAAACCCAGAAACCAAAAAAAACTAAATAAAATGCAAGAAATTGCACCAAAAAACTGAAAAAGTGCAAAAAAAATTGCACCAAAATTAAAAAACCACACCAAAATGCAATTTATTGCACCATATAAAAAAACGCATAAGTGCATTCATCCCAGTGAAAGTGACTGTTCGTGCTTTAAAGAATTGTAACAGGTGACTTTAGTGCTTACAGAATCTTGACAGGTGACTTGTGTGCTCCCCCTCAAGGGTCCCCACTCACCAGCTCCTACTACCCCTACAAGGGTAATACACATGTAACTCCTTAAGGTAGGCAGGTAAACACTGGTGTCAGCCTCTGCAGTTCCTCGAGCAGCCTTGGGATATCTGAGTTGTAGTAAATGTAAATATTTATAATCCTCATAAAAAAGAGAAATTGGCTCCCATAGTGCAGTATTTCCAGTACATCCGTTTATTAAAAAATTGTAAAAATATATAAAAGCTAACAGACAAAAAATGCAGTTCATGCAGCGTAATTCCTGCATTCCAGGGCTTCCACTTGGGCTCCAGCTTGCTGCCCCTCAAGTGTTTAGGATTCCTCACCAAGACTCTGTCTCCCGGTGTAAGTGGCAACAATCAAACAGTACTATACAGTATACAAAAATTCAAAAATGTGAAATATCCGAAAGTCGAAAATTCTAATATCCAAAAGTTAAAAATTCGAACATTCGGAAATTGGAAAAATTCGAAAATCCAAAAACCCGAAAATGAGAACGAAAATCCGAAAAATTCAAAAGAACGAAAAACAAAAACAAAAATCCGAAAATTAGAAAACCTGAAAGTTTGAAAATCTGAAATAATAACTAACTAATAATAACTATTACTAACTATTAAATTATAGGTATTGGAATTTCTTTTGAAATTTGGCTTAGTGAATCTCCCTTGCGGCACTCTGCCGGTCAGAAAATAGATATTTCCGATCTCCCTGCCAGCATATTATGTCCCTGCCTGAAGATTCGGAGTAAAAGAGAAGTGCTGCCATCCACACTTCTCTTATACGCAGAGTTGCTCAGTGGGAGATCTTTTCCATCTACCCGCCGCCACACAGAGCAATAATGATAATGCACATGGGGTGTTCCCTGGCACATCTGCCACACCCTGTGTGCACTCCTATGATTCTCATACATGTCTATGGGAATGTAGAACCACCTTGAAGCAGGTCATCTGCAGAGCCAATGCACCTATTAATGAATTCTGAATGATCACAGAAGCATCTTAAACTGATGTCAATTCAATACCACTGAAACAAGCCCAGGGCCCTTCAACACAGGTCCTTACTTTATCTCAGGCTGGTTCTCAGGGGTGAGAATCTTCATGATTACTAAAAGACCAAATTAACTTGGACTTTTCCTTACAAACATGGGACCAATCTCCTAACCAGTGTATCATCTCGGGGGGGGGTGCATTTTAGGATTAGTGATGTGATCTTCCTACTGACTGTGAGCCATATTTCGATTTGTATCTCTTGAAACTGAATAAACATCATTGAAAGAAAAAAAAAATACATGACAAAGCTTTAAATAGTCCATACTAACAAATATTTTCTTTGTTTTCGGTATCAGAAGTGAGCCTGTCAAGGCCGATAAGCCGGCCACTACACTGAAGCCACCGACCAGCCAGCCACAACAGCAGCTAAGTGAAGAGCTGGTTTCCTGTTTTTCCAAAGCTACTGGAATGTACCCAAGATGGGCCAAACTGTAAGTTTTTTGTTTGGAGTTCTTTCATATTTACAATGCAAAGCATAGTCATAGAAAATTAAAAAATCCTCGGACCCAGATAACCTTGTGACTGGGTCACTACATAAAATGAGACTCGGTTCATCAAGCTTTAACACCAGGATAATTATACGTCTTTTCAAAATTGAAGTTATTTTCAGCTAAGACCAAAGTGGTTTGAACATTACAGTCATATGGCTGAAAAAAGAGCCTTGTTCAGACGTTAAAGATTTGTGAATTGTCAATAAAAATGTAAAGATAAAGTTAAGCCATTGCCAGAAGTGACATGTAAAAAAGCAGTATATAAAAGATTTGCAACCTTTATAATAAAAAGTGCAAAAATTTACATAGTTCCTTATCACTGTCAGCTTCATCCCACAATACATAGCCATAAGGCAGTTATAGAAAATAAGGACGACTGGATTTTAATTAGAACATATATATTTAAATTAATTATATTTCTGAAGCCAGCCTGCATTATGCAGGAAACATCATATGAAGACAATGTTTTCATTAACGTTCACCTTAAAAATGTACAATGTCTCCAAAGTTCATAGGTGTCCTATAGTCTACTCTTAGCCTGCAGTGTCTGGATTTGTTCTCTGGATTTCCTCTGTTATCTACATCAATATAACTACCATTTTCCAGTTTGTCCTATACATATACTGTCCTCTGCCTTTTACTTACCTTACTAGAGCAGAATTGAGAAGATGTAGCCTGGCTGAAGAATTTGGTATGATCACTTTAGGGAAAGTCCATCACTATAATCTCCGTTGTAGGACGGACATTTCTTCAGAGCTGAATCCACCCAGAAGTGGTCTTTTGTGGTTTCGATGTAACCTTTCATGAAATGAAAATGTAAATTCTTTGTGGATTTAACTGGGCTTCTGACAATGAAAGGGGACCCATCAAATGGGAGGAATTATATATTATAGTACAAATATATTGAATGTGTTGGGTTTTTAAAACAATATAAATGACTTTCTTCTTTATTTCCTATTGTTATATTCTCTGTACCTTTTTCTTACCAATATTTTCTTCTCCAGGTGTCTCAGATAAAACGATGGTGACTACAGTCAAGCCATGAACATTTTCCAGAAGATGAAGGCTGAAGATAAAATCCCCAACCATTTCTTCCTCAATAGGGGAAAGTTGGAGTCTCTCCATGATGAGCTCTGTGACAAGTTCATTGAAGTCACCGGAATGTTTGAAGAATACGCCGACAAGTACGTTTCTGGTAAATCCATTGGGACACCCTGTTTCTGGGGAATGGTTTTCACACACGTTTTTGTTTTTCATTCTTTAACATCTAGGTCTGACAAATTCTCATATGAGATTGTCAATCCCATTTAGCTTTAGCAATATGAACATGTGGAAACCGAGCAAATGGTTTACCCCGTTTTACTTATTTAAATGGGTCCATATGTTATTTATTTTTTAATTTCATTAAAACAAAAAATGCTCTATTATCTTCTGCAACCCGTACTAACCTCCATATTTCTTTACAGGTGTCTTCAGGAAAGCAACTGGGTCTGGGCACAGTCTTTGAATGATTTCAACTTCCTGAATTTAGAAGGCCAAATTCCACCACAATGTTTTTACCGACATGAGGGGCAGACCATCTTCCCATCAAACAAAAACATGATGGTCTTTGAATTTGCCAGCATGACCAACATGCACCCTCAGTGGGTGGAAAAGTAAGTCTGGGTTTCCATTTCTATTCTATTGTTTTTTATGTAATTAAAGCTAGCCATACACTAGGAGATTTTCATCAGGAGCCAGCTGAAATTCGCTCTATGTGTGGCCCTGTCTCCACCCTGCTGCCTGACAATCTTTGATTGAAAATATTTGGACCAACAAGGACTGGATGCAGCTACTGTGTGGGTATTCTGAAGGCCATCCCCATCGGCTATCATAAAACACTAGGAGCAGCAGGATGGATGGGGAACGCAATTACATTTTAATATTATTATGCCTCAGAATTACTCTAGTGATCTCCAAGTTTGCTTTTTATGTTGAAGGACTTTTGTTCATGTCAGGTGGGCTTTGCATTCACAAACAAGTCTATAGGAATGTAAAAGCCGTATGAAGCAGGTCAAATGCAGGTAAGAAGGAGGCCAACTGCAGGTCATATACACCTGTCAATGAATTCTGAATAATTTCAGAAATATCTTAAACTAATATTAAACGTCAATATTGATAGCTCAAATTCCATCTACACAATCCCTTTAACAACAGTTTTTCCTTTTCTAACGGCCTACTTTTTTCCTGGTGGTACAAACCCTTTATTGTACTTGTCCATGGTGGAATTGTATCCCGCTCAGAGAAGAGTGTAGTCCTTTACTGCTCTTCTGTATGAAGTCTAGGCTGTTATATCGCCCCTTACCAATGAGATAATCGATTCGCTGGATCTCTGACAAAATGGAAGTGACCCAGGAAGTCAGAGGGAAATTTTGTATCATTGTTTCCACTATATATACATGCTGCTTGGAAATTAAATGTTGAGTTTTGTGTATAAATCTTATTTCTTGGTGCATCATGGCAGCATACATATGGGTTGTGACTCCGCCCCCACAACCTGATAGGACTGGTTAACTATCAATCAAAGACAGACCCGGCTCACAGCGTTCTCCTTTTTCTCCTCACCTGATCAGGACTGAAATCGCGAGGTATCCCTTACCGTTTGTCGCCCCAGCCAGGTTCAGCCTCTCCTGGGTGGAAGTCCTTCCTGTACAGTCTCTAAATTAGACTATATGGTTGGAGCCCCATTCTGGTGGTCAGGGGGGCATATTTCAGCCTCTCCTGGGCGGAAGTCCTTTCTCTACAGTCTCTAAATGAGCTATATGGTTGGAGCCCCATTCTGGTGGTGCAGGCTTCTCAAAGAAAGCTTTAAACAAGCTTTGACGTAAGTGACAGCGTTTCCTTTTTCTTTCCATATGCTTTTTACTACTTTTCTCTGTGTTATGGGCGTTTGCCATTCCCAAGATGGCTGCAGCAGTGCAAGTACACTCTGAGAGGCAGGAAGTGATGCGGCCTCTGTGTTTCCTGTCTAGAGCTTTTACAGGATGGTGATCTGAACATGCTCAGGCACTGATATCATCACTAATGGCAAATGTAAGTTCTAAATGGTTTAATGGCATTTTTGGGCAACAAATGGTGGAGCTCTCTACTCATGCATGTTGGATGCTTATGTGGTCATTGTTTGCAGGTATGTTTTCCCTTTTTATAGCATTCACCTGTGTTTTTCCTATCTCCTTCTCAGTGTTGCTCTAGGATCATTGTGCTCTTTATGGCATTCATCTGGGCTCTTCCTATCCCCTTTTCAATGCTTTCTCTGGGATCACTGTGTTGGGCTCAGTTTCCACTAGTGCGACTTGTCACTGCAGTCACATGACAAGTTGTACCCCATGATTTCCAATGAGTACCGTTCATGTGTGTGTCCATAGACCTCAAGAATACACAGGCATTGCTTCAAGTCGCATCAAATTTGCGGCAAAATCATGCGACTTTCAGGTCGTAATAGTGGAGACTTATCATTATGCTGTTTTTCATTTCAGTCTGCTGCTTTGCCCTGTTTCTATGGGAAACGCTGTCAAGTCAGACCACCCATTGCCTTTAAGGTATAGGGATTAGGTAAATAGTGAAGTTTGAGAAAAAGAGAGCCAATATCTATAGTCCTGTAAGGACTACAAGATGGAGGGAGCCTTCTGACGGTCAAGACAAGTCACCATCTAAGAACAGACATCCAGGCAATGTTGATTAAACTCATCATCTCATTATCATTGCTCCCCGTTTACAAACATCACAAGTTACCAGCCATAATAGTCGCTGCATTTGTTGTGGAAAGTCATTGTCTGCCAAGCTAGTATGTCAAATTTGCCTGGAAGAAGTACTATACAGCCGTGCAAGGACCTCAAGAGAAGAGAGCCTGCTAAAAGCCAGAACAGTCACCATTCCAGCGCAGACATACAGGCAACATTGATCAATGTCATCATCTCACCTCTCATTTTGTTTCCTCCCTGTTTACAAATACCACAGATTGCCAGCCCTAGGTTGCTGCATTCTTGGTGGAAAGTCATTGCTCGACAAGCTACAGTGCATGAATTGCCTAGCACTTCCAACCAGAACCAGTAGGTGGTATCCAAATAGGAAAGCTTGCCATGAGAATAAAGCGTTAAAGGGGCCCAAAGCTTTTAAGATTGCCCAATAGAGACTTTTTTGCAAGGGCAGCTAAGGACGCAATTACCTGGGCTGAAATGGAGGAAACTCTCCACAAGGTTAGAAAGTACTAATTTCCTTCACTGAACAACTGGAAGAGTTAATCCAGGAAGAATTGAAGGGGTCAGAAAAAAATGCCCTTATAAACAGGGTGTCAAAACTGTATACCCTGAAAAAGCAAAAGGTCAAACTGCTGCAGTCTCCTCTGATGATGGATGCATCATGAATGTAGCTGGCAAAACATGTCACATTCAAGGAGGCTCTAGTCCGAAAATTAGATCTAGATCTGAAGTGCTCCTACATACTGTAGCATCTGCAGGTGCTGGCACACCAGCAATAACCAGCCCATGTGCTGAGTGAGTCTAATGGGAGTGGTTGCATAATTATCAACCATCTGCTGCACCTGCAGGACTCTGAGGAAAGTGGCAGGGTCTGCATCCCTTTAGACAAGATACCAAAAGGGAATCACATCAAAAATGAAATTTTTATTGCAGTGGATGCCAAAAAATCTGACTTTTATCTTCTGGGAAAATCAATGAACCAGTCATACAAGCAGGACGTCAATTTTGTTTGGGAGCCACGTCGCACGACTGCACAATTATCAGTTAAAGCAACACAGTGCCGAATTGCAAAAAGTGCTCTGGTCTTTGGCCAGCCAAATGGTCCGGGGCTTAAGTGGTTAAATAACCCTGTCTGGAAGAAGTGAAGAGGCGATTAAGTTTGCATTTGGAGCGCTTTACAAATCATTCATTCATTCATTCATTCATTCATTCAAGAGACAAGGTGGTAACAGCGGCATACTCTGTGGTGGATGTGTCAGACATCAATTGATGTTTTTCAAGAATGGTGTTCCCTGCGGTCATGGCAAGGAGTGCATTATGGCTAAAGCCATGGTTGGTGGATCCCGCCAAAAAAAAAAAAAAAAATTTGGTGCAAGACACCAGAACACAGATCCAATCTATTTGGGAGTAGACAGTATACAGCCATCTCAAGGGTGACCATTAGCAGGTCAGGGCGAATATCATCTGGCAAAAAACAGAAAATTCCAGAAGATCCAGCATTCAGGTGCCGACTCCCAAGTGGATACCAGGAGGCAAAATCCTACGGACCGGGGAAAAGATTAGTAAACGAACTGGAGAAGTACCCAATCTTCATTATTGAAGCCTTAACGATCTAAGGCTCTTGTCTTAGGAGAACAGCGGAAGTCCTTTTTAAGGGTGCACTAATCCAGGGGGTGCCTGTGCGAAGCTTTACGCATACACCTGAATAGAAAACCTTCAGAATCAGTGGGCCATATCAGCTATATTGGCGTGACATTGGTGGAAGTTGAAGGGAGGTCCGCCTTTCTGGTGCAATAATTTTTATTGAAAAAGTATAACATCATGACAAACTCACCCATGCAGGGGCATAATTCAATGAGCATAATGATCATATAACATTGACAGGTTGGAAGTCCACCTTTCAATTTCTTTCAGTCAGCCAGGCTAACAGAGTTGATGGAAAAGTAAAAAATTCTGGTCCAGTTTGTAGCTGGGTAAAAAAAAAAGACGAACAATCGTGAAGGTTCTGGTTACCCAAAGGAGATGAGGATTCAGTTCACCTCTGTTCCTAGCAAAAAAAATTAATAAAAAAAAATAAATACCGTATTTATCGGCGTATAACACGCACTTTTTTCCCCTTAAAATCAGGGGAAAATCGTGGGTGCGTGTTATACGCCGATCCCCGCCGATCTCCGCTGATTTTTTGCGATCGCGCTGACATACACATCCGAGTGTACAGATTTAAATATGGCGCCGGCGGACTCGGTGAAGGGCGGCGCCGAGATACGCAAAGCTGAGTGTACTCGGCTCTTTTCGACTCTGCTCACCGTCCCGCCCAGTCCCGCCATTGGACCTGTGTTATGTCCATCATAGGGCGGGACTGGGCGTGACTGTGAGCGGAGCCGAAAAGAGCTGAGTGCATTCGGCTATGTGTATCTCTGCTCCGACGAGTCCCTCCGCGGCGCCATATTTAAATCTGTACACTCGGATGTGTATGTCGGCGCGATCGCAAACAATCAGCGGAGATCGGCGGGGATTGCAAGGCTGCACTGGGGCAAGGCTGCAATGGACACTGGGGAAGGCTGCACTAACAAGGCTGCACTAACAAGGCTGCACTGACATGGCTGCAAGGCTGCACTGGGGCAAGGCTGCACTGACAAGGCTGCACTGGGGCAAGGCTGCACTGACAAGGCTGCACTGAGAAGGCTTCAATGACACTGACAGGCTGCATTGATGGGCATTTAAATGTAAGTTTTTTTCCCTTAAAATTCCCTCCTAAACTTGGGGTGCGTGTTATATGCCGGCGCGTGTTATACGCCGATAAATACGGTAAATAAAAACTAGGTAATCTGTGCCCAGTGCAAAAGTTTAAAAAAAAAAAAAGATTTTGACAAGCAGCACAGGAAGTTAGAGTCGTGCAGGATGGAAAACCTCCATTTAATTATAATATTCATAAATCTGGGAGACTGGATTCTCCTGTGGGTTTATCAGACACCTACTTCCCAATTCATCCTCAATTCCTCTACCAGTTTGAGTCCTTCCCCCTTCGGTCTGTACATCTCCCCCAGGGCATTCACAAAGGTCTTACTGTCTGCAATAGCGACAGGAAAAAATTCAGTAGAAGCTTTGGGAGTGAAATCTCTTCCAGCAGAAAAGTGGGGCTGGGGCTGAACAGGAGCCTAGGTTCAAATAGGTTTAAAGCTCAAAGTTCAGCCTTGTCTGCACTTGCAAGAGTTTAAGGAGTCCTTAACCCTTTAGTGATGCAATTCTTAAAGGCTTGCATGAAGTTATAGACCTCCCAGGAAACCATTGTTCCCTATGTGGAACTTGCTTATGGTTCTCATTTCTATCAAGGCCTCATTTCTTTCCCACAGAATCAACTACACTCTGCAAACCCTAAAGACCATATTTCTGGTTGCTACAACCTCTGCGAAAAAGCATGTCAGAACTACAGGCTTTGTACTCACTTAACGTTCTACCCAGACAGAATAGTCCTAAAACTCCAAACTGCTTTTATCCATGGGGTGTCTTTCTCCTTCCAATTTAACCAGGAAGTCAATTTGCTGTCTTTCTTGGTTGAGTGAGAGAACCAAACCCCCTGGATGTTGAGCTAACACTGGTGACCTGCTTGGCAGCTACCTTTTCATTCAGGAAAGCTGAAATATGTTCTTGGTTCCAGCGTGGCTTAAGGCAGGGCCATTCAGCATCAACACGTTCGGTCACCTAGATTGTTAAGACAATTAAAAGAGCCTACTCTTCAAGGCCGTCCTGTTTTGGAGGTCTTAAGAGCACATTTACCTAGGGCAGTGCCAGCTCTGTTGACAGCTCAGGGCTGAGTGTCTCCTGAGGTTATTTGCAAGTCAGCAATATGGTCCTCCCAGGACAACTTCATTACACTTTAATAGGTGAACCCGGCTCGCGACAGTAAAATTTGGAAAATTCATGGTGCATACTTGCGCTACTGATGATTACAAAATTTTTCTTGCACCCTCCCGTATGGCGAGTTAGTCCCCATATGTATGCTGCCATGATGCACCAGGAAAACGGAAAATTGTATACTCACCTTTCCGTAATTTTCCTTTCCTGGTGCATCTTCATGGCAGCATACAGATTCCCACCCAAATGGTGAGGGTTACAGAGAATGCTGTGAGCCGGGTCTGTCTTTGATTTATAGTTAACCAGTCCTATCAGGTTGTGGGAGTGGAGTCACAGCCCATCTGTATGATGCCATGAAGATGCACCAGGAAAGGAAAATTATGGAAAGGTGAGTATATAATTTTCCATTATATATGTCCTGTCATTCCATTGTCTATTACTAATCTCACCAACACTTTCCTTTTCAGGTGCCTTTCTGACATGAAGTGGAGTTGGCAGGACGCAGAGGCCATCTTTAAAAAGATGAAGGTAAGTCTATCAGTATATAACTATGGGGGGCATTTATAAAGCCATGGGGTTGTGAGGAAAAAAAACTGGAGGACAGCTTGGTTATTTGACTGGATTATTTGAACACACATGACCAGCTCTCCTCCAATCACAGAGCAGCTCAATCACCTACCACAGAGTACACACTGTGACCCCCCACATTGTGAATTAGCTGTAAAATGTGGACCATGGTGTGCATAGCCCTATGGAGTACAATGGAGAGCAGATAGAGACATCTGCCCTCTGGTATAAATAGGCCCCTAAATTTACTTTTTTCCACAATAGCTTCTTCTCCAGTTTTTAATTGTATTTCATGTTCTACAGCACCAACGGCAATTTTGACTTGAACAGCCCAAATGCAGCTGCCGACTTTATTAAAAAGTTCTCAATCGGATCTGGACTTACGGAGGATTGGGCCAGAAAGTGAGTTTCCATTATTACTTCTCTTTCTATTCTGTTTCTTTTCTATGGGGTTCAGAATCACATCAGCTGTAAATGGATGGTGCTGCCTGTTCTGAACATCCTATAAAGTCTATTGCCAGTTTTAGTTGTCTGGTCATTATGTTTATATGTTTTACTTCTTTATCTTTCAGAATCTTGGAGGATGCCCAGTGGAATTACAATCAGGCAAGACGTGACTTTGCATATATGAAGGTAAGAGCATTCAACTAGAACTAGATTTGATTTTTTCAAAATACTTTATCACCCAGTAAGCCCTGGTTCACACTGATGAGATTTCATATGCATTCCAGAATGCATAAAATTGCATGACAAGTGAAAGAACATGACTTTATATGGTGAACATTTATGTATATGCACTCCAATGCAATACATTTTTAAAAAGGGTTGTGTGTGTGTGTGTGTGTGTGTGTGGGGGGGGGGGGGTGCAATTTTCATCTCCATAGAGTGTAATGGAAACTGCATGGAAAACGCATAGGTGTTCAAAGGCTAAGCGATTCCAGTGCGATCTCTAACAGGCGATAGTGTCTTTCTGAGGTGATTTTCAGAGAAAGAGAGATAAAGAGAGAATTGCAACTGTATCCAAATCGCACCTGAATCCGCATGAAGTGGATGGTGGCTGATGGTGGCTTGCATGTGGATTTTGTGAACACAAGTGGAATTTTAAACTAAAGTGGAGAGTTAAAAACCAGGAGTTAAAACAGGAGTCTTCTAATTTGTAAGTAACATCTTAAACTTCCCTTAAGTAATTGTATTGTAACTGGGAAATGAGTGCTAGCAGGGTTGAAGGTTTTGCTCAGTGCACAGTGTGCCACATGTATGCAAATTTGGTGCAACAGCTCCAGGATGGATACCGCTGTGACAGATGTGAGCAGGTTGCCCTTCTGGAAGCTCGCATTAGAGATCTGGAGGAGCAAGTTGCAACACTGGGCAGAAAGGACAACCTTGAAGGGGGTCCTCTGCTCGCTGAATAGGTGGTCAGTAGGGTTGATGTGGAGGGGCAAGTCAGGATTATCAGATAGGAAGATGGGTTAATGTAGTTAGAGGGAGTAGAAGGGGCTCGCAGAATAGGAAGGCCAGTCCTGTGTTTGTGCATCAAAACAAATTTGCCAAGTTGGGTGAAGATGTGGAGGAGGCAAACACAGAGGTGGCAGCCCTAGATGTCACTGCTACCCCTAACAGCCGGGAGAGCAGCCCATCTAGTAGAGGTGGTGAGGGGAGTGCAGGTAGGCCTAGACAGTTGGTGGTTATAGGGGATTCTATAATTAGAAGAACTGATAGAATAATTTGTCGCCAGGATCGCCTCAACCGAATGGTTTGCTGCCTCCCTGGTGCTAGGGTTTGGCATGTGGTGGACCGGGTGGATAAATTACTGGGAGGGGCTGGGCATGACCCAGCTGTCTTGGTCCACGTTGGAACCAATGACAATATACATGGAAGGTGGAGGCTCCTTAAGAATCAATTTAAAGAACTAGGCTGCAAGTTGAAGGGAAGGACCTCCAAGGTGATATTCTCTGAAATATTGCCTGTGCCATGCGCAACACAGGAAAGGCAGTGGGTGATTAGAGAGCTGAATGCATGGCTCAAGACCTGGTGTAGGAAGGAGGGATTTGGGTTTCTAGAGCACTGGGCTGACTTTTCATTGGGATGCAACCTATATGCTAAAGACGGTTTGCACTTGAATGGAAGGGGGTCTGCTGTGCTGGGGGAGAGGTTTATGGGAAGGCTGGAGGAGTAGTTAAACTAGGATTGAGGGGGGAGGGTGAACTAGAATTACATCGAGAAGACAGGTCAGTTAGGGGTCAGACATGGGAGGTGGAATGGGGACAGATGGGGGGAGGGTTATGGCAGGTGACAAGAAATTTCCCATGTTGCAAACAGCCATTGGAAACTGTAGTGCCATTTGTACTACTAAAAATTATATGAAAAACACCAGAGCAAAAAGTAATAATGCATTAAAGTGTTTGTTTGCCAATGCCAGAAGTCTGCCAAGCAAAATAGGTGAGTTGGAAGCTCTGGTGCATGAGGTGAACTATGATGTAATCGGTATTGCTGAAACTTGGCTTCAATCCTCACATGACTGGGCTATTAATATTCCTGGCTATGCACTCTTTCGGAGAGACAGGGTAAAAAGGTAAGGTGGTAGTGTCTGTCTCTATGTGAGAAGTGATCTCAAAGCAAGTGTGAAAGAGGACCTGATTGATGGAGAGTGTGATGAGTCTGAAGCATTATGGGTGGAACTGCATATAGATGTGCGTAGTTCAAAGTTAATCATTGGAGTTTGTTATAGACCACCCAATGTTAACGAGGAGGTGGAGACTCAGCTCCTTGCACAGATGGAAAGGGCTGCAAGGGCTGGGACGGTGATAATAAAGGGTGATTTTGACTACCCAGAAATTGACTGGAGTAATGGCACTGCTGGGACAGTTAAAGGGCAAAAATGTATAAACCTAGTACAGGACAATTTTATGGTCCAGTTTATTGAGGCCCCAACTAGGAATGATGCTCTGCTGGATCTGGTAATCTCAAACCATGCAGAGCTTTTTACTAATGTTCAGATAAAGGAACACTTGGGTAGCAGTGATCATAACATGATTTCATTTGATGTTAGCCGTAAACAAGAGATACATACGGGAAAGATAAAAACACTTAACTTCAAGAGAGCAAATTTTCCAAAGATGAGGGCTGCTCTCCAGGACTTAGACTGGGAGGGAATATTGGCATCGATAAACACAGAACATAATTGTGAATTCTTCAAAAAGACTGTTTGGGACCTCACTGCAAAGTATATTCCCATGGGCAATAAGTTTAAAAGGCTAAAAATAAAACCTATGTGGCTCACGGTCAAAGTTAGAAAAGCTATAAAACAATAAGAAAAGAGCTTTTAAAAAATATAAAAATGAAGGAACACTAGTGTAATTTAAATGCTACAAAGAATTTACCAGAATATGTAAAAAGGAAATCAAGGATGCAAAAATTCAAAATGAACGACAGATCGCAAAAAAATAGTAGGACAAACCCCAACAAATTCTTCAAATATATTAATAGTAAAAAGGTCAGGTCTGAGCATGTAGGCCCTTTACAAAATAATCTGGAGTGGGTGACTGGGGACAAGGAGAAGGCTAATTTATTAAATACTTTCTTCAGCTCTGTGTATACAAAAGAGCATGGGGGAGCTCATGTCCATAATGGGGATGGTATTGACACAGCCCCGAATGATCCACAATGGCTCAAAAGTGATATGGTCCAGAAATATTTAGACAGAATAAAGGTGGATAAAGCACCTGGACCTGATAGCATCCACCCACAGATCCTAAAAGAATTGAACTCTGTAATTTCAAAGCCATTGTATCTAATTTTTAGGGACTCATTAATGACGGGAATAGTACCACTGGATTGGCGCAGGGCAAACGTGGTGCCTATATTTAAAAAGGGATCAAAGTCTTTACTAAGTAACTATAGACCTGTTAGTTTAACTTCTATAGTCGGAAAGATACTGGAGCATTTAATAAAAGACCACATAGACGAGTTCTTGCTGGAAAAAAACATTTTAAGCAACAGACAGCATGGATTCATGAAAGACAGAAGTTGTCAGACAAACCTGATTTCTTTTTATGAAGAGGTAAGTAAAGCCCAGAGGCGTAACTAGAATCTTCAGGGCCCGATGCAAGAAACCATTAAGGGCCCCCCTGACCCCCGGACAGGGCTCTTTTCTCCGAGCCCGATGGCGGAACACCAGGGTCCGGTCACAAGTGGGTGGCTGCATGTAAAGGAATAGATCCCCCCGCTTCTCCTCCTCTCCCTCCCACATGCATTCAGCGGCTGCAGGAGGAAAATGGAGAGATGGGTTCCTCTATGTCGGTGTTTCTCAATCTTTTTCCAGTCAGGGCACCCTTGAAGTGGCTGCACTGCAACCACCCTGCAACTGTGTGCATTGCATGCAGTTGCAGCATAGTGATGATGCATTTAAGGGGTTAAAACAGGCGGTCAGGAGGCAACATATTGCCTCTTTACTGGCTGTCAAATGCCTCTGAAAAGCGATCTGAGCATGGATCACTTTTCAGAGGAACAGCATTTTTTTTTGCTGGTACTATGAACAAGCAAAAAAAAAAAAATCGGTTCTAATGAGACACATATAGGGGGTCAGGATTAAAAGCGCATACATAAAATGTGCATATATACATGTAAACACACATACATACACACACACACACACACACATACATACATAAATACACACACATATAAACCAGTGGCAGATGGTGCTCAAAATTTTTTGGGGGGCGCAAGCAAACTGAAAAAATTTTTAAAAAACGCATCAATTGCAGCCTCACTGTGCTCATCAAACGCAGCCACTGTGCACATCAATTGACATCCCTGTGCCCATCATATGCAGCCACTGTGCCCATCATATGCAGCCACTGTGCCCATCATATGCAGCCACTGTGCCCATCATATGCAGCCACTGTGCCCATCAAACGCAGCCACTGTGCCCATCAAACGCAGCCACTGTGCCCATCAAACGCAGCCACTGTGCCCATCAAACGCAGCCACTGTGCCCATCAAACGCAGCCACTGTGCCCATCAAACGCAGCCACTGTGCCCATCAAACAGAGCCACTGCGCCCATCAAATGCAGCCACTGTGCCCATCAATCGCAGCCACTGTGCCCATCAATCGCAGCCACTGTGCCCATCAAATGCAGCCACTGTGCCCATCAAATGCAGCCACTGTGCCCATCAAATGCAGCCACTGTGCCCATCAAACGCAGCCACTGTGCACATCAATTGCCACCACTGTGCCCTCAATTGCCACCACTGTGCCTATAAAAATGCAGCCACTGTGCCCATCAAACGCAGCCACTGTGCCCTAAAACGCAGCCACTGTTCCATCAAATGCTGCCACTGTGACCCCCCTGCCCGCTCGCAGTCTGCCCGGCACTTACCCTGTCTCGGTGGGGCAGCGGGTGACGTAGACGAGCGGGGTCCTCCATGCGTCTCCTCCCATCCTCTCCTCGTGATAGGCATCCAATAGCGGCACCTGTCGTTTCAGCCAATCGGGTGACGGGTAACAGACCCGGGCACCTGATTGGTGGAGAGGCGGTTCAGTGTTAGGAAAGCGAACATTTATTCGCTTTTCTAACACACCTGGGTGGACTGTGAGCGCCAAGCATGGCACTCGCAGTTCACCTATTTTAAAGCCTATTAATGCTTTAAAAACAGCCCTGCCGGTGTAATTCAGGCGCCCGGCGTCCAAAAAGGGGCCAGGCGTCTGAATAGGGGGGGGGGCAGTGGCGGCCATAGATAGATTCACGCTATGCATGAATCTATCTATTTGTGATAGAGGGGTGCCTGGAGAGAGGTGGCGGCGCCCATGCGCCCCTATGGACGCACCGCCACTGATAAACACATACATACACATGCACATATACATAGATGCACTCACACACATACATGCACACACACATGCACATACACACACATACATACATGCACATACACACACACATACATACATGCACATACATACATGCACATACACATAAACACATACAGTAGATAAAAAACGGCAGACCTTTACCTTAGCTCTTCCTGCCGGGTACTGCACTGTAGGGGGAGATAAAGAGCACAGCACACACTGCTTTCACTTTGTAATCAATGTGAGCAGCTCCCTGCACAGTGCCGAATACAGTTCGGCTTAGGATCGGGGAACTTTGTTCCGCTCCCCCTATCAAAGAACTGTATACAGGGGGCCCTCAAGGGCCCCCTGCAGCAAGGGGCCCGGTCGCCATGGCAACCTCAGCAACCCCTATAATTCCGCCACTGGTAAAACCTTGGACAGAGGGGTGGCTGTGGACGTGGTATACTTGGATTTTGCAAAAGCGTTCGATACAGTTCCGCACACACGGCTCATGTGTAAGTTAAAGTCTACAGGCTTGGAAATATCAGTTTGTAAATGGGTAGAAAACTGGCTAAAAGACAGAATTCAGAGAGTAGTGGTTAATGATTCTTACTCTGAATGGTCTAGGGTTATCAGTGGTGTACCCCAAGGTTCAGTGCTGGGACCCTTACTCTTTAATATCTTTATAAATGATATTGGGTCTGGGATCAAAAGTAACATTTCTGTCTTTGCAGATGACACCAAGCTATGCAGTGGAATAACGTCCTTACAGGATGTCTCCAATTTACAAGCTGACCTCAATGCTCTGTCTAATTGGGCGTCTATGTGGCACATGAGGTTTAATGTTGAGAAATGTAAAGTTATGCACTTGGGGGCTAAGAATATGCATGCATCATACATACTAGGGGGAGTACAACTGGGGGAATCCGTAGTGGAGAAGGATCTGGGGGTTTTGGTAGATCATGGATACTTTCCTAAATGTACATAATATAACTGGGTACTGACATTTATAGGTAAAGTTGATCCAGGGAAAATCCAATTGCCTCTTGGGGGATCAGGAAGGAATTTTTTCCCCAGCTGTAGCAAATTGGAGTATGCTCTGTTGGGTTTTTTGCCTTCCTCTGGATCAACTGTGGGTATAGTATTGGGTATATTGGATTGTACGATATTTTTTTGTTTTTTCGTTTTTTTATGGTTGAACTGGATGGACTTGTGTCTTTTTTCAACCTGACTAACTATGAACTATGAAGTCACATTGGACATTATCCTTGCAATCACACTAAAAACCTCAGGTAAATCGCACCGCATAAGTGTGAACCTAGGCTAAGGGTTTGTTCCTATTGTTTCAGATCACACTAATGCCCTCCATTGGTTTGCGCTGAAAAAAAAAAATAGGACATAGTAATAGTATACATTACAAAAAAGAGAAAGGGGTAATAAAATGCACTAGAACACCTGCAAAAAATGCATTACAGCGCAACCTAAAAACACATGCCAGCATGCATGGTAACAAACATAACTTACACGCTTTCTTTTTTATACTTTTCAGGCACACCAGGACATTCCAGAAGATGCCTTCATTCCTTAGCTCCATAGGAGCATTCAAGTCAAGACGTTTGATGGAAACCACCAAGCCTGTAATGCCGCATACACACGAGCAGACTTTCCGGCGGACTTTCCGGCGGACTAGGTCCGACGGTCTTTCCGACTGACTTTCTGACTAGGTCCGATGGACTTTCTGAACCAACGGACTTGGCCACACATAGGACTAAGTCCGTTCATAAGTCCGTTCGGTTTGAACGTGATGATGTAAACGGGACTAAAAAAGGACGTTCAATAGCCAGTAGCCAATAGCTTCCCTTGCGTCCTATTTGGTCCGTCGGACCAGCACACAGACAAACAGTTTTCCCAATTTCAGTCCGTTGGACTTTGAGTCCGTCGGACAGATTTGAAACATGTTCTATTTCTAGGTCCGTCAGGTTTTTATCCCGAAAAGCTATCGGACTAGCCCACACACTATCGAATTGTCCGCCGGAAAGTCCGCTCGTGTGTACGCGGCATTACCCTGTTTTGCAGCAAATTTTGATGGAAGCCGACAAAGCATATTGTACCCTGTTCTACAGAGAAACCACCAAGCTCTGCAATCCAAATATATTGATGTGTGGTGTGTGTGGTGTGTTGTGTGCGGTGTGGTGTCTGTTGTGTGAGGTGTGGTGTGTTGTGTGCCGTGTGTGTTGTGTGTGTTGTGTGGTGTGTTGTGATTGGTGCGGTGTGTTGTGTGGTGTGATTTGTGTGGTGTGATTTGTGTTGTGTGATTTGTGTGTTGTGTGTGGTGTGCTTTGTGTGTTGTGTGTGGTGTGCTTTGTGTGTTGTGTGGACTGGCCAGAGAGGGATTACTTTGACGCAGTTGGCCAGCTTAAACATGTATTGCAATGCATGTGAACCAAAAATCCCTGTTTGTATGCAAAGTTTGCAAGAAATGTATAGAAATGTCTATTTAGAAGTGTGCAGAGGATTGATGCACATGATGGGTTATGTATACATTATGTGTAAAGATATTTGGATTTGAACAAAGACACATTTCTATTTCTGTTCTACAGAGAAGTTTGATAGAAACCACCAAACTTCTGTATCTTGTTCTACAGAGAATTTATATTAGTCTAATAAAAAATATGTTTGACCATTTATAAAAATGGAGTTTATTCAAAATTGCCCCTGTAAATACCTTTTTTTCAGATCGGTTCTGGCAGGTCACGTGACCTCTGGCCGGTCTCCTCCCCGATCTAAGGGCTACAGCGGGAGGGGCCAAGATCCCCCTTTGACATCAGTCGGGAGGTCACGTGACTGCTGTGCTTTCGGCTTAGCCCCTCCCGCTGTAGCCCATAGATTGGGGGAGGAGAACGGCCAGAAGTCACATGACCGGCCAGAACCGATCTGAAAAAAGGTATTTACAGGGACAATTTTGAAAAATCATGTACACAGTGTAGGATCACTTAGTCGAACAGAGGGGCTGGCAGGATTAGTTATTTAATTTTACTGCCAGCTACTAATAGGACAATTTTGAAAAATCATGTACACAGTGTAGGATCACTTAGTCGAACAGAGGGGCTGGCAGGATTAGTTATTTAATTTTACTGCCAGCTACTAATAGCTGCAGGAGGGAAGGGGATGGGTGGAGGAGACGGCTTACACACACAGAGGCTGACTGGGAGAGAGGAAGGGGGAGAGAGGAGAGCAACGGCATGATGGAGGCACGTAAACTGACCACGGTAATCATGGATCAGCAGCCTTGATCACCGTGGTCAGTTTACATAGGGTGGCATAGGAACAGGCAGGATCGGCCATGTTTTTTACAGCTTAGAGAGGGACAGATTAGACTGCACAAGCACTGTGCTGTTTAACCTGCTATAAGGGAACAAGATCTCTCCTTTTTTTAGGGTTAAAACCACTATAATCCTCCTACACAGCTGTTTCTGTTTCTGTTAATCACTGTGTTTCAACCTAAATATGAAATACATGATCATTAGTACCTGCTTGGTATAATTGGTGAATCATACACCTGACTTTAATGCCTGACAAGTGTACAAAGTGTGTAAGTGTAAAGGATCCTTATACAGTATGTGTTAATCTTTTTATTCTGATTTCACCTTGTGATCTGGCCAGTAGCACACCTCCTGTATTAGAGAGTGCCCACTCTGGATGAAGGAGCACCGGGGGCACATTTGGATGGTAGCATTGTCAGTCTGGAAGAGGGGGGGGGGGGGGGGTGGAGTGTTAGATGGACTAGCAGATTCAGATATGCTAACAAATTGAAGCCACACTCCAGCTCACACTGCAGTTACACAAGCAACAGTTTCTTTCTATTTGGGATAAAGGTTTTACATGAATATAAAAAGGCCAATCATTGTAAGCACCCCTGTTAGGGCTAAATGGTTTGTCTAAACAATTTAATTGATACATTTATTGGAATAACTTTTTCTTTTTAAAAACAACAGACTTACTGGCTAGATCATCAGGGGAAAAATAAAGGAGAAAAAGCCTAAAAAAGAAAACCACCCGCCCCATGCTTTAGCGCTTGTGGGGATCTATTTACGCGAGAGCAGGTAGACTGTGGGGGTTAGCTGAAGAAGAGGAGGAGCCCTTGAAATGTGTCCTGTGACCCCACTTCTACAGGAGACGATCGTCCACGGAGAGCTGTCCTTGGGAATGAGTGAGCCGAGCAGGAGCAGCAGAGATTTCTGGCATCCAGCCCAGCTCTTCACCTGTCAGCTGGCCACACAGCGATCCAGACACTGTGGCTGCTCATCCATCCATTCCTTGTCACTGTGTTGTGTGATGAGTGGGCTCTTTCTCATAGACTATATGTGCTTGTGAGTATATAATATGTTGTTTTTTTTAAAGCCCTTTGATCCTTTTTCTGGACTTTAACATTGCATACTGTAGTGAATAAAACCACAGGGTACAAACAATACATCTTTATCATTCCATGTAGTGCCTCTAGAGGATGCTGTAGTGCAGCATTTTGTCTTACTCGGAGTAATAGCATGGAGTATATGTACATTATCTATCAAAGATACAGATAATAATGGAATGAATCCTGTTCTACTTTTTGCTGGCATAAAATCATGGCATCATTCGATAACTTAGGCCTCATTTAATAAATATGTAATAGGATAAATTGACTGCAAACCCAAAGTGATTGTAAAGTCTCATTTTAAAAATAAAATAAAATAACAAGCAGTTGCGCAGTTGGTTTTGCACAGAGCAGCCCAGATCCTCCTCTTCTCGGGTCCCTCTTTGCTGCTCCTGGCCCCTCCTTCCTATCGAGTGCCCCCACAGCAAGCAGCTTCCTATGGGGGCACTGGAGCCGAGTCACAGCTCACTGTGTCCATTCAGACACAGAGCCCGACCCGGCCCACTCCTTCTCTCCCCTGATTGGCTGACTGACTTTGATTGACAGCTACGAGAGCCAATGGTACCGCTGCTGTGTCTCAACCAATCAGGAGGAGTGTCCCGGACGGGAAGTGTTGTTCACAATATTGCCCCCCCCCCCCCCATCTTCTTATACCTATACTACATAGATTTTATTAAAAAAAAACAAAAAAAACAAAAACAAATGTGGAAATATTTTTTTTTAATCCACTCCAGTGCAGTCACATGATCCAGAAGCTCCGGCTCCCCTGGGTAAGTGATTGGCTGCTGCAGGAGGCAAGGGAGTGTCAACAATGGATGGACAATGGGGGGACATTTCCTTTTAGACCGTTAACACTGCAATGTGTGTTCCCATTGGAAGGATTTTCCAACAATTCCTATACCAAAG
Organism: Lithobates septentrionalis; assembly: GCA_037952835.1. NCBI lineage: Eukaryota > Metazoa > Chordata > Amphibia > Anura > Ranidae > Lithobates > Lithobates septentrionalis. Next base: position 417,787 of record JBBDGP010003160.1, on the reverse strand, counting down.
ACACACTTCCTGTCCTGAGCCAGTTGCTCCCGCCCCCCCCACAGTCCCAGCGCTCCAGTGAGCACACGGGGGCAAGGAGCTGGTGACTGTCAGTCTCCAGAACTCTGCTGCCCCCCCCCCCCCCGAGTTTACTGGAGCGCTGGGGCTGTGGAGGGGGCGGGAGCAACTGGCTCAGCCAGTCCAAGTCATCCTAGGACAGGAAGATGTGTTACTGGCAGGATCATCACGTAAAAATAACGTTAAAAAAAAACTGTAAAAAGAAAACTAATGCAGTAATCTCCTCTAAAAACTGTAATCTACAATATATCACATTTTTGTGTTTGGATTTTGATATGATTTAAATATGCAATAGCTTTACTCTAAAATCATGGGGATGGATACTTTATGATTGTGTTTAGGCAGCACATCATCCAGGGCTTAGTGTCATTATGATGCCACCATGGCATTTTTATAAAAATATCATTATATTGACCTAAATTATATTCAAAAGTGGTGCCGCTTATCCAAAAGCTATTGTGCTGTGTCCCTTTAAATCTGTTTGCATAGCAATTTTCAAACTCAGCATATCCTATCAAACCATATATAACATTAACAAAACAAACCAAAACATTAACAAAACAAACAAGTGCACCAGTCCATAAACTACTGTCCTTTGGTATGAATTCACTTGCATATGCTCAATCTTTCATAAAAAAACAGGCTTGTGTTCACATATCCAAACGACTGCTTCCTTAACCACTTCATCCCCGGAGGGTACCTTAATGGCCAGGCCATTTCTTGCGATACGGCACTGCGTCGCTTTAACTGACAATTGCGTGGTCGTGCGATGTTGTGCCCAAACAAAGTTGATGTCCTTTTTTCCCCACAAATAGAGCTTTCTTTTGGTGGTATTTGATCACCTCTGCAGTTTTTATTTTTTGCGCTATAAACAAAAAAAGAGCAACAGTTTTGAAAAAAAAACAAAAAAAAACAAAACAATTTTTTTCTTTCTGCTATAATGACAATTTAAAAAAAAAAATGTTTTCCTCAGTTTAGGCTGATATGTATTCTTATACATATTTTTGGTAAGAAAAAATCGCAATAAGCGTATATTGATTGGTTTGCGTAAAAGTTATAGTGTCTACAAAATAGGGGATAGATTTATGGCATTTTAAAAAAAAAATTATTATTTTTTTACTAGTAATGGCTGCGATCTGCTATTTATATTGTGACTGTGACATTGCCGCGGACACATCGAACACTTTTGACACTATTTTGGGAACATTCACATTTATACAGCGATCTGCACTGATTACTGTATAAATGTCACTGGCAGGGAAGGAGTTAACACTAGGGGGCGATCAAGGCGATAAATGTGTTACCTAGGGAGTGATTCTAACTGTAGGGGGAGGGGACTCACAAGGGGAGGAGACCGATCAGTGTTCCTCTGTACTGGGAACACACGATCTGTCTCCTCTCCCCTGACAACGCGTGGATCTGTGTGTTTACACTCACAGATCCATGTCCCTGCTCTGTTACTGGCAATCGTGGGTGCCTGGCAGACATCGCTGCAGGTACGCGCATAAGCTCCCGAGTGACGCGTGCCCCCTAGATGGCCGGGAAGCAGAGGACGTCATATGATGCCCGTCCAGGATGGGAGATCCCTCCTGTGGACGTCATTTGACTATGGGCGGGGAAGCAAGTGGTTAAAGCAGCGTTAAACCCAAAATCAAACATTTATTATATTGCAGATCACCAATTCTTCGGTGTGATGGGTGCATTCGTTTACTTTTTTAGGCTTCTTTTAATGTTCACCTTGTGATCTGGTCAGTAAGGCTGTTGTTTTTCAAAAGAACAAGCTGTCCTGTAGATGTAGCAGTTAGAGCATTGAGACAAACCATCTACCACTGATAGGAGTGCTTACAATGATGAGCTTGCTTTTATTTTTTTTAGTAAAACATTTCTCCCCCTAAAAAAAACAGTTTGCTGTCTGTACTGGAGTTTGGCTTCAGTTTATTTAGTGTATCTAAATCTGCTAGTACATCTAAGGCTCGGTTCACACTGGGATCCGACTTGTGAGTCTCTAAATTACATGACATGTGAAATCTCATGTTGGTCAATGAGAGTTGTCCTTATTAACATACAGTGGCAGCTGGTGTTTTTTTTTTTTTTGTGGGGTGGCCAGGCTGTCCGTTGGGTCACCCACATCCCCCCTCTGGGCAGTCGATCGGTCATCCAGCCCTGCACTTACCCCATCTAGGTCTTGGACGGGCAGCGCTCCTATGGGCGGCTGCTTCCATCGCGTCTCCTCCTCCTCCTCTGCATCACGGCGGCTTCGGCCGTGCATCTCCACCCTCCTCCTCCTGGGCGTCCAATAGGATCACTCTGCATCCTGAGCCCTAAGCCCACCCTTTTTTAAAGCCTATTAGAGCCACGTGCTTAAAAAAGGGAAAAAAAAGGCATTGGAATCCATGCGCCTGGCGCCCTGCATGTAGATTAGGGGTCCAGGCGCATGGATGGCGGGGTGGTGCCCCTAATGGACGGACCACCACTGTTAACAATACCGAAGTCGCTCCAACTTTTGAAAAGGTTCCTGTACCACTTCAAGGCGACTTCTATCTGACTTGTTCCTATTTCGCTGCCAGAGCAGTATTTGTGTTTTTTGCACACATATTTAAAAAATAATTTTAGGCCTGAAGCTTACACAAACCCCACAAATATTATATATTTTCTGAAAGCAGACACCCTAGAGAATTAAAATGGTGGCAGATCACATTGCAAAATATTATTTCCTGGCTGAGCTAGCCGGGGACACCAAGAGCTTGACCCCGAAGTGACACCGATGGGCAAGCGGAGCCCGGTAAGCATGGCGGGGCATGGCGGCGGGGGGTGGCGCCAGTACCAGGGGTGTGTGAGAGCAATCGGGCAGCAGCGGAGCCGCACAAATGCTCCTACCAGGCAGGCAGGAGTCTGCCTGTCAGTTTCACACACAATCCCGGTGGCTGCAGCCACTGGATTGTGTGCAATACCACACCAACCTCCCCCCCCCCCCCGCTGTCAGGTCTGTACGACGTACATACCAGACGGTAAAGGTGGAAGTCGCCTCCAAGTTGGATCCTCATCTATAGTGATGTGATTTGGATCCGACTTTACAGGAAGTTTACTCTCTGAAAATTGCTTCTAAAGTTGCATCAAGTCGCATTAAAGTAGTACTCAAGTCGCCTCGCAAAGTTGCACCGTAAGTTGCGTGACTTTCAGGTCGCAATAGTGTGACAATGCTGCTGTTCAAGGTGCTTGTTCATCCAGAGTGGGGGCACTCTAATACAGCAGATGTGTTACTGGCCAGAACACCAGAAGGAAAAAAGCCCCCAAAAAAGAAAATTAATGGAGGCACCACATCTAATGGTTGGTAAGCTGCAATTTATTACACTTTAGGTTTTGAGATTAATACAGCTTTAACCTCCACAGCTAAGACACCATGCAGTTGTGGGTCATTACGTATCAGCCTGTATAGATCCACCTTGCTGCTATATACGTGTCTTCTAGCTTTTCATGTGCCTGCTCAGGATCAGCTTTGTTTCTTCTACTCATGCCTTACTATTGGAAAGAAGCCAATTGAATGTACAGTTCTGCACTGCAGCAGAATCCTTTGCTGGGAAGGCAATCCGATAATTAGGAATAAATATCCTAAAACACTGACCAATCTGTGGCTGACTTCTTGTGCAATCTGAATCTAGATAACAATTGTGAAACAAAAGTATATAGAAGATAGTAAAAAAAAACAAAAAAAACCTCACGTTTCTTAAAACAATATAATTCAGTTCACCATCTACTAAGTATTTTTGCAGCATATGTGAAAGTATAGGCATACGTCAAAAGTCTGGGGTGGCTGTCATTGAGGATGATACGTATATTCATTTAATCATAGAGTAGAATGAAAAAAATGATAAAGTATGAAGAGACTGTATGAATACAGATTCAGCATTTATGTAGTAACATCTCTACAGATCCATTCACACTGGGCTTTTATTGAAGGTGTGTCTAAATGCATGTTTTTCCCACGTGTTTCAGTACCGTGTTGCAAACATGTGTCTTACTTGTGGTGCCATTAAATGTTAATAGCACCCCCAAACACAGTTAGCAAATGTGCGATGTGCCGCAGAGCAAATACACTACAAACGTGCCAAAACGCATTTTCCAAAAAAAGGCCAATGCTCCACACCCGAAAAGGTTTGAGAGCTTCTTTGGCACATTTATCGTGCATAGGACAGCCCATTGAAATGTATGAGCTGCCCTATATGTGACAAGCAGAACACACGAAGAATTCACAAAAAAATGCGAATGGTGCATTTATCGTGCATAGGGAAGCCTATTCATGTTTACAGGCTTTCTTATTGAAGTCTACGGGGCCAGAATCACCCATATATGCTAGAAGATAAGCTTGTGTATTGGGGCAACTGAGTGTACAAGTGTGAACTAGAACAAATGGAAAAAAATGAATTTTGAGCCTAGTCAGGCCAATGGCGTACTTAGTGGGGTTCCAAGGGTGCGGTACACACCGGGTACCGGCACTATGGGGGTGCTGGTCAGTACACGTTCTGGTCAGTGGCGGCTGGTGCTCAATATTTTGGGGGTGGGGGGGCGGCAAACAAACCTCCCCCCTCACTCGCACCGCCACCACCACACCAAACCCCCTCCCCGCGGGAGGCGGACGGGAAGGCGGCCTTACCTTAGGAGATTAAGAGGATCGAGGACGAGGGGTAGGGCTGCTGTTCCTCGCTCCAGCTGAGGGAAGAGCCAAGGCTTATCCTTCCAGGTGAACAGACGTTGCTTCTTCTCCCGGCCGAACAGGAAGTGGGTTCTGAGACCCATTTGGTTGCCAATCGGGTCTCAGAACCAGCTTCCTGATTGCCTGGGAGCAGAACCAAGAAGACAATAGAGAATATTCATTCGCTATTGTCATACAACTGGGTGGGATCAGGGCGCAGTGCTCTTCGCCCCAAGCCCATCTTTTTTTTAAGCCAATTAGAGCCTCAGACTCTAATCATTTGCTTCCAAAAAAAACCACATTGAAATCCATGTGTCCGGAGTCCTGCATGTAGATTAGGGGCCGGACGCATGGATTAGGGGGGCAGCGCCCCTGTGCCCATACCTCCCAACTTTTTGAGATGGGAATGAGGGACACCTACCAGCAAAAGTATGCAGGCATAGGACACACCCCTTGCCACTCCCACTTAAAGGAGAATTGTACAAAAAAAACAAGATTGGTTAAACCCACAAGTGATTTTTCAACACTACTCTTCCTTTATATTGGCTTTTGGAATTTACAAATGCAGCAATTTAGAAATCAGATGAAAGGTTTAGCACTGGGGAACACTTTTTGAAAGATAAAAAGTGCATTTTATATACATCTATATAGTTCAGACCAAAATCAAGACAAATGAGGAGGAATGAGGGACAGAGGGACATTGCTCCAAATCAGGGACAGTCCCTCGAAATCAGGGAAAGTTGGGAGCTATGCCTGTGCCCCTTAACCACGGATTCTGGTGCTGTACACATTACATGCTGTGTAGTCTGTGCAATTTGGCCACATCCGCTTTATTCCATTACTTTTTTTTTTCTGTGGGCCAGGCCTAGTCAGGCCTAAGGAAACAAGCTGAAAAACGCTTTATAATTGGAGGGGTAATTTAATATTTAAGCCTTGCAAATAAAGCCTTTGTTGCAAGGAAGCAAATCTTTTTGCTCACCTCTGCAATACATGCTTTCTGGTCATCAACTTTTATATGTCAGATATAAACTTCATATTACTCCTTACCACAGGAAAAGAATCCCTTTGGATTTGTATCAGAGATTGGCAGTAAGGTTCTTGACAGCTTCTATTTTAAATGAGAAAACTCTTTCAGAATACGTCTGTAGCAGAAATTTCCAGTACTAGCTATTAAGCTATTATTATTTTTTTTGGCCCTCTAAAGTTGTTATTACTGTAAATTTTTTTTGCCTTGGGCCCTCTAGGGCAAAGACCAGGTTGTATTCTTATGCAGAGACTAACAACCAAGGTTTCAAGGAAAAATCACATTAAGGGTCAATGGTTTTTGAAGCTCCATTTTAAAAGCAATCTCACAGTGTTGACCTTAATCACTATATACCGTACCTGTATTATTGTGATATAATCATTTACAACCCATACTAGTTGTGTTTAGAATAAGCTGGCACATGAACTTTAACCTTCTATACAAAAATGTTTGCCTGTGTTACGTCAGAACCAGCTACCCGTCAGATTAGGTAACTAAAGGGACGTTTCGTCAGCTGCGCACGCGTACACCGCTACCAGGTTTCCTAACCTGACAGAACACTGTAGTCAGAAGAAGGCGGCAGCGGACATAGTACACCCAGCTAGGTCTTCAATTTAAGAGTAATTTTAGTAATAAAGTGAGCGTATATACAGCATCTCACAAAAGTGAGTACACCCCTCACATTTTTGTAAATATTTTATTATATCTTTTCATGTGACAACACTGAAGAAATGACACTTTGCTACAATGTAAAGTAGTGAGTGTACAGCTTGTATAACAGTGTAAATTTGCTGTCCCCTCAAAATAACTCAACACACAGCCATTAATGTCTAAACCGCTGGCAACCAAAGTTAGTACACCCCTAAGTGACCTAAGTGAAAATGTCCAAATTGGGCCCAATTAGCCATTTTTCCTCCCTGGTGTCATGTGACTCATTAGTGTTACAAGGCCTCAGGTGTGAATGGGGAGCAGGTGTGTTAAATTTGGCACGCCTGGTTACGTAATCTCTCGATTTCCATTTTCGGTTCCTGTGGTTGTCAGCGGCTGATGCTGGAAAGCACGCCAGTCACCACGCGCCGAGCGGAGCTCTCAGCCTCCTATGAGCGGTTCAGGCTCAGTGCCGGGAGAAGGCACCCTGAGATGTAAGCAGCCATTTGGCTTTTGTTTTTAACTGTTTTTATTAATAAAAGGGATTACACTATTGTAGCCCTTCTTGTATCCTTATGCATATATCCTGATGCCCTACCGGGTGAGAGGAAAAGGCTACCCAGCACGGCTCATCCATATCATTACAGCAAGTCATTTCTTGCTAAAAGCCCCTTTGATCTTTTTTTAATTAAAAAGGTCAATAACTTCTGGTAAGCGGACATCCATACACAGAGCACTTTGGGTGTTTAACACTGGTGGTGAAGGTGTTCATCAAATCAGCGGAAGAGTCACCTATTTGAGTTTTTTCTAACCTTATGAAATCGCATATGGACGTTTTCTTATATTTTTCTCGCAAAGGACATTTATTTTTATTTATTTTCAATACATGCTTAAACGGCACAGATGTTATCCTTTTCTAATACGTTGTATTTGCACGCTAATATATAGCTTTTTTTGTATAGCACATTGATGTATATTTAAAATATTGCTGTTGGGTCCCACATTTTTATACATTGTAGCTAACAATTAATTTAGACTCAGCGCCCCCCACCATACACATTCTTCCATTGCCAGTATTCCCCTGGTTCAAGAGATTTCAGCTCCATGCACACTGGCTTAAAAAACATTGCTCCTAGAGGAGTTTAGCGTTTTGCCTGTTGAAGCAACTAATGTTATCCTATGTATCCATACACATTAGGTAGTCTAGAGGCGTTTTTTTAAGCTCGGCATTTAAAGGCAGAAAAAAAGAACCTTCTGCTTTGCGTTTTTAAGAGCGTTTTTCTGGCAGACAAATAAAATGCTCCTAAATGCTAATACAAAAACACTCAATTTATTTTTTAAGCGAATGTGCATGGAGCCTAATACTGAAAAACTGAGAATATTCCCTACTCTTTATTCATAGTTTTATGCTACTTAAGGCCTCATGCACACTACAGCTGACAATATTACGTTTATGTGAGTTTGGGTGTTTTTTTAAACAGCCCTTAAACTTCTCTCTGTGTTATCCTATGTGTCCATGCACACATGGATGTTTTTTGAAGTTTATCAGCAGGGGAGTTTTTGGCCTATTGTCTGAATGCCCTGAACAAAACAAACAAAAAACGATGAACGCTAAAAAACACTCATAAACATTCATAAAAACACTTTATTCAGTGTTCAGCATTTTCTACATTGCAGAGCTGAATGTAAGCTGGTGTCATTTTACAAAAACGCCCAAAAACGCTCACAATCGATCAAAAATGCGCATAAACGCGATTAAAAAACACTGTCAAAAGCGCATTTTTAAAGCAGCAGTTTCCTGCCAGCAATCCAATGTCCAAAAAGACTCTTTTGGACGTCCTGTGTGCATGGAGCCTAATAGAAGTGAATTGCATTTGCCACAGCAAGGAAGCTGGCACTGCCATGGACTACTGCATAATGCCACAAATTCTTTAGTGTTGACCAGCAACAGTCATTCACTGCATTTGGACACATCCTTTAGATCACTGTTTTTTTGGAGGCCCCTGGGATATTATTCAAGGATTCTACAGCAATTCTGTAAAATAAAGTTGAATTTTACAAAAAGCCACAATGCTATTGCTGAAAACTCTTTTTACTAGTTTGTCACTATCTCCAAACAGAAAACTTAAAGCGGTAGTAAACTCTTGTTGTATATTTTTGCCTACTGGTAAGCTTATAATAAAGCTTACATGTAGGTAAAATGACATCACCAGCAGAAATGCGCTCAGAAGGAATGGCATACCTGTGCCATTCTTTCAGGGCTTTGTGCCATGGCCAAGACTTCATTGCGGCTCGCCCAGTCAGGCGGCTGGAGTCCCCAAACCCGGACGAAAGACTGGGTTAAGGTGGAAGCCTCTGCAGTGGTGACAGCGTGCCGCTGGAGGGCTTCGTTTTAAGGTAAGTCTTTCATACAGTGCTAGTATGCATATGATATTGCCTTGCAGGGGGAAACTTTTTTTTTCATAGCGTTTACTACCGCTTTAACACTAGATGAATTACTTTTCTGATAGGTGGAGTATAGTCCAGGGGGTCAGGTCCCAACAGGTCCTCTCAGTGTCACTCCGCCTGTGCAGGAAGCATCAGCTTATGCGACTCTGCTCTGCAGCTGTTTGCTTCCTTTGCCACCGTTGTCGCAACACTGATGATCTGGGCTTGCCAACACGCCATCCCAGAGCAGGAGGCTGTGGGCCACATCAGAGGGATTTGCGGGCCACTAGTTGGGCACCCCTGCTCTAGCCCAACCATTCTTAACCAGGATTCCGTGGAAACTTAGGGTTCGTCAAGAGGTTGCTAGGTGTTCTTTGAGCTCTGGCTAACTGACCTCCCATCTGATGGTGCCTTCATAAGTCCGGTCCATTGCCATTGGCAAAGCTAGTAGTATGACCAAAATAATCTTTTTAGCTGGCTGTAAGGGTGGAATTCTAACCACCATTGTGAGAGTGGCATTCTTCCAACTGACCACCAAAGTAAGGGATTTTCATGATGACCCCCTACTGACTAATCTTAGCAGGGGTTCCCTTAGACCTGAAAATCATTTCAAGGGTTCCTCAGGGCCAAGGAAGGTTGAGAAATATGCCCCGTAAACACAATATCGGACTTTCCGACAACAAAACCGTGGATTTTTTTCCGAAGGATGTTGGCTCAAACTTGTCTTGCATACACACGGTCACACAAATGTTGGCCCAAAATTCCGAACATGAGAACGCGGTGACGTACAAGATGTACGACGAGCCAACAAAAAGGAAGTTCAATAGTCAGTGCGGCTCCTTCTGCTTGATTCTGAGCATGCGTGAACTTTTGTGCGACGGACTTGTGTACACACGATCGGAATTTCTAACAACAAAGTGAAGTTGGCGGAAAATTTGAGAACCTGCTCTCAAACATTTGTGTGCAGAAATTCCGACAGCAAATGTTCGATGGAGCATACACACGGTCGGACTTTCCGACATCAAGCTCACATCGAACATTTCCCGTCGGAAAGTCCGACCGTGTGTGCGCGGCATTACTGTTCTAATCTAACAATTGGCTCAGTGCACAAAACTATAAGGTTGATTTACTAAAACTGGAGCAATGAAAATCTGGGGCAGCTCTGCACAGAAACCAATCAGCTTCCAGCTTTTATTGTCAAAGCTCAATGTAACAAGCTTAAATTAGAAGCTGATTGACTACCATGAACAGCTGCACCAGATTCTGTGTGCTCCGGTTTTAGTAAATCTCCCTCACGACTGTTATTTGACAGATTCAATAACATATTATCTATTTGAGAGCTCATTGCTGGAAAAAAAAGGGCATTATAGAAAATAACATTCATTATAGTTTAGTAAATTGAACATAATCCCTTAAAATATGAATGTCTCAAAAATATTCTTGTCTTTTTACCATGCAACAATCACCTGTAATTAGGCAATTTTTCCTTTGGTAACGGGGGCACTCTTTATGTCTGGAGAAAAAGAGATTTTACCTTCACATATGGAAAGGCTTCTTCACAGTAAGAGCTGTGAAAATGTGGAATAGTCTCCTTCAAGAGCTGGTTCTGGCTAGCTCAGTAGACTGTTTTTAAAAAAAGAGCTGGATGCATTTCAAATATAATAGGATATACAATTTTTTTTTGGTAATAACACCAGGAGTAGTTGATACAGGGAATATCCGATTGCCTCCTGGGATCAGAAAGGAATTTTTCCCCGGCTGGAGTAATTTGGATCATGCTTTATTGGATTTTTTGCCTTCCTCTGGACCAACTGTGGGTATAGGATAGTGTATATGGAGGTTCTTGCCAACCGCCTAACTGTAAATGTACATCATTACTTTACAGTTAAATACCGAGGTTATGGCTGCAGCTATCTACCATAACCCCGGTATCTTTTTTTCTTTCCACAGGTGATCGGTTTCAGGATAAAAGTGATCCCAAGGATAGAATCACTTTTATAGGCGGCGGGGGAGGTGACCCCCCCCCCCCTCCTGTGCTTCCCGTTGTTTCCGAGCTTACCGGAGCCACCGTTACCGATCCGGTGTGGCCGATAGCTAGGCAGGAAGTCGAGTGAGGGCAAGATGGCCCCCACTCGGCTCTATGTCCCTGGAGGACCGAAGCGACATCTGACGTCACTTGTTGTTTTTAAGGAAGGCAAAATGCCTTTTTTTTCTTTCTTTGCTTTTCAATGTAAATAAGAGATCTGGGGTCTTTTTGACCCCAGATCTCTCAATAAAGAGGACATGTCATGCTTATTTCTATTACAAGGGATGCTTACATACCCTGTAATAGGAAATAAAAGTGATTAAAAAAAAATGAAACTAAAATAAATAAGCAAAAAAAATGTAAAATTTAAAGAGCCCCCATTTCTCTGAGCTCCCGTGAAGAAATGGGCGCATACATAAGTCGCGTCCGAATCTGTAAACAGTGTTCAAACCATACATGTGAGGTACCGCCGTGATCGTTGGAACGTGAGCAATATTAATTCTAGTGCAAGACCTCCACTGTAGCTTTAAACAGGTGACCTGTAAATACCGTAGTATGTCGCCAATTTCACGAGCGTGCACAATTAGGTATCTATTAACTCGGGGTAACATCATCTTTCACATTATACAAAAAATTGGGCTAACTTTACTGTTTTTTTATTTTTTTCATTCATTAAAGTGTATTTTTTCCCAAAAAATTGCATTTGAAGGATCCCTACACAAGTACAGTGTGACATAAAATATTGCAATGACCGCCATTTTATTCTCTAGGGACTCTGCTAAAGAAAAAAAAATGTATATATATATATATATATATATATATATATATATATATATATATATATATATATATATATATATATATACAGCGGAAAATTTAGTTTAGATTTGTTTCATTGTCATTCGTAAAAAAACATCATTTAGGTCGGTTATATTCGTTATGTTACGGTAATTCGTTTTCAGATAATTAGTTATTTCTATAGAGTGTGAATATCTGTTATACTAAATCTCGAATCATGTTGAATTCATTCATTATATCCGCTATAATATTTTTCGTATTAGTTGAAATTCGATATTTATGTATGTATATATATATTCGTGATAATGATTCGTAGTTTGGAAAGTCGTTTGTTTATTGAATCTTTTAACACACACAATGACAATATCTCTTCTCCTCTGCTCAAATACAATACAACACCCTTCTCACTCAGTTCTCAGGAATGCACTTTGCCAGTAATCCTACCTCCAGCACAAAATTAATCAGCTGATTCGACTGTAAGATTTACTTTGAGTTGACCTTTTGTTTCATTAGATCTTTAACAAATTACTGAATCATGTCTAATTCATTCGTTATATCCGCTATAATTTATTTCGGATCAGTAGAAATTTGTTATTTTTTAGGCCGAATTTCGATTTGTTACTAAACTAATTGCGCTGGGTTCACACTTTCTCCGCATCCAATTCGCACAGCAGGAGATTGTGACCGGCTCTCTATGGAGCTGGTTCACATATCTCTGCAGCGCCTCCGGTGCGATTGGCACAGGAGCCCGGTGCGTCTTTTGATCCCTTTCAGGTCCGAATTCAGCCAAACATTCGGGCTGAAATCGAACCTGAAATTGTGAACGAGGACACACCGGACTCCTGCTGTGAGCCGCTCCGTGCTCATATGTGAACCCAGTCTAAAGAAACACACACAGGTCCCCAAGGGGGCTAAAAGTAAATATTTACTGTGACAATTGCTAAATGATTCAAAAGAAGTAACATATTCCATTGATTTTATCACAAACAATCTGAAATATTAATCATTTATCATAATGTGCTCTACACAGTCTTTTTTCTTTTCAGTTATTGTATTTTGTTCTGTAATGAGAAAATATGTCTGTGAAATCTCTGTAAAGCTATCCATAGGGACACTGCAGCCACAGGGTGATCATTACTCCTTATAACTTGGACCATTGTATGTGGTTGGTTGATTTTTTTTATTTATTTTTTTCTGTATTGTTCTGTGCTTGTTAAACTTGTTTTATTTTTTATGCAATCCATAGAAACAAATCATAACAAAACTAAAATGAAAGCTTTTTTCTACTTTGTATCGTTTTTTTTCTACCATATTCCCCAAATAAAATAACACTAACAAAGCTATTTACAAACAAATGAAAGGCTTTAAAAAACAAACAAACAAATAAAATAAAAAAAGTTTAAATAATTATAGTTAAAAATAGAAATAATGATAAAAATATCAGTAGGAAAATATTTATTAACAAGAGAAATGGAAGAAGGAGCTAATTAGGATGGGTTGCTTAGGGTAAACTAAGGGTAACTAGAGGTTAAATTAGAACACATATTATATACAGTATCTCACAAAAGTGAGTACACCCCTCACATTTTTATAAATATTTTATTATATCTTTATATGTGACAACACTGAAGAAATGACACTTTGCTACAATGTAAAATAGTGAGTGTACAGCTTGTATAACAGTGTCAATTTTCTGTCCCCTCAAAATAACTCAACACACAGCCATTAATGTGTAAACCGCTGGCAACAAAAGTGAGTACACCCCTGAATGAAAATGTCCAAATTGGGCCCAATTAGCCAGGTGTCTGTAACCGTTAGTGTTACAAGGTCTCCGGTGTGAATGGGGAGCAGGTGTGTTAAATTTGGTGTTATCGCTCTCTCTCTCATACTGGCCTCGCCATGGTCGACCAAAGAAGTTGAGTGCACATGCTCAATGTCATATCCAGAGGTTATCTTTTGGAAATAGACGTATGAGAGCTGCCAGCATTGCTGCAGAGGTTGAAGGGGTGGGGGTCAGCCTGTCAGTGCTCAGACCATAAGCCGCACACTGCATAAAATTGGTCTGCATGGCTGTCCCAGAAGGAAGTCTCTTCTAAAGATGATGCACAAGTGTTGGAAGGCAACATGTTTTATTTCATAAATATAAGAGGTGTTTGAAATATGAACTATGGCTATTCCAAACCTTTGCATTCTTGGGGGCTGTCTGGAATGTAACAAGTTGCACATCAAAGCTTTGTAGCTTATAAGAATATTCATCTGAAAGAAGCAAGACTGAACAAAAGCTTGGCTCCTGACCGGCTGGTGTGAGAATGCTCTGCAAGCATGCTTCAAAAAGGACCATGGCTGACAAGATAATTGATGAAAAAACAACAATAATAAACCAGCGCCAATGAGTGTACACTTAGGGCGTTCAATCAAGACATGTGGTGTATAACATATAATTTACAATTAGCATACCGTGTAATACATAACATAATTGATGAATGTCCTGCTACAGAAGATCAAAGGGCAAGCTAAGAACTGCCCCTGGAGGCCAATACAGCAGGACATACAGAAATATAATATATTAAAAGGACTACCTCTTGGCAATATCTCATTGGACAGGAGGGTAGTGGGGTGTGGTTACGAGTGGGTCTGAATGAATGTGTAAAAAGTGCACACAGAAGGGAAATCATCCCCCTTTTCCGCTCTTGGCTCATGCCTGATGGTTCTCTGAGCCTCATGGCTCTCTGTTACCATTTTTTAGCCTAGCTGACGAGACAATATCTAGAGGACAGCCTTGCAATAAGTATATTTGATTTTTTTTGTTATATGCTCTATAATATTTATTTTAAAATGTATTTCAATTGGCACCTCAGAAGGCGCGTGGAATTTATTTCTGCACAGAACCCAAACCCTAAGCCTTCTCTCCTGTGGACAAGATTCACGCTGGTTCATGAATTCTGAAGCCCTGTGTGAGTGGTCCTGAAAGTCCTATGAAATATTTCATCAGTGAGTGGACACGCAAAACCTGGTGAGATTTTTGGCCAGTATATGTGTATGTGTTAACATTAATTATATTGCTAATGCAAATTGTTTTAGGCCTGTGTTGCTGGTCAAGTGTGCTGGCGAGTGAGGGGCTGATCACCCTTGGTTATCTGATGTAACCTGCAGATTGACAGGATAAACCAGACATCTTTGAGGAGAAAGTGTGAGAAATAGAGTTTTTTTTTATTTATTAGTTTATTCATTTATTTTTTTCTCCACGTGAGAGTGAAATAGCTCTCTGTTCCAATAGAAGTTCAATATGGCCTGCGTTCTGAGATAATAGAGCTAAAATCAGTGGTAATAGTAGAGCATTGATTAAGAGTGTGCTCTGCCTTGTGACAAGTAAAAGTTAGCTTTTAAACAGCTTTTTATCTGTGTTCTGTCTGTGTGTATTGTATAAGAAACTGTTGTATAGACTGGTTAACAAGATTCAGTGTGAACTTAGCATATCAATGGAGGTCATTGAAGATTTTCTTAAGAGATATGCCTGTGTTAATTTCAGCACTGTGGCAGAAAACACTTTAACGCACCAATTTAGTGAGTTATTGAGACAATGAAATATTCATATTGATCAGATAAAACATAAAAGGCTTCGAAAAAAGGTAGGAAAGCAAAGATGGCCAATGTTGTATGCATGTTATTGAAAATGAAAGACATTGCTATAGCGAAAGAATGCCAATGATATGCTGAGAGAAAGCAATTATTGGAGCAGGTACAAAGTGTAACTAAGAATATATTAACAATGATTGCAAAGGCAGATGCAAATGTTCGTGATCACATTGATCAGTTAGTGACTGAGAAATGTGTATTGGAACAGAAAATGAATGAATTAGAGGAAATGTGTAAACAAAGTGAAAATTGCATTGCCTCTTTGAATCAGAGAGAGGCTGAGAATGAGCGTATTATAATACTGTTTAGGAAGGAATTACATGAAGCCCAGTCAGCCATGGAGTTCTCCTCGACAAGTTTTACATGTGTATCTGCAGTCTTCCCCTTTCTACATTCTTTAGAAAGTGGTCGTTATCATGTTGGAATACTGCCCTGCGGCCCAGTCTCCAAACGGAGGGGATCATTCTCTGCTTCAGTATGTCACAGTACATGTTGTATGTCACAGTACATGTTGGCATTCATGGTTCCCTCAATGAACTGTAGCTCCCCAGTGCCGGAAGCACTCATGCAGCCCCAGACCATGACACTCCCACCAACATGCTTGACTGTAGGCAAGACACACTTGTCTTTATACTCTTCACCTGGTTGCCGCCACACACGCTTGACACCATCTGAACCAAATAAGTTTATCTTGGTCTCATCAGTACACAGGACATGGTTCCTTGGTCTGCTTGTTATCAGCAAACTGTTTACGGGCTTTCTTGTGCATCATCTTTAGAAGAGGCTTTGTTCTGGGATGACAGCCATGCAGACCAATTTGATGCAGTGTGCTGCGTATGGTCTGAACACTGACAGGCTGACCCCCCCACCCCTTCAACCTCTGCAGCGATGCTGGCACTCATACGTCTATTTCCCAAAGACAACCTCTGGATATGGCGTTGAGCATGTGCACTCAACTTCTTTGGTCGACCATGGCGAGGCCTGTTCTGAGTGGAACCTGTCCCGTTAAACCACTGTATGGTCATGGCCACCGCGCTGCAGCTCAGTTTGAGGGTCTTGGCAATCTTCTTATAGCCTAGGCCATCTTTATTTAGAGCAACAATTATTTTTTTCAGATCCTCAGAGAGTTCTTTGCCATGAGGTGCCATGTTGAACTTTCAGTGACCAGTATGAGAGAGTGAGAGCGATAACACCAAATTTAACACACCTGCTCTCCATTCACACCTGAGACCTTGTAACACTAACAAGTCACATGACGCCGGGGAGGGAAAATGGCTAATTGGGCCGAATTAGGACATTTTTACTTAGGGGTGTACTCACGTTTGTTGCCAGCAGTTTGGACATTAATGGCTGTGTGTTGAGTTATTTTGAGGGGACAGCAAATTTACACTGTTATACAAGCTGTACACTCACTACTTTGCATTGTAGCAAAGTGTCATTTCTTCAGTGTTGTCCCATGAAAAGATATAAGAAATATTTACAAAAATGTGAGGGGTGTACTCACTTTTGTGAGATACTGTATATATGCCCAGGTCAAATTTCATTAATGGGGTTTACAACCACTTTAAGGTGGCCCTGGTGTGAGTCACTGAGGAGAGAGACCCGGGAGAGACGCTGCCCTCATGCACATCTCTGGATAGAGATGGGGCTCGGGTAAGTATAAAGGGGGGCTGGGAGGGGGGGAGCTGCACCCAGAAGGTTTATTTTACCTTAAAGCATAAAATGTATAAAGGTAAAAAAACCTTCTGTCTTTAGAACCACTTCAAAAGAGGTCTGTAGGTATATAGGTGTAGCTTTGACCAAAGTTCGGCAATTCCCTTGCTATAGGTGTAGGCCATTTATGTACCCTATGAAGCCTGATTGGAAAAAATCCCAATATTTTGCTAAGAGACTCCTAGCTGCTCACTTGGGATGAGCTAAACACCCCCCCCCCCGGTTCGGTTTGCAGCAGATTGCGCAAACAGGCAAAAAATTTGTTCGAACACGCGAGCACCCTTAAAGTCTATGGGACACGAACATGAACAATCAAAAGTTCTCATTTTAAAGGTTGTTTTTTTCGGGAGCAGTGATTTTAATAATACTTAAAGTCACAAACAACAATAAACAATAAAAATTAAATATTCCACCTGGGGGGGGTGTCCTTAGTCTGTAAAGTAGCGCATTTTTCCCATGTTTAGAACAATACCACAGCAAAGCGTTATTTCTAAAGGAAAAAAATAGAATTCAAAACTACTCGCGGCTGTAATGTAATGTCGGGTCCCGGCAATATAGATGAAAAATCATTGAAAAAAAATGGCATGGATCCCCCCCAGTCCATTACCAGGCCCTTTGGGTCTTGTATGGATATTAAGGAGAAACCCACACCCCAATTTTTAAAAAAAATGGTGTGGGGGTCCTCCAGGCACTATATACTCTGAACAGTAGTATATATACTATACGGCCTGCCCTATATACTCTGCAGAAAATTGGGCCTTAGGTGTTGGTGGTACCAGAACACTGTAAGTTCTCACAGTTACTCTTGGTGGGCGCAGAAACGAGCCCTGCTGTGAAATATTAGATGAAGAATTGTAATTACATGCCCCTGTTAAATAGGGGCAGAAAAATTGGCCCTCAGGCGGTGGTGGTGGTGCCCTAAACCAAAAATATTGTTGGAAGCTAGCATCATCAAGACTGAGGAGGAATAGGATAGTCAGCATAGGCAGTCTTCAAGGGATCCCACATCCATAGCAAATTCAACCAGTTACATCGGCATCAGGTGCTTGATAACTGCTGATCCAGGACTGATCCATCTTTATGAATGAGGGATGAATGGGACCTGCTCTGTGCTGAGCGGCTTCCTGTTCATTCACAAACCGAAGCATAGTAAATACAGTTTACTATGCTTCAGTTGTGAACGAACACAGTGAGTGTATTAACTTCGTTCATTTAGAAAAGGAAGGTGCTGGAAATGACATATTCCATAGCTCCCAACTGTCCCTGATTTGGAGCAAAGTCCCTCTGTCCCTCATTCCTCCTCATTTGTCCCTCATTTTGGTCTGATCTATAGAGTTGTATATAAAATGCACTTTTTATTTATCGAAAAGTGTTCCCCAGTGCTAAACCTTTCATCTGATTTCTAAAGTGCTGCATTTGTAAATTCCAAAAGCCAATATAAAGGAATAGTAGTGGTAAAAAAAAGCCCTTGTGGGTTTAACCAATCTTGTTTTTTTTTGTACAATTCTCCTTTAAGGGGGCGTGGCAAGGGGTGTGTCCTATGCCTGCATACTTTTTCTGGTAGGTGTCCCTCATTCCTATCTCAGAAAGTTGGGAGGTATGATTATTGAATAGCCCTAGGGGGAGAGGAGCTAGGGGGAGAGGAGAGAAGCCAGTAGCACTGCTGTGGGGGCAACACAGGGGGAAGTCCAGGCAGTAGGTGGCTCAGACTTGCAGGTAGTGATTAGAGTGTGCCCAGGCACACCTGGCACACCCTCCAATGATATTAACTCTAACCTGTATGCAGTGTTTTGATTCATGTGACTATTTTGTGACTTTTATGACATCAGAAAACCACAATTTAGTGTTGAAGTAAATCCTCTGAGGAAACACCATGACTGCAGAAATTACACTGCAAAAAAATTCCTGTCCTCGGCACCTCAGAGGTTAACTCTGGCAACTTCCCTCCCATGAAGGATGGCTAAGCTTTCCCTCATCAGCCAATAAGAGCAAAGCTTTCTCTTTTAGCCACGCCCCGTTTTCTCGCGTCGTCCTGGTGAGGCCCTCTCGACCAATCAGCGGCGCCCAAGCCTTCTTTTAAGAAGCCGAGCGCGCTCCCTCCCTTCCCCTTTCAGCCTCCCGGACGTTTCCATGGAGACCGAGGCGGGCTGTGCGGAGGCCTTCGCCGTTGCTATGGAGACGGGCGCAGCAGGCTCGGCGCTGGAGGTTCAGCACCACGGAGAGCGGCGCTCGGCCTCTGCTGCAGCCTCGGCCGCCAGGTGGGATCCTCAGAGACATTACCTGCTCATCGTCATCGGGGACATCGCCACCGAGAGCCAGCTGCAGGCGGTGAGGGATCACCTGGAGCACGGTGAGCGGCCCGGCCTCTGGGGATGATTGGATGAGGGGGGGGTGCGATGGCTGGAGCCATACACTGTGCGATCTATGAGATAGGAGGACAAACCTCAACAACCAGGCAGGCTGCATCTAATAGTGGCCATGTGTGCTGTGATTGTACAATTCCATCCAATCCCATAGACATAACTTACCTTTACGATCGGCCGGGGCGGAATATTATTGATCGTTAAGCATTGATCGGCTATAATGAGATACTCAGTTCAAGAGAACAATCAAATTGCATGATGATGATGACAGAGAGACGATCGATAACTCGCAAATCGTGTCCTAAGATCATAACTAGTGATCAAAATCTGCTTCCCTGGTTGTGTCGTATTGATTGAATGGCTTGTCATTTATCGATCAACTAGTCTTATTGCTGGAGATCGATCAGAAAGGAAATCCTATGATTTATTGAAGTATCTTCGGCCCCCATAAATCTGATTGTATAATGTATGGACACCTTACAATGTGTCTGGGGGGGGTCTGCAGGAGATTGGCTGACGATCCTACGAGCAGATAACGTGTCCGGGGATCATTCACCGAAGACTAACATACCGATCACTTCACAGGGAACTTTACCTTCTCTTGGTGAAGCTCTGCTGTCTTCTATCATCCAATCGTGTGCAAGAAAACAAATCCTGATTTTCCTTTTTCTTGCACGTGATTGGTGGTTTTTTGCAAAGTCAATTTGAACACAAAACTAAGAGAAAATTCCCCTGAAAACTGAACACCTCTGATTGTCTGATTGCCTTCAGTGAAGCAACTTCCAGACGTGTTATCTGTCCATAGAAGGGAGATGATCTCCGCATAGACCCACAGCAAACTTTATGGTGGACACACACCATACAATCTGCTTTATAGGGGGCCACACACTATACAATCTAATTGTACAATCTGCTTTAAGATTTATTAAATCTCCCCCCCCCCCCCGGCATCCTCCTCTCCCTGCTATCTTCATTCCTCATTCTGCCCCCCCCCCCCCCCCATGTATCCCCGGTAATGATCGGGGAATGATGTCTTTGCTGGGTGTGGATGAGAATCGGAGACGGTGTTCTGTATATTACACTGCAGTATTGTTCATCATTGTGTCACCCGACTCCCCCGATTGTATGCAGAGCTCTGCAGTCATGTCACATCGGGGTCACCCACAAAGTCTGATACTTGATATAAAACTCCTACAGACCCCCCAGTAATATCATACAGAGAACTGATATCTATCCATATAAAGGTCCTATAGACCCCCCAATAATATCATACAGAGAACTGATATCTATCCATATAAAGGTCCTATAGACCCCCCAATAATATCATACAGAGAACTGATATCTATCCATATAAAGGTCCTATAGACCCCCCAATAATATCATACAGAGAACTGATATCTATCCATATAAAACTCCTACAGACCCCCCCATAATATCACACAGAGAACTGACATCCGTCCATATAAAACTCCTATAGACCCCCCAATAATATACAGAGAGCTGATATCTATTCATATAAAACTCCTACAGACCCCCCAATAATATCATACAGAGAACTGATATCTATTCATATAAAACTCCTATAGACCCCCCAATAATATCATACAGAGAACTGATATCTATTCATATAAAACTCCTATAGACCCCCCAGTAATATCATACAGAGAACTGATATCTATCCATATAAAGGTCCTATAGACCCCCCAATAATATCATACAGAGAACTGATATCTATCCATATAAAGGTCCTATAGACCCCCCAATAATATCATACAGAGAACTGACATCCGTCCATATAAAACTCCTATAGACCCCCCAATAATATCATACAGAGAACTGACATCTATCCATATAAAACTCCTATAGACCCCCCAATAATATCACATAGAGAACTGACATCCGTCCATATAAAACTCCTATAGACCCCCCAATAATATCATACAGAGAACTGACATCTATCCATATAAAACTCCTATAGACCCCCCAATAATATCATACAGAGAACTGACATCTATCCATATAAAACTCCTATAGACCCCCCAATAATATCATACAGAGAACTGATATCTATTCATATAAAACTCCTACAGACCCCCCAATAATATCATACAGAGAACTGATATCTATCCATATAAAACTCCTATAGACCCCCCAATAATATCATACAGAGAACTGACATCCGTCCATATAAAACTCCTATAGACCCCCCAATAATATCATACAGAGAACTGATATCTATTCATATAAAACTCCTACAGACCCCCCAATAATATCATACAGAGAACTGATATCTATCCATATAAAACTCCTATAGACCCCCCAATAATATCATACAGAGAACTGACATCTATCCATATAAAACTCCTACAGACCCCCCAATAATATCATACAGAGAACTGACATCTATCCATATAAAACTCCTATAGACCCCCCAATAATATCATACAGAGAACTGATATCTATTCATATAAAACTCCTACAGACCCCCCAATAATATCATACAGAGAACTGACATCTATCCATATAAAACTCCTATAGACCCCCCAATAATATCATACAGAGAACTGACATCCGTCCATATAAAACTCCTACAGACCCCCCAATAATATCATACAGAGAACTGATATCTATCCATATAAAACTCCTATAGACCCCCCCCCCCCCCCCATATATGTCTTTAACAAAAATAAGGATGTTTATTCCCAGTAGGATGTGGAAATAACAGTCACATGTCTGTCAATGGAGAATCCAGATCCTGGTCCTCGGTGAATGACCCCCATACTGTATATGAGGAAAGTTACGATATATTTCCCTATGAAGCTGATTAGTAAATACCGAGTTCATCTCTCTACACATCACTAGAGTGAGAGTCAGAACATTGCACTGTGCCCCATGTCATTACGTTTTCCTGCATTGCAGTTCTCCTAAGCTGGCCATATACATTCTACAATCTCCTTTACATTTACCATTAACACTATAATGTAAAGGCCTCTGTGATTGGATGGAAAGTCATTGCATTTCTGTTGACTTACTAAAACTGGAGAGTGCAAAATCTGGTGCAGCTGTGCATGACAGCCAATCAGCTTCTAATTTCAGCTTGTTCAATTAAAGTAGAACTATAAGCAAAACTTTTTTTTTTTTCATTTTGGATAGCAGCAGTGTGTATCTCTAAGCAGCCCTCATTTTTTAGGCCCTTTTCACACTGGGGCGGTAGGGGGCATCGGCGGTAAAACAGCGCTATTTTTAGCACTGTTTTACCGCGGTATTCGGCCGCTAGTGGTGCGGTTTTAACCCCCCGCTGGTGGCCGAAAAAGGGTTAAAACCACTCGTACAGCGCGGCTATAGCTGCGGTATTGCCGCGGTATAGCCGCGCTGTCCCGTTGATTTCAATGGGCAGGAGCGGTTTAGGAGTGGTGAATACACCGCTCCTTCACTGATCCAAAGATGCGGCTTGCAGGAGATTTTTTCTTCTCCTGCAAGCGCACCGCTTCAGTGTGAAAGCCCTTGGGCTTTCACACTGAACAAACAGCGGAGGCTGTTTAGGGGCGGTTTGCAGGCGGTATTTTTAGCGCAATAACGCCTGCAAACCGCCCCAGTGTGAAAGGGGCCTTATGCTTGAAAACACCCCTACATGTTAGCCAATGTGTCCATGCACACTATGGCTCTTTCAGGAGTTTCCAGGCAGAGGAGAGAGGAGTTTTCAAGCAGAAAAGATGACCAAGTGCCCAAAGATGCACGAAAAAGCTCAAAGAAGCTTGAAAACACACAAAAAAATAGGAAAAATGAGCCGAGGGGAGGGTTTGTGAAAAAAAAAAATACTTATGCTCAAAAAAGCTCAAAGAAGCTTAAAGGAGCTCAAAGAAGCTCAAAAAAATGTGCAAAAAAGCACACGTTTCTTCAAGCTGAAATAAAAACTCAAATGCCTGTAAAGCATCTTTTTTTGAGCTGCAGTGTGCTTGAGCCCTTGGGGAGGGTTATAACCTGTCAGATTTTTTCGCCATCTGTGTCCCATTGCGGAGATTTCCCTTCACTTCCTGTCCCATAGCCAAACAGGAAGTGACAGGAAATCCCTCCAAATGAAGGGAGTTTTTTGGGGACCCCCAGGTCACCAGAACTAGTGTCCCCATTGGAAGATTATCCCTCTATTGCTTTTCTGGGGACAACCCAAAATTTCTTTGACTTTCAATGATAATGGTAATGGTAAACAAGAAAAATAGAGGGGATGCATCTCCTTAACAGAGACACAGATGACAATAAAAACTGACAGGGGTTCTAATCCATCTCCACTCTATACAATACTAAAAAAAAAAATGTTTTTCCTTTAGTTATACTTTACCACTTACCAACCCGGCCAATTCTGACACTTCACTCCTACATGTAAAAATCATCATTTTTTTTGCTAGAAAATTACACAGAACCCCCAAACATTATATATGTTTTTTAGCAGAGACCCTAGAGAATACAATGGCGATCATTGCAACTTTTTATCTCGCACGGTATTTATCTCGCACGCGTTTTTTTAAAAAAAAAAAAACAATTTCATGCTTAAAAAAAAACCAAAACAGTAACGTTAGCCCAATTTTTTTTCATAATGTGAAAGGTGAAGTTGCGCCGAATAAAAAGAAACCTAACATGTCACGCTTCAAAATTGCACACGCTGAGGGAATGGCGCCAAACTTCGGTACTTAAAAATCCCCATAGGCGATGATTTAAAATTTTTTACTGCTTACATGTTTTGAGTTACAGAGGAGGTCTAGGATTAGAATTATTGCTCTCGCTCTACCGATCGCAGCGATACCTCACATGTGTGGTTTCAACACCGTTTTCATATGTGGGCGGAACTTACGTATGCGTTCTCTTCTGCGTGCGAGCACACGGGGACAGGGGCACTTTAAAAAAAAAAAAAAATTATTGTTAATTTTACTTAAAAAAAATGTAATTTGACACTTTTTAAAAAAAAAAAAAGTTTTGATCACTTTTATTCCTATTACAAGGAATGTAAACATCCCATGTAATAGGAATATGACATGACAGGTCCTCTTTACAGTGAGATGTGGGGGCAATAAGACCCAACATCTCACCTCTAGGCTGAGAAGCCTAAAAGCAAAAAAAAAACGATCACCGCTTCCCAGCCAAAGCGTTGCCGTTTTGTTTGAATGCAGAGGCTGGGCGTGACGTTATAACATCGCGCCCGGCCTCCGGTGATCATAGAGACTCCGGCGACCATCTGGTCCACCGGAAATCTCCATGGTGGACATCCGGCGCCGGCGGATCCGCTCTCCGCCTCACCGATCGCAGAGGTGAGTCGGTAGAAGCAACGGAGGGCGGCGGGAGG
Source organism: Lithobates septentrionalis (assembly GCA_037952835.1). Taxonomy (NCBI): domain Eukaryota; kingdom Metazoa; phylum Chordata; class Amphibia; order Anura; family Ranidae; genus Lithobates; species Lithobates septentrionalis. Next base: position 393,070 of record JBBDGP010003160.1, on the reverse strand, counting down.
GGGGAGACATCCCCTCTCGCTGCTCGTAAGAACGATTAAGCAGCTGACCTGCCGCTATGATCATTCTTATGGTGTAGGGAATCGCCGGCTGAAAACGACAATATCTGAATGATGTCTCTAGCTGCAGGCATCATTCAGATATAACCCCACAAACCTAGGACGTCCTACGGTCAGCATGTGGTTAAGCTTTGACAATAAATCCTGGAAGCTGATTGGTTGCTATGCAGAACAGCAGATTTTACACTCTCAAGTTTTAGAACAATAAACTTTTATTGGGTTTAGACAGTACAGACACTCTCTAGTTTTAGTAAATCTCCCCCTTGTATAGGTTTGGCCCCACGTTACACAGCTTTGTTAAATTTAAATGAGGTTGTAAAGGGATTGTGCAATCGGATTGTAGTGTGTATGGCCACCCTTAGGACTCACACTAGCTTTACATTTAGATCGCTCTTTAAAGAGCTTTTGACAGGCAGTGAGGTGGCGTTATATTGCCTCCATACTGCCTGTTTTAACCACTTGATTGGTGTACTAGTGTACATCATTTGAAGGGGTCACACTCAGCAGGCGCTACTCACACCGAAAGCAACGGCGGTATAATCCCTACCAAGCTGCGAAGCATCTCGGCATCACAGCTTGCTTACACCCCTGGCTGTTACCTCTGCAGCTAAAAGGGGTAGTGGTTGGGGGCAGTGGCGGCTGGTGCTCAATATTTTGGGAGGGGGGGGAGCAAACAAACCTACCCCCCCAACCACGATAGATGGACAGCGGTGATCAGTGCCCCCCCAACCACGATAGATGGACAGCGGTGATCAGTGCCCCCCCAACCACGATAGATGGACAGCGGTGATCAGTGCCCCCCCAACCACGATAGATGGACAGCGGTGATCAGTGCCCCCCCTCCCCACAGGAGACGGATGGCAGCGATCAGTGCCCCCCCCCCCACGATAGATGGACAGCGGCGATCAGTGCCCTCCCTCCCCACGGGAGATGGATGGCAGCGATCAGTGCCCCCCCCCCACGATAGATGGACAGCGGCGATCAGTGCCCCCCCTCCCCACGGGAGACGGATGGTGACAATTAGTGGCCTTACCTTAGGAGACCAATGCTGCTCCTCGCTCCAGCTTGCTGAGGGAAGAGCCGGGACCGTTGCTTATTCTTCCGTCCTAAGACTCCCTGGCCAATCAGGTCTCAGGACCCACTTCCTGATTGGCCGGGAGGAGAAGCTGGAAGACAACAGCGAATATTAATTAGCTATTGTCACACAACTGGGTGGGCTCACTACACCCTGAGCCCACTCTTTTTTGAAGCCAATTAGAGCCTCAGGCTCTAATCATGTGCTTCAAAAAAAAAAAAAAAACCCTTTGAAATCCATGCGTCTGGCGCCCTGCATGTAGATTAGGGGTCGCATGGATTAGGGGGGCAGCGCCACTGGTTGGGGGTCGCCACTGGTTGGGGGTCGCCACTGGTTGGGGGTCGGTAAAAGCACAGCTTGATCATAGGATTTTACCACCCCCCCAACCTCATGTGTGAACGAGCCCTTAGGCTGACCATACAATATATTACCTGATTGTAAAATCTTCGTACAGTCTACTTTAGGTTCACCAACACTATGTAATATGAGGACCTTCTTAAAGTGGTTGTAAAGACAGAAGGTTTTATATCTTAATTCATTCTATACATTAAGATAAAGAACCTTTTTGTAAGCAGCAGCCCCCCCTCAGTCCCCCTAATACATACTTGAGCACCTTCTCTCTCCAGCGACTGCACGAGACTCGGCTGTCCAGGACTCTCCCTCATTGGCTGAGACAGCAGCGATGCCCTATTGGCTCATGCTGCTGTCAATCAAAGTCAGTGAGCCAATGAGGAGAGAGAGGGGGTGGGGCCGGGACACAGGGATCTGCGGCTCAGCTCGGGTGCCCCCATAGCAAGCTTCTTGCTGTGGGGGCACTCAACAGGAGGGAGAAGCCAGGAGAGCTAAAGTGGGACCCGAAAATAGGAGGACCTAGGCTGCTCTGTGCAAACCTAAACCACTGCAACAGAGCAAAAAAAAAAGAAGTCCCACGAAAAAAAGAGTACACACTCCCCCCCCCCCCCCCCAAAAAAAATGACATGCCAAATGTGGCATGTCAGGGACGAGGAGTGCTTAAAGCGGAAGTTCCACTTTTGGGTGGAACTCTGCTTTAAGATAAAAAGCTTTCTGTGTGCAGCAGCCTCCCCTCAGCCCCTCTAATACTTACCTGAGGCCTACCTAAATCCAGCGATGTTGTAGGAGTGTCTCGTCTACCTTGGACTCCCCTCCTCATTGGCTGAGACAGCAGCGCAACGTCATTGGCTCCCACTGCTGTCAATCAAAGGTCAGTCAGGCAATGAAGAGAGAAAGGGGGCAGGGCCAGACCACAGCTCCGTGTCTGAATGGACACAGGGAGCTGCGGCTCGGCTCGGGCGCCCCCATAGCAAGCTGCTTGATGTGGGGGCACTCAACAGGACGGAGGGGCCAGGAGCATTGAAGAGGAAGATCTGGGCTGCTCTGTGCAAATCCACTACACAGAGCAGGTAAGTATATAATTTTTTATAGAAAAAAAATAAAACGAGACTTCACAATCAGTTTAACTAGCCAGTTTGTATATATCTGATCAGACAGACCCTTATATTACATACTTATTGGTAGGTTTAAGGCGGTTGTCCAATGGGTTGTAACATGTGTGAAGAGCTTTAGGTGACCTACAATATAGTCCAGGGCAAAGATACGGAACTGCACCCCTCCCCCACTGTTAACACATGCCGTAGAATGGGTTTTTACTGCCCTGTGTCTGTTCTTTGCCCTCCTTGCTCTAGCGGTGCCCAGGGCACCTGTCCCTCCTGTCCACCCCTTGTCCTGGCCCTGCTACCAGCAAGAGCAAGGGCCTGCCTTAGAATTTGGTACTAATTGAATAGATTATTTCATATTGTCCTCTTATTACACAGTTGTTGGTAAATCTAAAGTTTAGTGTGGGGCCAGGCTTAAGATACCATACACTATACAATCTTCTTTAGATCTACCAACAACTATATAATGCAAGGACCCAATGGATTGGATACAGATTAGATTGTTTAGGTGGGTCCTCATATTACAAGTCAATCTATGGCTCCTTTCAGATGGAGCAGAATCAATCCAAGCAGATCTGCCTGCTCAGCGGGGGATCTCTCCACTGATCTCCGCTGAGAAGGTGGATGACAGGTCCGTGTCTGTTCTGCTATGCAGAGCGGACACGGACACAGCCTGCTCTCCTTCATGGGGCAGTTGGCTGGAAACGGACTGCATGTCCATTTCCATCTGATTGTCATCCGATCCGCAGGACGGATGGGGAACAATCCCCATCCCTCTGTTTTTAGCAGACCAGATTGGATCGGACGCCGGCGGATTAAGGCAGACCCATGTCCACTGACATCCGCCGACCCATAGAGACCAATAGATGGTCCGATTGGGTCCGCTTGAAAAACGGACAGGCGGACTCGATCGGTCCTCTGGTGCGAAAGGGGGCTAAAGTAGTTTGTACAATCAGATAGTATAGTGTATGTCCAGCTTTAGGCTCCTTTAAGCTGTCCATACTCTATAGTCTACACCAGGGATATGCAATTAGCCGACCTCCAGCTGTTGCAAAACTACAAGTCCCATCATGCCTCTGCCTCTGGGTGTCATGCATGTGGCTGTCAGTCTTGCTATTCCTCATGGGACTTGTAGTTCTGCAACAGCTGGAGGTCCGCTAATTGCATATCCCCGCTCTATACAAACCGATTGTACAATTACTACACAATCGCCTGCAGATTTACCAAAAGTATGCAACAGGAGGTTAAACCTAAACATTGAATTCAAGTACTATCCAATCAGGCAGGACCTTGCACTACATAGTTGATGACAAATGTAAAGGAATGATTGCACAATCAGATTGCACAGTGTATGGACGGCCTTAAATCTACCATGAACTATATAGGCCAAGGCCCTGTCTGATTTAATACTAATAGAATGGGCTGTTTAGGTTTGTCCCCATATTGTAAAGTTTTGGTAAAACTAAATAATTGTGCAATCAGATTGTATGGTGTATGGCCAGCTCTAAGTTAAAAAGCCAAAAGCAAGAACTGAAGCAAACATTTATTTTGCAGCTCATGTTTACCGTTGTCTTGTCTGTATGTCTGGTAGTCTAGGTGACCTCCTATGCACCCCACCCATATAGAGTCTGTTCTGCAGGGAATGTGGGATGGAATATTAGGAGCTCATTAGATTTACAGGGAGACGTGACGCATTGCTGTTGTATTTCTCGAATCGCTGAGTCACCGGCCTGCACTGGGGGAGATTATTGGCTACGACACGGCTTACATTACTCCTAATGCAGATCCCAGCTCAGCGTGCAGACTGTGTACTGCTCCCTCGTCTGTCTATAATCTCACCGATAGATTATGGTGATTCCAGCTAAAGCGCAAAACGGGAGCCCATAAAACGTTCTCTATTGAAGTGCGTCTTACTGCATCTGCTTGTACTGAGGCTTCGTGCTTCTCTGAATTGCAGTGCTATCATTGGCACAGATTGCTTATATCATCTATATGACCAGGCAATTTTTTGCGATATGGTGCTATTTTAACTGACAATTGCGCGATCGTGTGACGCTGTACCCAAATAAAATTGACATCCTTTTTTCCACAAATAGTTTTCTTTTGGTGGTATTTGATCACCTCTGTGGTTTTTATTTTTTGTGCTATAAACAAAAAAAGACCGACAATTTTGAAAGAAAAAAAACAATATTTCTTACTTTCTGCTATAAATCATATCCAATAAAAAAAATGAAAAAAATCTAGATTCTTCATAAATGTAAGCCAATATGTATTCTGCTACATATTTTTGGTAAAATAAAGTCCCAATAAGCGTATATTGATTGGTTTGTGCAAAAGTTATAACGTCTACAAACTATGGGATAGAGTAGGAATTTGTATTTTCTCTTTTTTTTTTTAACTAGCGATTTATAGCAGGACTGCATCACTTTTTGGGCACCAGTGACACTAATAAAGTGATCAGTGCTAAAAATATGCACTGTCACTGTACTAATGACACTGGCTGGAAAGGAGTTAACATCAGGAGCGATCAAAGGGTTAAATTTGTTCCTAGGGAGTGCTTGCTAACTGTGCGGGAGGTGCTTGTACTATGGAAAGGTAGAGATCCGTGCTCCTGCTTGGTAGGAACACAGGATCACAACCTTCGCTTCTCACAGAACGGTGATCTGCCTGTGTCCCAAACAATTGGCGGGCCCTGGCGGACATTGTGTCCGCTGGACCCTCTGATTGGCTCCTGCTAAGTCCAATTACAGTGGGAGTGGCCTGTCGGTGGCGCGCGTGGGCGCCCCAGACCCGGAAGTGCAGAAAGACATACAGGTACGTCAGTCTGCGCAGAGCGGCCACCCTGCCGCAGTAAATGTACATGGGGCGCTCGCTAAGCGGTTAAAATCTTCTTTCAAATGGAATGGTTATCCCTCCAGCCTGCACCACTGATCTCTGCTGCCTTCAGGAGCAATGATGGCTGAAACATCTTTAGCATCCGACATTTCCAGGTGTGTGAGATACCTGGTTCCCCTCTGAACTCTGTGGTTCCTTCCTTAGACTTCTACATCACTATAGTCCTCTGTAATGACATGAGGTTCAAAGGAAGGAACCACAGCTGGCAGAGGGAGGACACCAGGCGTCTGCAGGCGGTGGGTAGGGGTATGTATTTTCAAGGAATGTACTTTGATTCTACAAATCAAAAATGTCACTTTAAGCCTTAGACCCCTTTCACACTGGAGCGTTTTGCAGGCACTATAGCGTTAAAAACAGCGCCTGCAAACCGCCCTAAAACAGCTGCTCCATTGTCACTAGTGTGAAAGCTTGAGGGCTTTCACACTGGAGCGGTGCGCTGGCAGCGCGTCAGAAAAAGTCCTGCCAGCAGCTTCTTTGGAGCCGTGAAGGAGCGGTGAACTCACCGCTCCTCCACCGCTGCTCCCTATTGAAATCAATGGGGCAGCGCTGCGATACCGCCCACAAAACGCCACTCTGATTTTAACCCCGTTTCGGCTGCTAGCGAGGGGTTAAAACCGCCCCGCTAGCGGCCGAATAGCGCCGCTAAAACGACGGTAAGGCGGTGCTAAAAAATATCGCCGCTTTACCGCTGACGCCCGGGGCGGCTCGGTGTGAAAGGGCTCTTATGGCCAGAAAGTAAATATTTTGGAGTTCCAGGATCCAGAGTATATTGTGGTGTGTATGCAAGCCAAGTATTCCCAACTACACTCATTTAAGGCTCTTTACTGTCCGTCAGACAGAATCATGTGACAAGAGACTGTAGCCTCCCAGAAGCATGTGTGAAAGGCTGGTTTACACTTGCAGCAGTGTTTGAAAAGCAATCCAGGGTGGATTGCTTTGCAGGGAGTGGTACAAGGCAACAATGTATTTTTTTACATTTTGGTGTTTGCCTTGTGGTTGGGGTCCGGCCCCATTCACTTGGATGGGTTGTACTCGGTGGTGGTATTGCCTGCTGAATGAGACGGAGTATAATTTTTGCTGTGGCACATCACAAAGCAATGCCAATGCCCCTTTATGTACAGGGCTGTCAGGTTACTTTTTTTTTTTTAAAAGAAAAACATGTTTATTGTTGAGAAAATTATGTCAGTATACAGTTATAGTACAACACTTACAATCACATGAGGGGGTATTTCCACAAGGCATGGAAGTACGTGGGTAGGTTATACATTTTATAGGTAGACAAGTGGCAACCAACGATATTACACAGTTTTCATCAATGCATTTCTAGTTATTGGAGCCAGTTTGTGGCATTTATTGAGTGGGGATTGTATCTTGGTCCTGTATATCATAGCATCGTAGGGTGTTCATGGGAGATTCAGTAAATTCTTAAAATACTTCGGGGTTAATTAGTGCAAGTATTATCATTGTTCAGCCATTTGTTCCAAATTTTATAGTATTTATTCGGGCATCCCCTGTGTTTGTACATAGCCCTTTTGTATGGTAAAGACGTATTCACATTCCTAATCCAGGCCTGCAAGGTAGGAGAGTCTGTGCCCATCCAGTGTTTAGCAACCAATTTTCTAGCATAAAATATTGATTCACTGAGAAATGTGATTGTGGATCTATCTTTAATGGTGTCTGGTAGTAGGCCTAGTAGGCATAACTTGGGGTCTAGCTGGATCGGTGATCCCATGTGGTCGTGGAGGAATTTAATGATCTGTGTCCAGTAGTTTTGTATTTCGGGACATAGCCATATTAAGTGGTAGAACGTGCAAGGGTTACTGGAGCACCTGGGGCAGTTTGGGTTTTGCTGTGGGGAGTATTTAGCAATTCTAGCTGGTGTGAGATAGGATTTGTGTATTATAAAAAGTTGGGTCAGGCGTTCTGAAATTTTAGGTGATGTTTTTTTAACGTTTTCCAGTATGTCTTCCCAGTCAGAGCATTCTATTGGTCCTATGTCATTCTCCCATCTAAGCCTTGCATTGTCGGCAATTCTAGCTACCGATTCAGTGCGTAGGGTGGTGTATAGAGTAGAGATGAGTTTGTCTGGGTCTGGACCTGTAATCACGTCCACTATTGTTAGTGATTGTGGGTTGGGGAAGCCATTTGCAAATTGTGTATGAAGCGCATGTTTCAGTTGTATGTAACTAAATCGCATATGGGGAGAGAGGTCGTACTCTTCGCAAATTGTTTCAAAATTTCTCATGCCAAATATAGTAATAACCTGGAATAGGAATACTATTCCTTTAGCGGCCCAGGTAGTGGCCCCAGGCAAGGACATGAGCTCCCTCAGCTGTGGATTATGCCACAATGGAGTGTGTGAGTGGAAGAAATTATTTCCAGTGAGCTTGACAGCTCTCTCCCATACGCGTCTGTGTTGGGATAGTAGCAAGTTGCGGTCCTCTTTCTTGTGTTTGGTGTTACCTCCTCTAAAGAGTACTTGTAGTGGGGAATATAAGTCTTTATTAACTTTCCTACAAACTAAGGTTTGGTATCTTTCTTCGTCTGTTTTGTGGATATAGTAGAAATGTGAAAGCTGAGCTGCTATATAGTACGTGTATATGTCCGGAAGGGCGGCCCCCCCCAGAAGTAGTAGGGTTCTTAAGTGTATTCCAGGCAAGTTTATGTCTATTAGAGCCCCAGACAAAAGAGTTAAGGATTTTATCGATGATTTTAAAAGTTTTAAGGGGGATAGAAATTGGAGAGTTCCATAATATATAAAGAAACTTTGGCAAAAGTATCATCTTAAAGAGATTAATTCTGCCCATTACTCCAAGAGGTAGTCTCGCCCAGGTTTGTGTCCGGGATTTTAAATATGAAAAGAGCGGTTCAATGTTATTTGTGGTGTATTCCAGTGGATCTCTGGTGATTTCTATGCCTAAGTATTTAATGGATGCAACTCTTTGCAAGGGGAGAGATGCCGCTCTGTGTGTTGGAGATGTCACATCTAGGGGGAGAACCTGAGATTTGGTCCAGTTCATGCTTAGACCTGAATGTTTACCAAAATCTTCAATGGTGAGAAGGGTCGCCTGTAAAGATGGACCAGTGTCCTAGATAAATAAGCATATCATCTGCGTATAAACTTAGTGTTTCCATCAGAGGTCCCGCTCGTAGTCCTCGTATATGTGTATTCTGTCTAAGGGAGATAGCCAAAGGCTCCACCGCTAGAGCATATAGCAAAGGGATAAATAGACAATACTTTCGCGCCTTTGGTAAAAAATAAAAAATGAATTGGTAAGTGTAAAACCACACACTCAAAAAAACCGCAAATACAAGCTGCTCCCCTTAATTTGAATGGAACAATCAAATAAGTAATAGTGTATAATAGGGGGCGCTAGAGACCTAACAAACATATGCTTCTGCCAATAGGTGCACACACTAACCAAATCAACCACAGTGAACTGAATAGTGCTGATTGTGCTAAACTAAAAATATCACAAACACATAATTTATGCTGCAAATAAAAATACAAAATACAGTGAAAAAAATATAAATAAAGAATCCAGTGAGAAAAATTATACGAAATTCTTAGTGCAAGTGAAATGAATAAATCGTGATGTCTGATAGTCCCCATCCATTGAAGAGATCAGAGCAAAACAGTTGAAACCAACATCACAGCAGACACATGGATCCTCACAGATGCAACAATTTATGCGTTGATATAAAGATTCCGTCACCCAAGAGGAAAAAACACCTGAAGGTAGTAGATATCTGCTTACCAGATACCAATGACTTCTTTAACTAAAAAGAAAGTCATTAGTGCTTGTACAGGATTGTGCCTGTTCACATGAAGGCTGGAAGGCTGGATGGTACTTTAGGCATTGAACCCTCCCGTCCCATTCATTCAGGATAGGAAATATGAGAAACAAAAGGGAATCTTTATAGCGTAAAACCGTTTAATATATAAAATTAGAGAACAATAAAATAGCCAATTGGCCTCTTACATTGATCGGTGCCTACCCGGCACTGGGACTGCTCGCATGTCAGGGTGAGTAGAGTCAGGAACCCTTCGCATCACATCGCACATGCGGCGTGCGTTCCACTCCGTGCGTCTAGCTAACCAGCTAATCCGGAAGTAGGTGGGACGATTCTGGACATGTGACCACGTACCGCTCCGACGTACGTTTCGTTTGTGAACGTCTTCAGGGAAGCGTACATTGGTCACTAAGCAACTAGTTTATATAGGGAATGAGGGCGGGTAAATTGGTAACAATACTCCGCCTTTGTGTCAATAAAGTTTGTTTGCTGAACATTGTGCACAAACCAACCAGTGGAATCTCCCCCTGGTGGTTATATGTCACAGTGCTCCAGGCAAAGAGAAAAAAATTCTTTAGTATTACATACCATATCTGTACATCATTAAATGGCAGAAAAACAGTGGGAGATGTTATATTATTAGATATTACTACATAAAACAATCACAATATTAATGTTAATTAACCTAATTCGTTGGAAAGGACTAGAATTAATCCCGTCATTCAGAGCAGTCTCAGTCTCGGTTTCACAATAGCTGGTAAATGATAAGCACATTTAGACATACTCCATTGAAACCACCATAAATTGTATTAATTTTACTTTATGTTAAAAATCTTAAACTATACTTTAATAAAAAAATGATAACCACATAACCAGTAACATCAAGGTTCAAAAAATGCATACTGTTATAATTGTGATTAATCGTTTGTTAAAAAACAATTGAGGTCTATGTCTATGTTCATCCCATACGGTTGCATACTCTGTAACTTGTAAAGCCAATATGTTTCATTTTTGGATACTGTCCTTTTCATATGAGTACCCCTCCAGTCCCTTGTTACTTTATCAATCCCATAAAACGTACATAGTGATGGATCGCTGTTATGGTACATTTTGAAGTGTCTGGAGACACTATGGTTGGGGTAGCCATTTTTTATATTAGCAAGATGTTCACTAATTCTTACTTTGAGTTGACGTGTGGTTCTGCCCACGTACTGTAAGGAACATGGACATTCCAATACATAAGTCACGTGGTCAGAATCACACGTGATTAATGGTTTAATATTAAACTGTTGTTGGGTGACCACAGAATTGAATTGGGATTTCTTTTTCTTGGAATTTCTTTTTCTTGCGGTTTTTTTGAGTGTGTGGTTTTACACTTACCAATTCATTTTTTATTTTTTACCAAAGGCGCGAAAGTATTGTCTATTTATCACTTTGGCTCAATTTATTTGGTTTTGAGTTTGTTCACTTTACGCAGCCATGGATATATTCAATTTTATGCAAACTAGAAAATTTAATGTGGAAGAAATCTTCCACCAAACATCTAGTACCAGTGTGGACCTTGAGAAAGGATTCAAACAACTTAAATATGACACTGAAAAACAAATAAGGCTGTGGTGGGATATTGCATCCCTGGAGATGTACATAGGTAAAAATCTAACCCCCAGGAGTTTAAGATGGGATGTCAGTCCAAATGACGGGGTTGAGGATTTGAGACTACTTGATGAGTGGTACCAATTCTTCAACGCCTGTGAACAGAAATTAATGCAAATGATGGTTAGAAGGCAGGAAGCCAAAAAAGTTGTTTTGGAATCTAAAATCAAAGAACTCAGGACAACTATGGAACCATTTATGTCCTCTCAAGAATATATAGATAAGGCTAAGGAACTGAGTACCCATTTAGCCAAGTATGATGGGGAAATTAAGGATAAAAAACTTAAAAAATATTTTAGAGATATTAAGGACTACCAAGATAATAAGGTATATAAATGGCAGGACAATCTACAAACAGGTCCTCCCCAGGACTCATTGGCAGAAAGGGAGATTGAAGTGCACAATACGGTAGCCAATCTGGCACCAAATACGAAAAGGGATTCGGGTACACCCCAGAGGGCCCACAAAAAGGAAAGCTATAGCCAAAATAATACAATCAAGTCTCATCCCCATACGTACCCACCAGTCTACCAATCCCCCTATAGGGGACAAAATTACAACAGACCTGCCCCCACAGATTATAGACCCCCTGATTATGGTTATTATACCCATAACCGTAATCAATATCCCTACAGACCCCCGAGGGGACACCAAAGGGGCAATTTTAGGGGTAGACCAGGATACAATAGTTATCCACCACAAGGAGGGGGGGAATGGAGGGACTGGAAAGAGCCATACAGAATCCCAACCAACCCCCAACATGGCTATTCAGAGCAAGCAGAAAGAGAGGAAGAAGGGGCAGAGGGCGAAAGAAAAAGGAAGAGAAACAGCTAAAATCCGGGCTATTCAATTTAACCAATTTAGAGTTTTCTGAGTCAGAATTGGAAGTCTTATCACAGGGATTGAAATTTGCACCAAACAAAAATATAGACAAATTTAACTTGTTTATAGACATTGAAAAATATATAAGAAAATTAAATATAAGGAAACATTTTTCAGGCCATAAAACCAACTCTACCATTAAAGAGACGGAGGACCCATTTGTACATAGTAGTCTGAAAAACAACTCTGTTTTTAATCCTAAGAAAGGTTCAAACCAATACATAGAAGTATTTAGGAACATGGTTCAGGATGAGGTACGCCTAATAGAAACATCCAAACAACAAAATAACCAAAAAATATGGGAAGGCATTAAAAAATTGGAAGAAAATAAACAGATAGTGGTAAGACCCGCAGACAAGGGGGGAGGGCTGGTGATATTAACCAAAGAAAATTACAATAAAGAACTGCAAAGATTACTGAGGGATACTACAACATATAAGTTACTTAAATCCAACCCCACCACAAAATTAAAAAAGGAACTATCAACATGGATTAGTAAAGGAACGAATAAAAAAATCTTAAATCAGAAGGAAGCAGATTACCTTGACTTGACTACACCCAGAATCCCGGTATTATATATTGTGCCGAAAATACACAAAAATAAGGAGAACCCACCAGGCCGCCCAATAGTGAGTGGGATTGGCTCTCTGTACTCGAGGGTGGGGGAGTATCTGGACACCTTCCTCCAGCCTCTCGTCCCACAGAGCCAATCCTACCTCAAAGACAGCAGGGAGCTCATCACCTTGCTACAATCTGTGGTAGTCACTAGCCAAACTTTACTAGTGACAATAGACATCGAGTCACTGTATACCAACCTACGGCAGACAGATGTGTTGGAAGCAGTGAGGTGGGCCTTCACAAATAAGTCCACTTTAAAAAAATCGCAAATTGAATTTTTACTGGAAGGTTTATCTATGGCTATGGGGAATAACTATTTTTGGGCGCTTAATGAGTATTATAACCAAATAGGTGGAGTTGCCATGGGAGCTCGTTATGCTCCAAGTGTGGCGAATATCACATTAAACAAATGGGAATCAGAAACCATTTTTAATAACAGACCCAAATCACTTCTGTTGTACAAAAGGTACATAGATGATGTCATCATTTTGTGGGAGGGAACTAAGGAAAGTTTTGGTGAATTTATGGATGGTATGAATCATAATGAATACAATCTAAGATTCACAGCAGATCTTCACCTAACAACAGTAAATTATTTGGATTTAACACTTCTCAAACAGGGTTCCACTATAAGTACAAAAACATTTTTTAAGGAAACCGACCGCAACGCCTATGTCCCTACACACAGTTGCCACCACCCACAATGGATTGGGGCTGTACCCAAAGGGCAGTACATGCGCATACGGCGCAATTGTCAAAATGATAAAGATTTTTTTGCACAAGCAGATACCCTTACTGCCAGATTCCTGGAAAAGAGCTACCCAGCCCATGTTTTGGAGAAACTGGTAGTTCAGGTATCAAATATGAACAGACAAACTTTGCTGGTTCCTAAACCAAAAAAAGAATATAAAGATGAATGCGCTTTTTTGTCAGGCTTCCATCGACAATATAGAACAGTGGAGGGTATTTTCAAGAAATTCTGGCCAATTCTGTTAAAAGACAAAGATTTACAGTCCTCTTTACCAAAGAAACCAAAATTCATATACCGTAGGGCCCCCACTCTCAGGAATCGACTAGCCCCCAATGTACCGGACCCACCCAGGAAACCATCTACGTTCTTGGATGGATCTGGATTCCATTACTGCACTAGGTGCAATGCATGCAAAATAAGAAAACCGGGCTCCAAGAAAAAGAAATCCCAATTCAATTCTGTGGTCACCCAACAACAGTTTAATATTAAACCATTAATCACGTGTGATTCTGACCACGTGACTTATGTATTGGAATGTCCATGTTCCTTACAGTACGTGGGCAGAACCACACGTCAACTCAAAGTAAGAATTAGTGAACATCTTGCTAATATAAAAAATGGCTACCCCAACCATAGTGTCTCCAGACACTTCAAAATGTACCATAACAGCGATCCATCACTATGTACGTTTTATGGGATTGATAAAGTAACAAGGGACTGGAGGGGTACTCATATGAAAAGGACAGTATCCAAAAATGAAACATATTGGCTTTACAAGTTAGAGTATGCAACCGTATGGGATGAACATAGACATAGACCTCAATTGTTTTTTAACAAACGATTAATCACAATTATAACAGTATGCATTTTTTGAACCTTGATGTTACTGGTTATGTGGTTATCATTTTTTTATTAAAGTATAGTTTAAGATTTTTAACATAAAGTAAAATTAATACAATTTATGGTGGTTTCAATGGAGTATGTCTAAATGTGCTTATCATTTACCAGCTATTGTGAAACCGAGACTGAGACTGCTCTGAATGACGGGATTAATTCTAGTCCTTTCCAACGAATTAGGTTAATTAACATTAATATTGTGATTGTTTTATGTAGTAATATCTAATAATATAACATCTCCCACTGTTTTTCTGCCATTTAATGATGTACAGATATGGTATGTAATACTAAAGAATTTTTTTCTCTTTGCCTGGAGCACTGTGACATATAACCACCAGGGGGAGATTCCACTGGTTGGTTTGTGCACAATGTTCAGCAAACAAACTTTATTGACACAAAGGCGGAGTATTGTTACCAATTTACCCGCCCTCATTCCCTATATAAACTAGTTGCTTAGTGACCAATGTACGCTTCCCTGAAGACGTTCACAAACGAAACGTACGTCGGAGCGGTACGTGGTCACATGTCCAGAATCGTCCCACCTACTTCCGGATTAGCTGGTTAGCTAGATGCACGGAGTGGAACGCACGCCGCATGTGCGATGTGATGCGAAGGGTTCCTGACTCTACTCACCCTGACATGCGAGCAGTCCCAGTGCCGGGTAGGCACCGATCAATGTAAGAGGCCAATTGGCTATTTTATTGTTCTCTAATTTTATATATTAAACGGTTTTACGCTATGAAGATTCCCTTTTGTTTCTCATATTTCCTATCCTGAATGAATGGGACGGGAGGGTTCAATGCCTAAAGTACCATCCAGCCTTCCAGCCTTCATGTGAACAGGCACAATCCTGTACAAGCACTAATGACTTTCTTTTTAGTTAAAGAAGTCATTGGTATCTGGTAAGCAGATATCTACTACCTTCAGGTGTTTTTTCCTCTTGGGTGACGGAATCTTTATATCAACGCATAAATTGTTGCATCTGTGAGGATCCATGTGTCTGCTGTGATGTTGGTTTCAACTGTTTTGCTCTGATCTCTTCAATGGATGGGGACTATCAGACATCACGATTTATTCATTTCACTTGCACTAAGAATTTCGTATAATTTTTCTCACTGGATTCTTTATTTATATTTTTTTCACTGTATTTTGTATTTTTATTTGCAGCATAAATTATGTGTTTGTGATATTTTTAGTTTAGCACAATCAGCACTATTCAGTTCACTGTGGTTGATTTGGTTAGTGTGTGCACCTATTGGCAGAAGCATATGTTTGTTAGGTCTCTAGCGCCCCCTATTATACACTATTACATATAGCAAAGGGGACAGCGGGCAGCCCTGACGGGTTCCTCTACTCAGTGGGAAGGGGTCGGATAACCAGCCATTTACCACCACTTTTGCTGTTGGGGAGTAATATAGTAACTGTACCCATTGTATAAAATTGGGGCCAAATCCGTAGCCCCGGAGGCACTCCCAGAGGTATCCCCACTCCACTGAGTCGAACGCCTTGGCGGCGTCAAGCGCCATCACAGCTCTATCTCCCACATTCTCGTGTTCTGCTTGAATATTCATGTGCAGGCGTCTTAAATTCATGGCTGTATTTTTCCCTGGCATGAACCCTGTCTGGTCCGGGTGAATAAGGGAGAGAATGCTCTTATTGAGGCGCATGGCTAATATTTTGGCTAATATTTTTATGTCTGCTTGGAGAAGTGAAATAGGGCGGTAGGATTCTGGTAGTTGGGGGTCTTTGCCCGGCTTGGGGATTACTATAATTACCGCCTGACGGAGGGTTTCAGGAAGGGTTTTAGTTTCAAATATGTGATTATATAATTTAAGGAGCTCAGGGGTTAATATCTCTGAGTATGCCGCGTAAAAGTCTAGTGGGAGACCGTCTCCTCCCGGCGCCTTGCCCGGCGCCAGTGAGGCTATTGCCAGGGTAATTTCATCTAGTGTGAGGGGAGCCTCTAGTTCCTGTAGTTGGGGTTCTGTTAGTTGTGGAAAGGGGATTTCCTGCAGGAATGATCTGGTTTCCTGTGTAGTGGCTGTTACCTTAGAAGAGTATAGGTCTGAGTAGTATTTGCGAAATGCTTCTGCCACTTCAGGGGGGTCTGAAATTTTGGTATCTTGGGGTCCCGTCAGGGTTACCACTACTGGGGGGTTGGTGTTCTGGTGGGCTAGGTATGCTAATAATTTGCCAGCACGTTCTCCCTGCTCGAACACACGTTGCCTTAGGAAGAAGAGCTTCTGCTTAGCTTTATCGTAGTGTAGTTGATCTAGTAGCCGCGTGTGGAGTCTAAGTGTTGCTGCTCTTTCCTGACTGGGATCTTTGTGAAATTCTTTTGTTAACGTGTCAATCCTATCCGAGGCCTGCTCAAGAAGTAAGTTGGAGGAAGTTTTAATTCTGTTTATACGGGAGGTTAGAATAGTGCGGACATGCAATTTGTATGTCTCCCAGATGTGTCCCACAGAGGCAGTGTTTTGATTAATTCTAAAAAAGAATTTCCATTCTGCATATGTCTCCTCTTGGTCTTTCAACATTGATAACCAGAAGGGGTGTAAACGCCAGGTCCGAGGTCCAGCGTGTTGGGTTAGTTGCAGTGTTGCCCAGCAGGGGGCATGATCAGAGAGGGATCTAGTGTGATAACCTGAATCGATTAGTTGGGGAAGTAACATGTCAGAGATTAAAATAAGGTCGATGCGGGACATAGTAGAATGGGTTGCCGAAAAGCACGAGTACGCCAAATCATGAGGGTGTCCATATCTCCAGACATCAGTCAGTGAGAATTCTTTTAGTGTGCGTCCCAGTCTGGTGGTGTCTGGGAGGTGGGCATCATGACCGGGCTGAGTTCTATCTATCTTAGGATTCAGCACCATATTGAAATCCCCCATCCAGATAGCGGGAATGTTGGGGTGTTGAGCCATATATAGTAGGCCTTCCGTAATTAGGCTGGATTTATATGGAGGGGGTATGTAGAATGCCATAATCAAGTATTGGGAGCCATATAGTGTGCAATGTAGGAAGATAAAGCTACCGTGGGGATCTGTGAGGACTGAGATTAACGCAAAGGGTGCAGTCTTAGCTATAAGGACTGAGACCCCACGGGAGTAGGGAGTGTAAGTGGCATGAAACGCCCAGCCTATCCAGGGCCGCTTCAGCGCGAGCTGGAGCCGTCCTGTAACATGGGTCTCAACTAAAACCGTGATGTCTGCACGGTATGTTTTAAGGCAGGTAAATACAGCCGTGCGTTTGAGTTTGTCTCGAATCCCACGGATATTCCAGATAAGGAACTTCAAATTAGTCATTTAATTGACGTCTCCAATTTCCTATAAGGATAAAACTATGGTACTTGTTAAGGGCGCACGCCAATCTCCGTTCCCCCAAGGTGGTCTCAGCCATTTCCTTCCCCTTCATATAGCAGTACACATAAACGTTCAGTACAATGCGTTGTAAGTTGTTATACATGTTTCGAGACTTAACTTGAACCTTAACTTTTTCCCTTCCCGCCCTCCCTGCCCTCAGTCGTCCAAACTTGACTGGGGCATGTATCCCAAACTTAGTGCAGCTGTAAGGAAAAAAGGTGTTATTGCAAGTAGGTTTAAAGCAATAAAACAAGAAACAGGTGCACATTAAACCGGTCAGCACCGTCAATAGCCTATTGGGCAAAGACAGTGGCGACATAATCAAACACCCTTTGGGGGGCGAACAAGTGCTGGGTAGTGCAGCAGCGAAGAAGCAGACGTAGCATCAATTATACGGCAAGCAGGCAAGCTTCCGTATTGTAGGAACCATTTCCATTGTGGTGGTGGACGAAAGAGGTATGTGTGTAGTAAGGACAAAGTTCTCGTAGTCCCAAAGTCATGATGGGCCGTAGTAGTCCTCTGTAATCCAGTAAGATGTAGTTGGTAGTGAGGCGGGGGTTTAGACAAAATGGGGGATAGAATAATGAAGTAACCGACTGGTTGAATGACCCGTACTGTCAGGCTGTTTCAGTGTTGGTTATCGTAGAGGCTCTCATATGGGGAGCATGGGGAGTCTGTAGTAAGATACAGTAGGCCTGAGGCAGTGTATAAGGCACGGTAGCAGTTCAGGGTTGTTATCGGTGGAGGGTCTTGGTGTGTGGGAGGGTAGATTCAGGGTCACAGGAGATGTTGTTAATAAAACATCCAGCAATTGCGGGGTCAGTGGAGTTACATCTGTTTAGTCCGGATTACGGGGGTCCTGAGAAATAGCGCAGTCTGAGAGGTAGTGCAATGTCACTTACTTTGGTCGGCAGTGGAGGTATGCATCAGGCAGGGCGGTTCCTCTGTGCGTCCTGTTGATCCAGCCATGTTGAAGCCATGTTTGGGTCTTCGAAGAAGTGGACACGGTCTTCTCCCACCACGCGCAGGCGGGCTGGGAAGAGCATTGCGTATTTTATGTGGTGTGCTCTAAGGCGACGTTTAACATCCGAGAATCTAGCTCTCTGGCGCTGGACTTCTGCTGAGAAATCCGGGAATGCTGAGATGGAGCCGGATTGGTATGGGATGTTTCCCTTCAGTCTTGCCAGTCGTAGGACCGCGTCACGGTCCCTGAAGTTCAGCAGCTTTGCTATAAATGTGTGCGGGGGTGCCCCCTCAGGTGGGCGGCGGGCTGGCATACGGTGGGCGCGTTCCACCACAAAAGTAGTAGAAAATGCCTCCCTCCCATACGTTTTAACCAGGAGTTGCTCTAAAAAGGTGGCTGGGTCAGTACCCTCAGAACCCTCTGGCAGTCCAGTAAACCGGAGGTTGGACCTGCGGGTCCGGTTCTCCAAATCATCCTGCTTTTGTGCCAATTGTTGTAGCTGGCGTTGCATGTCTTCTTGTGAGTTTTGCAGAGGGTATAGTGTGTCTTCCACCCTCCCGATTCTGGTCTCAGCCTCAGTGACCCGCTCTCTCAGTTTTGTCATATCATGCCTGATCAATGAGATGTCCACCTTAACCTCCTCTATTTTAGTTGTCAGGGTGGACTGACATAGAGAGATTGCCTCAAGTACCTTGTCGGTGTCATTAGGCGCTTGATTTGTGGGAGAAGCCTCGTGCTGTGCTGGCGCGGCGCCATCTTGGCCCTCTGCATCCCGGTCCGTCCTGCGGTATCTCTCGAGGGATGAGGAGGCTGTGTTGGCTCGTTTCGGCGGGGACATGGTGTGCTCGGTGGTTCGTGCCCGGTCCCTGGCTATTTTATAGCGGGTTTCGGTGTTCCTTTCGTGCAGGATAGATGAAGGATGTTCTGCCGTCAGCGGAGCTACAGTCTCGTGCGTCCGCTCACATCGCCGTCCAGGCCACGCCCCCGGCTGTCAGGTTACTTTAGACAGGTCTAAAGGTCAATTATACTGGCTGTAAACTGGCAGCACCCCATTCTATACAGTGCCTTAAAAAAGTATTCATACCCCTTGAAATTTTCCACATTTAGTCATGTTACAACCAAAAATGTAAATGTATTTTATTGGGATATTATGTGATAGACCAACACAAAGTGGCACATAATTGTGAAGTGGAAGGAAAATGATAAATGGTTCAATTTTTTTTACAAATAAATATCTAATAGTGTGGCGTGCATTTGTATTCAGTACAAAACATCTTACAGCGCACACATTCAAGAATGACATTTCCTGCAAGGCTAGTTAAAAACACCTGAACATATTCCAAAAAATACGGGGGTTTGGTCACCCTATATGGTAATTATAGTGCTAAGCCCACTTACTGCGACAAAGTACCCCGAATTACCCCACTAATTCGGGGTACTTTGTTGCAGTAAGTGCCCTCAACATGGGGGGTGGGTGCCTTGGGGGAAGAGGGGGCACCCTGCAGGCCCCCCCCCACCCCAAAGCACCTTGTCCCCATGTTGATGAGGACAAGGACTTCTTCCTGACAACCCTGGACGTTGGTTGTTCGGGTTGTTCGAAGACAGCGGCAGCGACAAGACAGCGGCAGCAGACCGGGCCCCTCGCTGGCAAAAGAGCTGGAAGAAGATAGCGGAGGGGCCTGGGAGAAGAGGCGGAACACCGGGAGAAGTCGGAAGAAGACCCCGGAGCTGCCTAATAAATTACTCTTAAAACCTGTGTACTGTGTTTTTTTTTAATTGACAATTTTCCCTAGGTGAATAGGTAGGGATACCATGTACCCCATACTCATTCATATAGGGTGAGGGGCCGGGATCTGGGGGCCCCCTTATTAAAGGGGGCTCCCGGATTCCGATAAGCCCCCTGCTCGCAGACCCCGACAACCAATGGCCAGGGTTGTCGGGAAGAGGCCCTTGTCCTCATCAACATGGGGACAAGGTGCTTTGGGGTGGGGGGCCGCAGGGCGCCCCCCTTTCCCCCAAGGCACCCATCCCCCATGTTGAGGGTATGCGGCCTGGTACAGCTCAGGAGGGGGGGGAGCGCTCGCTCGTCCCCACCCCCTTTCCTGGTCGTCCGGGCTGCGTGCTCGGATAAGGGTCTGGTATGGATTTTGGGGGGGACCCCCACGTCGATTTTTCGGCGTAGGGGGTTCCCCTTACAATCCATGTCAGACCTAAGGGCCTGGTATGCCCCTGGGGGGGAACCCACGCCGATTTTTTTCATTTAAAATTTGGCGCGGCGTTCCCCCTCAGGATTCACACCAGACAGCTGTCAGCACTGTCTGTCACTCATCGCGAAAGGAAAACAAAGTTTTCCTTTCCCGATCAGTGAGCCATCTCGGCGCTGGCTCCCGCGACGGGGCTCGCAGGTGTCAAATCTCGCCGAGAAATGCGGCAAGATTGACACAATATCGCGGTAGGGTGTGCCCCCCAAATATGTTTTTGTACATTTGTATTCAGCCCCCTTTACTCTGATACCCCTAACTAATATCTAGTGGAACCAATTGCCTTCAGAAGTCACCTAATTAATAGAGCCCACCTGTGTGTAATTTAATCTCAGTGTAAATACAGCTGTTCTGTGAAGTCCTCAGAGGTTTGTTAGAGAACCTTAGTGAACAAACAACATCATGAAGGCCAAGGAACACACCAGACAGTTCAGGGATAACGTTGTGGAGAAGTTTAAAGCAGGGTTAGGTTATAAAAAAATATCCCAAGCTTTGAACATCACATGGAGCACTGTTCATCCGAAAATGGAAAGAGTATGGCACAACTGCAAACCTACCAAGACATGGCCGTCCACCTAAACTGACAGGCTGGGTAAGGAGAGCATTAATCAGAGAAGCAGCCAAGAGGTCCATGGTAACTCTGGAGGAGCTGCAGAGATCCACAGCTCAGGTGGAAGAATCTGTCCACAGGACAACTATTATGCCGCGTACACACGAGCGGACTTTACGGCGGACTTTGCCCGGCGGATTTTTCGACGTACTTTCCGACGGACTTTCTGAATGAACGGACTTGCCTACACACAATCCACCAAAGTCCGTCGAATTCATACGTGATGACGTACGACCGGACTAAAACAAGGAAGTTCATAGCCAGTAGCCAATAGCTGCCCTAGCGTGGCTTTTTAGTCCGTCGAACTAGCATACAGACGGCGGGCTTTTCGACCGGACTCGATTTCAACGGATAAATTTTAAACAAGTTTCAAATCTAATTCCGTCCAACTTTTGAGAAAACAAAGTCCGCTGGAGCCCACACACATCGAATTGTCCGACGAAATCCAGTCCGCCGGGCAAAGTCCGCCGTAAAGTCCGCTCGTGTGTACGCGGCATTAGTCGTGCACTCCACAAATCTGGCCTTTATGGAAGAGTGGCAAGAAGAAAACCATTGATGAAAGAAAGCCATAAGAAGTCCTGTTTGCAGTTTGCGAGAAGCCATGTGGGGACACAGCAAACATGTGAAAGAAGGCGCTCTAGTCAGATGAGACCAACATTAAACTTTTTGGGCTAAAAGAAAACTTCTATGTGTGGCAGAAAACTAACACTGCACATCACCCTGGACACACCATCCCCACTGTGAAACATGGTGGTGGCAGCATCATGTTGTGGGGATGCTATTCTTCAGCAGGGACAGGGAAGCTGGTCAGAGTTGATGGGAAGATGGATGGAGCCAAACACAGGGCAATTTTAGAAGAAAACCTGTTATGCCTCGTACACACGGTCGGATTTTCCGACGGAAAATGTGTGATAGAACCTTGTTGTCGGAAATTCCTACCGTGTGTAGGCTCCATCACACATTTTCCATCGGATTTTCCGACACACAAAGTTTGAGAGCAGGATATAAAATTGTCGGAATTTCCGATCGTGTGTACACAAATCCGACGGACAAAGTGCCACGCATGCTCAGAATAAATAAAGAGATGAAAGCTATTGGCCACTGCCCCGTTTATAGTCCCGACGTACGTGTTTTACGTCACCGCGTTCAGAATGATCGGATTTTCCGACAACTTTGTGTGACCGTGTGTATGCAAGACAAGTTTGAGCCAACATCCGTTGGAGAAAATCCTAGGATTTTGTTGTCGGAATGTCCAAACAAAAGTCCGACCGTGTGTACGGGGCATTAGAGTCTGCAAAAGACTTCAGACTAGGGTGGAGGTTCACCTTCCAGCAGGACAACGACCCTAAACATACAGCCAGAGCTACAATGGAATGGTTTATATCAAAGCATATTCATGTGTTAGAATGGCCCAATCAAAGTCCAGACCTAAATCCAATTGAGAATCTGTGGCAAGACTTGAAAATTACTGTTCACAGACGCTCTCCATCCAATCTGACAGAGCTTGAGCTATTTTGCAAAGGAGAATGGGCACAAATGTCACTCTCTAGATGTGCAAAGCTGGTAGAGACATCCCCAAAAAGACTTGCAGCTGTAATTGCAGTGAAAGGTGGTTCTATAAAGTATTGACTCGGGGGGGGGGGGGGGGGGCTGAATACAAATGTACCCCACACTTTTCACATATTTATTTGTAAAAAAAATTGAAATCCATTTATTTTTCTTCCACTTCAAAATTATGTGCCACTTTGTGTTGGTTTATCACATAAAATCCCAATAAAATACATATAAATTTTTGGTTGTAACATGACAAAATGTGGAAAATTTCAAGGGGTATGAATACTTTTTCAAGGCACTGTAACACATTTCTCTGGAGGAATCAGTCTGTCTTCTGTCTGCTGAAGCTGCGTTTTACATGGGGCGGTACAATTGTCTATAGCAGGGGTAGGCAACCTTTTGAGCACAGTGTGCCGAAAAATGTTTTCAAAGAAATTGAGCGTGACGATTTTATAACAAAAAAATGTTAACTTCACACTCTCAATCATGAAAGATTTTTTTTATAAAGTAAATGCTAAAAACTACTTTAGTAGTGAGAAATTAACATCCTGCACTCTCACGCCTCAGATCAGCCCCAATTCCTGCAACTCCACACCTCAGATCACTGCCCCCTGCTCATCTTCCCCACCACTGTACAACCCTGCTCTTCTGTCCCACCACTGTAACACCCTGCTCATCTGCCCCACCAACGTGCCCCCTTTCTCACCTGCCCCATTACTGTAACCCCCTGCACATCTGTCCTACCACTGTACCACCCTGCACATCTGTCCCACCACTGTACCACCCTGCACATCTGTCCCACCACTGTACCACCCTGCACATCTGTCCCACCACTGTACCACCCTGCACATCTGTCCCACCACTGTACCACCCTGCACATCTGCCCCACCACTGTACCCCCCTGCACATCTGCTCACTACTGTACCCCCCTGCACATCTGCTCACTACTGTACCACCCTGCACATCTGTCCCACCACTGTACCCCCCTGCTCATCTTCCCCACCACTGTACAACCCTGCTCTTCTGTCCCACCACTGTAACACCCTGCTCATCTGCCCCACCAACGTGCCCCCTTTCTCACCTGCCCTACCACTGTACCCCCCTGCACATCTGCCCCACCACTGTACCCCCCTGCACATCTGCTCACTACTGTACCCCCCTGCACATCTACCCCACCACTGTACCCCCCCCCCCCCCGCACATCTGCCCCACCACTGTACCCCCCCCGCACATCTGCCCCACCACTGTACCCCCCCTGCACATCTGTTAATTTCAGAAGTGTAAGTGTTTGACTTGGTATCAGCCCCATGCAATCCCCTGTACAGCAGAGCTAAGACTGGCAGAGAACAAGGAGCCAGTCAATTAAAGTTTAACACCGAACAATTAAAAAAAAATCATCCCTTACAGTGGGACTGTGCCTGCACTGCAAGGATTAATTGCTTGTTTTGGTCGAGAGCAGTGGTCTCCAAACTGCTGCCCTTTGCTTGCCTTTATCCAGCTCGTGAAGCATAATCCCTCCCACTGACACCAACAATGGTGCACTAATACTTCCACTGACACCAACAATGGTGCACTATTCCTCCCACTGACGCAAACAATGGGGTCCTATTCCTCCCACTGACACCAAAAATGGGGTCCTATCCCTCCCACTGACACCAACAATGGTGCTCTAATACTTCCACTGACACCAACAATGGGGCACTATTCCTTCCAATGACGCAAACAATGGGGTCCTATCCCTCCTACTGACACCTACAATGGTGCACTAATACTTCCACTGACACCAACAATGGGGTCCTATCCCTCCCACTGACACCAACAATAGGGTCCTATCCCTCCCACTGACACCAACAATGGGGTCCTATCCCTCCCACTGACACCAACAATGGGGTCCTATCCCTCCCACTGACACCAACAATGGGGTCCTATCCCTCAAACTGACACCAACTATTTTTCCCCCTAATACCAAAGATCGGGCATTTTTTACTCCCCCTGGGCCCCCATAAAGTCTGAAGAACAGTAAACTGGCCCTGCACTGGACGTGATGACGCTCGGAGACAGTCCACCACCGGAGCGTGGGGAACAAAACAAGCCCATAAAGCCTGGTCATTCTAGTGGCTGAACAGACAGAAGGAGGAAGGAAGACCGGGAGAAGATGGAAGCGCCCAGGACCAGCGGGATCTCTGACAGCGCACTGCTGGAGGGCAAAATTTGCCAGGTAAATCTGCCATAATATACTAATATTCTAGGCATACTAGCACATTATGCCAAAAAACAAGCAGAGTTTGAATCTGCTTTAAGCCTTGCAGTGTTGGCCCATCCCACTGAAAGGTATCATTTCTTAGTTGCCTGCAGTTGGGCCCAGGAGGGCAGAAATGCCAATATTCTGATAGGTGAGACTACTCGGGTACTGTATGTGCATTTCATTTGTGTATTTAGTTGTTAGTGCGGAGTTCAGATTTTTTTACACTTGCTTATTAAAAGTATTCTCTAATTATAGAACATACACAGAGTGAGTTCACAACAGTTTCCTTTAATCATTCATAACTAGTATATTTTCTTGGCACTTTGCTTGTAACTGAAGCTGCAAATATACTAGGCTAATCAATGTATTTTATAATTACAAGTTGCTCTATAAATATTGATGTGAAACTCCTGGAAGGACCAAGGTTGGCATAATCTATGTGGTTATTGTACTTTTATTATTAACCACTTGACAACTGGGCACTTAAACCCCCTTCCTAACCAGACCAAGTTTCAGCTTTTGTGCTCTCACACTTTGAATGACAATTACTCAGTCATGCAACACTGTACCTATATGAAATTTATGTCCTTTTTTTCACACAAATAGAGCTTTCTTTTGGTGGTATTTAATCACCGCTGGGTTTTTTATTTTTTGCGCTATAAATAAAAAAAGACTGAAAGTTCGATTAAAAAAAAACACTGTGTTGGCAGAGTGTTGGCAGAGTGTTGGCAGAGTGTTGGCAGAGTGTTGGCAGAGTGTTGGCAGATTATTGCCATTATTTATATTGAGCAGCGCTGTGGGCACTAAACATCCAGCCCACAGCGCTGCCATCTCTCCCCCCGCTATTTTCCGTGATGCGCCGGGTCCCCCGGACCCAGCGGTCACGGATGTTCCTGAGTGCGCGCCCCATTCTGGAATGACGTCCATGGACGTCCACCCAGAACTAGCTGAACGCGCTGTTGCCGTCTTTCGGCAATGGCCCGGTCGGCAAGTGGTTAAAGTGTGACTTCACCCAAAAGGGGACGTTTTCTGCCTCTCCCCTCCTCTACAAATTTAGGCACGTTCAATTTTTTTGGGGGGAGTAGGTACCTTGGTTTGATAGGTACCTGCTCCCACTTCTAACAACCCGAGCTGAAGTTCACCCCCCTGCCCACAGCCTCTTGGGACACACTTTACAGGTCCCAGAAGGCCGCGGGACCATTCACAAAGAACCCCCCCCCCCCTTGCCCAGTGGGAAGCCGCAAGGAGTCACTGCCAGCTTCCCACAACAAAAATGGCAGTGCTGAGGACAGTAAGACCAATGAAGAACTGGCCCCGGGTGAGGACTGTGCTGAATCCTTGGACAGGAAAATGTCCCTTTGTTAAAAGTCAGCAGCTACAGTATTTGTAGCTGCTCACTTTCATTTTTTTGTTCTTAGGGTGAAGATCCTCTTTAAAGTGGAACTTCACTCTCCCAATCAGCATTGATTATGTTTAATCCTCATGCTGTTAGCATTAGTAAATAGATAGGAAAGTGTATTATTTTTACTTGTTTTAAACTTTTGTTTTACATTTCTTCAGTTACTTCCTGGTTTTTTGCATAGGCAAATGATGTCATACATCCCAGGAGTCTTCAGGAGGGGAGGAGGGTTTTTTCCTCAGCTAAAACAAACAAATGGCCTCTGCCCCGTGTATAACTGGCCTTTGCAGCAAGGAGCACATGGAAGGGCAATGCATGTCAAACAAAACTGAAGTAATTCCCAGCTCAACTTACCGACCAGCCCAGTGGCGTAACTAGAACCTTCAGGGCCCCGGTGCAAGAAACCATGGAGGGCCCCCCTGACCTCCAGCCAGGGCCCTTCCCACTGATCGGGGGGGGCGGCAGGACCTGGATAGGAGGAGGTACAAATCTCCTCCATTTTCCTCCTGCAGCCACTTAATGCCTATCAGAGTGAGAGGAGGAGAAGCAGACTTTTAGTGGCTGCAGGAAAAAATTGAGGGGATTTTTACCTCTAAATGCCCCCCCCCCATCCAGGTGTTCAGGGGCAACATGTGCGTTATTGCAATTGTTACCCCTGTAGTTACACCCCTGGGATGAGTGGCAGCAGTGGTGGTTGGGGAGAGATAGGATCAGTGACATCGGTGGTGGGGGATGGGATGAGTGGCAGTGGTGGGGGGATGGGATCAGTGGCAGCGGTGGTGGTTGGGTGAGGATGGGATCAGTAGTAGCGGTGGTGGTGGGATGGGATGAGTGGCAGCGGTGAGGGGGGATGGGATCAGTGGCAAGGGTTGTGGTTGGGGGGGTGAGATCAGTGGTGGTGGGGGGGGGGGGTGTGATCAGTGGCAAGGGTGATGGTTGGAGGGGGATGGGATGAGTGGCAGTAGTGGTGGTGTGGGGGGTATCAGTGGCAGTAGTGGTGGTGTGGGGGGTATCA
This sequence comes from Lithobates septentrionalis, assembly GCA_037952835.1. NCBI lineage: Eukaryota > Metazoa > Chordata > Amphibia > Anura > Ranidae > Lithobates > Lithobates septentrionalis. The sequence continues at coordinate 365,586 of JBBDGP010003160.1, read as the reverse complement.
GTGGCAGTAGTGGTGCTGTGGGGGGTATCAGTGGCAGTAGTGGTGGTGTGGAGGGGTATCAGTGGCAGTAGTGGTGGTGTGGAGGGGTATCAGTGGCAGTAGTGGTGGTGTGGAGGGGTATCAGTGGCAGTAGTGGTGGTGTGGGGGGGTATCAGTGGCAGTAGTGGTGGTGTGGGGGGGTATCAGTGGCAGTAGTGGTGGTGTGGGGGGGATCAGTGGCAGCAGTGGTGTGGGGGGATCAGTGGCAGTGGTGGTGGTGTGGGAGGTATCAGTGGCAGTAGTGGTGGTGTGAAGGGGGGTATCAGTGGCAGTAGTGGTGGTGTGGGGGTATCAGTGGCAGTAGTGGTGGTGTGGAGGGGGGTATCAGTGGTGGTGGTGTGGAGGGGGGTATCAGTGGCAGTAGTGGTGGTGTGGGGGGTATCAGTGGCAGTAGTGGTGGTGTGGGGGGGTATCAGTGGCAGTAGTGGTGGTGTGGGGGGGTATCAGTGGCAGTAGTGGTGCTGTGGGGGGGTATCAGTGGCAGTAGTGGTGGTGTGGAGGGGTATCAGTGGCAGTAGTGGTGGTGTGGAGGGGTATCAGTGGCAGTAGTGGTGGTGTGGAGGGGTATCAGTGGCAGTAGTGGTGGTGTGGAGGGGTATCAGTGGCAGTAGTGGTGGTGTGGGGGGGTATCAGTGGCAGTAGTGGTGGTGTGGGGGGGTATCAGTGGCAGCAGTGGTGTGGGGGGATCAGTGGCAGTGGTGGTGGTGTGGGGGGTATCAGTGGCAGTAGTGGTGGTGTGGAGGGGGTATCAGTGGTGGTGGTGTGGAGGGGGGTATCAGTGGCAGTAGTGGTGGTGTGGGGGGTATCAGTGGCAGTAGTGGTCGTGTGGGGGGTATCAGTCGCAGTAGTGGTGGTGTGGAGGGAGGGTGTGGGGGGTATCAGTGGCAGTAGTGGTGGTGTGGGGGGTATCAGTGGCAGTAGTGGTGGTGTGGGGGGTATCAGTGGCAATAGTGGTGGTGTGGGGGGGTATCAGTGGCAATAGTGGTGGTGTGGGGGGGGGGTTATCAGTGGCAGTAGTGGTGGTGTGGAGGGGGGTATCAGTGGCAGTAGTGGTGATGTGGAGGGGGTTATCAGTAGCAGTAGTGGTGGTGTGGAGGGGGTATCGGTGGCAGTAGTGATGGTGTGGAGGGGGGGTATCAGTGGCAGTAGTGGTGGTGTGGAGGGGGGTATCAGTGGCAGTAGTGGTGATGTGGAGGGGTATCAGTGGTAGTAGTAGTGGTGGTGCGGAGGGGGGTATCAGTGGCAGTAGTGGTGGTGTGGGGGGGATCAGTGGCAGCAGTGGTGTGGGGGGGATCAGTGGCAGCAGTGGTGTGGGGGGATCAGTGGCAGCAGTGGTGTGGGGGGGGGATCAGTGGCAATAGTGGTGGTGTGGGGGGGTATCAGTGGCAGTAGTGGTGGTGTGGAGGGGGGGTATCAGTGACAGTAGTGGTGGTGTGGGGGGGATCAATGGCAGCAGTGGTGTGGGGGGGATCAGTGGCAGCAGTGGTGTGGGGAGGGATCAGTGGCAGTGTTGATATTGAGGGATGGGTGCCACTCACTTGCCGATCACTTGGTTCCCCCTCCTTGCTCCGTCTTGCTTGGGCGAGCAGAGAGGATGGGCGGGGCCTGTGAGTGAAGGCGGAGCCAGAGAAGATGGGCGGAGCGGGCGGGGACTATGCTGTGAGTGCAGGTGTGACAGAGAAGATGGACAGAGACTGTAAGTGAAGGCTGAGCCGGAGAAGATGGGCGGAGCGGGCGGGGATAGAGGCGATGGGCGGGGACTGTGCGGACAGAGGATGGGCGAAGCGGGCGGGGACTGTCCCGTGAGTGAGGGAGCAGAGGATGGGCGGAGCAGCAGGAGAGGATGGGCGGACCGGGACTCCGGGACTCCACGTGAATGACTATCTCCTGGGCGGCGGCGGGCCCCCTACAGTGGCAGAACTCAAGGGCCCAGTTGCAAATGTGACTGGTGCGACCTTGATAATTCCGCCACTGGACCAGCCTGCAATCAACCGAATTCTCCTGTCGTATGCCCCGTACACACGGTCGGACTTTGTTCGGACATTCCGACAACAAAATCCTAGGATTTTTTCCGACGTATGTTGGCTCAAACTTGTCTGGCATACACACGGTCACACAAAGTTGTCGGAAAATCCGATCATTCTGCACGCGGTGACGTAAAACACTTCGGGACTATAAACGGGGCAGTAGCCAATAGCTTTCATCTCTTTATTTATTCTGAGCATGCGTGGCACTTTGTGCGTCGGATTTGTGTACACACGATCGAAAAGTCTGACAACGGATTTTGTTGTCGGAAAATTTTATAGCCTGCTCTCAAACTTTGTGTGCCGGAAAATCCGATGGAAAATGTGTGATGGAGCCCACACACGATCAGAATTTCCGACAACAAGGTTCTATCACACATTTTCCGTTGGAAAATCCGACCATGTGTACGGGGCATTACAGTTTGCATTAAAAACGGGTTTAGTTTGCACTCATTTGCAAATACATCCATAGGCTGCAGAGCCACTTCACGGCACCCCAATATTATCTGCAGTCCTAACTCTAAATTTTGAGAGCCTCCATAATAGAGGAACATACATTAAATATATAGGTAGAGGGCAGGAGAGCCCATTATAAGTTAGGACTGCAGATAATATTGGGGTGCTGTGAAGTGGCTCTGCAGCTTACACATGTATTTGCAAATGTGTGCAAATGAAACCCCTATTTTTAAAGCAGACTGGTCGGTAAGTTGAGCTGGGAATTTTCCTTGGTTTTGTTTTCTCAGCTTGCATGCTTGAGCTAAGGGCAGATGGATTCCAGGAAGTAAATGCTACATGAATCATTTGCCTTCATTCAAGATGGCCACAGCCAGAAATGCTGGGGGGGGGATGCTTTTCAAAGTGATGTCTAAACAAAATAAAGTGAAGATCTGCTTTAAACCTCTTGTTTCTCTCTTTCTTAGGTCTCGTGCACACAAGTTGCACGCTTTTCTCCTCTAAATGCCAAAACACCTGGCAGGAGAAAGCTGCTTAAAAACACGCCTAAAGCTGTGTATTGCACATACGTTTAAGCGTGTTTAGGTGCGTCAATCATTTGAGCGCTAATGGATTCCATTGGCCAAAATAATAATTTATTCTGGCTTCTTTCATTAATTAATTCATTAATGTTCAAACCTGCCTAGAGTGATGTGTTTAAACATGTCAAGTTTTTTTCCCCTCTTCAGATCTTCTTCTGAACTTGCTTGTAATTGTTTTAGTGGCTTGTGATATAAACGCTCCTCTTCTAATACACCTGTAAACACCTACACTATATTATCAAAAGTATTGGGACGCCTGCCTTTACTCGCACATGAACTTTAATGGCATCCCAGTCTTAGTCTGTAGGGTTCAATATTGAGTTGGCCCGCCCTTTACAGCTATAAGAGCTTCAACTCTTCTGGGAAGGCTGTCCACAAGGTTTAGAAGTGTGTCTATGGGAATGTTTGACCATTCTTCCAGAAGCGCATTTGTGAGGTCAGGCACTGATGTGGATGAGAAGGCCTGGCTCACAGTCTGCACTCCAATTCATCCCAAAGGTGTTCTGTCGGGTTTAGGTCAGGACAGTCAAGTTCCTCCATCCCAAACTTGCTCATCCATGTCTTTATGGACCTTTCTTTGTGCATGGCCCAAATCATGTGGTGGAGGGGGGATTATGGTGTGGGGTTGTTTTTTTAGGGGCTGGGCTTGGCCCCTTAATTCCAGTGAAGGGAACCCTTAAGGCATCAGCATACCAAGACAATTTGCACAATTTCATGCTCCCAACTTTGTGGGAACAGTTTGGGGATGGCCCCTTCCTGTTCCAACATGACTGCACACCAGTGCACAAAGCAAGGTCCATAAAGACATGGATGAGCGAGTCTGGGGTGGAGGAACTTGACTGGCCTACACAGAGTCCTGACCTAAACCTTTTAGAGCACCTTTGGTATGAATTAGAGCAGAGACTGTGAGCCAGGCCTTCTCGTCCACATCCGTGCCTGACCTCACAAATGCACTTCTGGAAGAATGGTCAAACATTCCTATAGACACACTCCTAAACCTTGTGGACAGCCTTCCTAGAAAAGTTGAAACTGTTATAGCTGCAAAGGGCGGGCCAATGCAATATTGAACCCTACAGACTAATGCTGGCCATACACTATACGAAAAATCGGCCGAAAATCGGTCATTTAGACCGTTCGTCTTTTTTTCGGCCAGTTAATGGGCACAAAATCGATAATCTTTGGGACGTTTTTGAGCTGAAAAAACTAAGGACAAGGTTGGAAATTTTATTTTATGCTGAACGAACGATAAATTGAAAGGTTAATGTGTTTCCCGTCCGAACTGTCTGCACTAGGTATATGTAAAAAAACAAACAAAAAAATGATTTATTTATGTCCACTGAACGATTTATCGGTCATTACATGATGGCACAATCGTTTGTGGTCACGGCCGAATGTTTGTCTTTCAAAAAATGGGTTCGGCCAATTTTTCGTATAGTGTATGGCCAGCATAAGACTGGGATGCCAATTAACATTCATGTGCTTGTAAAGGTAGGCGTCCTAATACTTTTGACAATATAGTGTATGTGTGTATGGACACATAGGTTTACATAGCGGTGCTTTCACATTCATTTAATGCCTGAAAAAGCGACATTTTTGTAAGCCTAGCGTGCATGAGGCACTAGAACTAACGTAGTTAATTTTTTCTTTGGCTTTACAAGCAATAAGAATATTACATAAATCCTTCCATGTCTGTTATTCCCACTTGTGATGACAACAATCCATGATAGTGTAAAGTATAGGTAGCTTTGTATTATGTAATCATACTTTGCTATATAGCAGCAGTTTTATTTTCTGTATTCTATTTTTTTGTGAGTGCCTACAAATCTCATTTCCCTTTCTTGGTGTCTTAGTGAACAGGAATCAATGTATCTAGTGGATGCAATGGAAGTGACTCAGCAAGGAATGATTGAATTGCAGCAAACGGTAACTCTAAAGTGTAAATGTTCTAACATTGTGTTTGCTGGTGCTAACCAAGGTGTTTAGGAGCTGAAATATTTCTTTTGCACTAAGCAAAAAAAATAATAGATGGGAAAAAAAAGTAGCATTTTGTCATGTATTAAGCAAAACTCTAGTGCAATATACAGTGCATCCGGAAAGTATTCACAGCGCTTCACTTTTTCCACATTTTGTTATGTTACAGCCTTATTCCAAAATAGATTAAATTCATTATTTTCCTCAAAATTCTACAAACCATACCCCATAATGACAATGTGAAAGAAGTTTGTTTGAAATCTTTGCAAATTTATTAAAAATAAAAAATGAAAAAAAAAAATCCCATATTCACAGCCTTTGCCATGACACTGAAAATTGAGCTCTATATATATAACAGGGAATTTGGGACTTTAAATGAAGCGATTTGAAATGCGGAGGATTAAAAATGTAATTTTATTAATATTAGTAGGTATATAGTAAAGGAATTTCATGTATATATACAGACATACATATATAGTTGGCACAAAATTTATAGGCATGTTTGGTGGAAAGGTACAAGCAGTAGAATACATAACTACACTGGATAGATCATGGTCAAAGTAATGTTAGTATAAGATAACATATAGCCTATAGGTGCCAGGGATGGCATATCCGGTAACTGATAATAAAATTGCATAACAAAATGATATATTCATGATATTATTAAATTAATGACATCAAGGTAACAATGGATAGAGTTCTGGCATCAAATGTAGCTTGACGCGTTTCGTGGATGATTTTGTCCACTCATCAGGAGCTGATGCATAATAATCCTGTAGGATATATACGTATAATCAACCTCAATCCGTATAGAGAGGAATAAAACAAAAATGCTGGAAATATTTGGCCAGACATGCACTTACCAACCCTGACACTGAGCGCAGCGCATGGCAGATGGCATGGAGTGGGCCGGGGACAACAAACCCCGTGGCGGGAGCTGAGGCAGCATGTAATGTCTGGATGACATCAGGTAATAAAATGACAATGTATGGGTCGTGAAATGATCTCCATGTGGCAGCAATGATAAAACATGGATTGTCAGAGAGTAAAAATACCTGAGGATAAATGTTAAAAAATAATAGTATATCAGTATTTGTTCGAAACAGAGTAGGTTATATTAAGTATTATATAGTATAAATAAAGTATACAAAGGTACTTGTATATGAAGATTACTGATGAGTAATACAATAAAAGTCGTATGATAAAGGAGATCTGGTTAAGGGAATAATTGTGACAATAATGATGGGGCATAGCTTGTAAGAAAAGGATATCTGGGAATGAATATTGGAAGTGGTGTATAATTATATATTGATTAAAATAAAGCAAATTACGTTGAAAATTGAGTTCAGGTGCATCCTGTTCCCATGGATCATCCTTGAGATGTTTTGACAACTTGATTGGAGTCCACTTGTGGTAAATTCAGTTGATTGGACATGATTTGGAAAGGCACACACCTGTCTTTATAAGTTCCCACAGTTAACAGTGCATGTTAGAGCACAAACCAAGCCATGTCCAAGGAGTTGTCTGTAGACCTCCGAGACAGGATTGTATTGAGGTACAGATCTGGGGAAGGGTGCAGAAAAGTTTCTGCAGCATTGAAGGTCCCAATGATCACAGTGGTCTCCATCATCTATAAATGGAAGACGTTTGGAACCACCAGAACTCTTCCTAGAGCGGGCCGCCTGGTCAAACTGAGCGATAGTTGGAGAAGGGCCTTTGTCAGGGAGGAGACCAAGAACCCGATGGTCACTCTGACAGAGCTCCAGCGTTTCTCTGTGGAGAGAGGAGAACCTTACAGAGGAATAATTATCTCTGCAGCACTCCACCAATCAGGCCTGTATGGTAGAGTGGCCAGACGGAAGCCACTCCTCAGTAAAAGGCACATGACTGCCCATCTGGAGTTTACCAAAAGGCACCTGAAGGACTCTCAGACCATGAGAAACACAATTCTGTGGTCTGATGAAACAAAGATTGAACTCTTTGGCCTGCCATATCTGGAAGAAACCAGGCACCGCTCATCACCTAGCCAATTTAATCCCTACAGTGAAGCATGGTGGTGGAAGCATCATGCTGTGGGGATATTTTTCAGTGGCAGGAACTAGGAGCTTAGCCAGGATTGATGGAAAGATGAATGCAGCAATGTACAGACACATCTTTGATGAAAACCTGCTCCAGAGCGCTCTGGACCTTAGACTGGGGCGAAGGTTCATCAACAGAACAACGACCCTAAGCACACAGCCAAGATAACAAAGGAATGGCTACAGGACAACTCTGTAAATGTCCTTGAGTGGCCCAACCAGAGCCCAGACTTGAACTCGATTGAACATCTCTGGAGAGATCTGAAAATGGCTGTGCACCAACACTCCCCATCCAACCTGAAGGAGCTTGAGAGGTCCTGCAAAGAAGAATGGGAGAAACTGCCCAAAAAATTTGTGCGCCAAGCTTGTAGCATCATACTCAAAAAGACTTGAGGCTCTAATTTGTGCCAAAGGTGCTTCAACAAAGTATTGAGAAAAGGCTGTGAATACTTATGTACATGGGATTTTGTTCATTTTTTATTTTTAATAAATTTGCAAAGATTTCAAACAAATTTCAAAGTTGTCATTATGGGTTAATGTTTGAAAAATTTTGACGAAAATAATGAATTTAATCTATTTTGGAATAAGACTACTGTAACGTGACAAAATGTGGACAAATTGAAGCACTGTGAATACTTTCCGGATGCACTGTACTTGATAAGAGACACTAAAAGGGAGAGAGAGCAAACTATCAGTGCTATTACGTGTGTCAGACTGAAGGTTTCCCTCAACGGACTACTATCGTTAACTGAACACAATTTTAAAATTGCAACAGGCAGGCTCTTTATTGTGGATTGTGTCCCTTCTGCAATAAAATACACTTAATACAAAAGTAAAAAAAGTGTGAACAAAACCCCAAACATTGAGAATATATAAAACACATATGTGAGAAAGTCCTTCCAATGTATGAAAACGACGTGAAGTGTCCAAAAAGTGCATAAGTGCAAATGAAATCCACCACCAAACACAATCAGCAAACGCCTCTTACCAAAAATAGTGGACCAAAAATTATAATGGTCATAAATACACCATAGGAAACCAGCATCAGAAGCAGGCGTTGGTACGCTTCGCTTTGAATATAACGAGTAATAAAAGAACAAGCCAACATAGTGAAGCCCGTTTAAACCTTCCCTCTTTTATTAACTGCTTAAGGACTGCCCTTTAGCGCTAATTAACGTACCTGTACGTCATTGTTCCTTCCTCCTCTGGGGTGCCGTGCGCGCCACTGGAGCCCCGCTCTCCCTGTGATTGGACACAGCGGGAGCTAATCAGCGGGAGCCAATCAGCGGGTCCAATGGCTGTTTATTGTTCAGAGGAGAGGCAGAACGGCGGTCTGCCTATGTAAATAAGGCAGATCACTGTTCTGCCAGAGAGGAAAATGGAGATCTTGTGTTTCTGCTAAGCAGAAACACAGATCTCTGTTTTCCTCCAGTGTCAGCATCCCCCCACACAGTTAGAAAGCACTCCTTAGGAGCACACTTAACCCTTCGATCGCCCCTGGTGTTAACTCCTTCCCTGCCAGTGTCATTTATACAATGACAGTGCTTTTTTTTTTTAGCACCGTTCACTGTATTGGTGTCACTGGTCCCCAAAAAGTGTCACTTAGTGGGAGATTTGTCCTCCGCAATGTTGCAGTCCTGCTAAAAGTTGCTGATTACCACCATTGCTAGTAAAAACAATCAAAAACAATAAAACGTCCATAAATCTATCCCATAGTTTGTAGACGCTATAACTTTCGCACTAACCAATCAATATACACTTATTGTGATTTCTTTCTACCAAAAGCTTGTAGCAGAATACATATTGGCCTAAACTGATGAAACAATTTGATTTTTTACATTTTTTTATTGGATATGTTTTATAGCAGAAAGTAAAAAATATTGTTTTTTTTTTCAAAATTGTCGCTCTTCTTTTGTTTATAGTGCACAAAAAAAAAAACCACATAGGTGATCAAATACCACCAAAAGAAAGCTCTATTTGTGGGGAAAAAAAGGACATCATTTTAATTTGGGAACAACGTTGCATGAATGCTGAAGAGCTGTAAAAGTGGGTGGAACTCCACTTTAAAGTGATGTTTAAGTCTTGATTTTTTTTTTTTTTGTTAAAAAAATAACAAACATGTCATACTTACCTGCTCTATTCAGGGGTTATGTACAGAGCAGCCCAGATCCTCCTACAGCAAGCAGCTTGCTATGGAGGCACCCGAGCTATGCCACTGCTCTGTGTCCATTCAGACACGGAGCCGCTGATTGGCCCCACCCCCTCTCTCTCTCATTGGCTCACTGACTTTGATTGACAGCAGCAGGAGCCAATGGCCCCTGTTGCTGTGTCGCAGTCAATCAGGAGGGGGAGTCTCGGACAGCCAATGCTCTCGTGCAACATTGCTGGATCGAGATCGGGCTCGGGTAAGTATTAGGGGGGCTGAGGGGAGCTGCTGCACACAGAAACCTTCTGCCTTTAGAACCACTTTAAATGATTCCTATGGATAGAGCACAACATTTTTTATATTTACCTGACAATATATATATTTTTAGTATATAAATAATAGTAATATAAAACCAGCACATATTCCCTTAAAACATGGCTAGCCAGTTGCCTCGGTAGAGATCTGTACGTGTTCACGAGAGTACGCTGTCATCTGTCAGTCTTTGCTGCTACTGTTAGCATGCCTCCCAACTTTTCGAGATGGAATGAGGGACATCTATTAACAAAAATATGTAGGTATAGGACACACCAACTGCCACACCCTCTTAAAGGAGATTTATAAAAAAATATATATAATTATTAAACTCACAAATGCTTTTTTTTACCACTACTATTCCTTTATATTGGCTTTTGAAATTTACAGATGCAGCAATTTAGAAATTGGATGAAAGGTTTAGCACTGGAAAACACTTTTTGAAAGATAATTAGTGCATTTTATATACAACTATATTGATCAGACCAAAATGAGGGACAGAGGGCTAAGTTCACCTTTTTGTATATAAAAAAAATGAATGCACATGATTTTGCATGTAAAAAAATGTGCATTTATTATGTTTTTTTTACCATGAAGCCTGCAAAGCATTATACCTGCGATCAGTAGATTGTGGGTGCGTTGTTAGGCTCCTGCGGACACTCCTGACAGCTGTCTGCCCTTTCCTCTGTATGGGCAGACTCAGCTGCATTAAGTGTCAGTGAACTATGAGGGGCTTATGAGCACTCTGGTATTTTGAGAACTAGAAGCCACCTGCTGTGGTGGCAGGCAAGACTTGTAGTTCATTCATTCACAGATTGCTGTGAATAAATGACTCGGCTGTGTGGGTGGAGCTCAACACAGCTGTGCTGTTTTTAAATTGTGATGGTGGGTGTGGGGAGAGGATCCCCCTCTGTCACAATGGGGAAATGGCGGGGGGGGGGGGAGGGGGTCGGCTGGTGCAAGGATGCTCCATTAGAAACATACTACATATAACATGTTACGAAAAGTTAAACTTATCCTTTTATCATGAAGGCAAGTGGGTAGTTTGGCCACAATCTGTAAGGGGTGCAATTCCCAGTATGGCCACTAGATGATGCCTAGTGGGACTCCAGAGCTGGCCCCCATGGGACTTGGTGGGGCCTTTTTTCTCTGAGATGCTCCTAGTGATTGGTATTCCCCAGCTGGTCATGGATTCCTGGATAGGAGGGAAATGGGCACAGGACATTCATAACCCAACCTGGGAAAGTGCCAATGACCACCACCATAGTGGTTATAAGCTGTATGCCCCGAAGATGTATGCTCTGAAGATACATGCCCTGAAGTTGAATGTAGAGAATGTGTGTACCTTGAAGTTGTGAAAGTAAAGTATACAGCTGTATATGTATTTGGGATGCCACTTCTTACTACTTATGATCTGTCCATGTAACTGGTACCTGGCTCAGAATGTGGGATGAAGTGTCAGATATGGTAATGTACATGTGTTGGTGAATGTACACTTATTTTGCTCCTTCTGGGAGCTGGGACTCTAATATGAATGAGGGCATGGGGCCTGTTAGTGGCACCTGGGATTGTGAATTAAACATAATGTCCACTATCTTAATAGCCCTTAATAGTACTCACTTTTGTTGCCAGTGGTTTAGACATTAATGGCTGTGTGTTGAGTTATTTAAGGGGACAGCAAATTTACACTGTTATACAAGCTGTACACTCACTACTTTATATTGTAGCAAAGTGTCATTTCTTCAGTGTTGTCACATGAAAAGATATAATAAAATATTTACAAAAATGTGAGGGGTGTACTCACTTTTGTGAGATACTGTATATAGGTACTATGGAACCTTTATTTCTTTCTTACATTGGATGCTGTTTGATCCATACTGGCTGAGACTATCGATGTTAAGTTACATCCAGGCTCCCTGGCATACCTTAAGCGCTAATAGACCTCATAATCTAGGGGGCTACATAGCTGGTAAGCGGCAGTGTGTTCATAAGTGGTGGTGCACCAAAGTAGTCGCATTGAAGAACCACATTGCATATCTGTGTGACACATGTTTTTGAAGTTAAAGAAGAACTTTGCCTAAAAAGGAAAGCTTTCTTTAACCCCGCCTCTACCAGCTAGTTTTGAATGGTACCTACTCCGATTTTCTTTTGGATCGCCCAGACAATCCAAGTAGAATTTCACCCCCCCCCCCCACCCGCAACCTCCTGGGACATGTTACAGGTTCCAGGTGACTGCAGGTCCATTCACGAAGTGCAGCGCGACTCGCAAATGCGCAGTGGGAACCCAGCTGTGAAGCCGCAGGATACCCCACAAGCAATATGGTGGTGCCGGGGACCCAAAAAAAGCAAAGAAAAAGCCTGGGTGAAGATAGCGCTGGATCCCTAGACTGATAAGTGTGTTTATTATAAAGCCAACAGGTACAGTTTTTCTAAATGCTGACTTTAAATTTGTTAAAAAAAGACTGTAGCTCCTCTTTAAATCATAGATTTTCATAGACTTTGAGTTGTTTTTTGCATATTGATTGTCAACACACAAATAATTTTACGTGTGAAATGTTCATGGTCACATATTTATTAATGTTTATGTTTTTTTTACTTATAATAATGTTTTGTGTTACATATTATTTGTGCATAAGTTAAAGTTTTTGTTCATAAAGGGGACAACGCAACACATTTTTGTTTTTTGTATTTTTTAGGTTTAATTGTGGTAGCTCCAGTTTGTAGTGTCAAGGCTCATCGATTCCCCTATGTCCATGTATTTATTCACCTAGCTTGTCCCTATTCATTAAAGGGACAAGTTGTGTGTTCATTGCCAACGTGGGAGTGCTAATGTTATTATAGACTACATGGCAAGCCCTCTGTTAAAGCGGAGTTTCGCGAAAATTTTTTTTTAGATGTCAGCAGCTGCAAATACTGCAGCTGCTGACTTTTAAAATAAGGACACTCACCTGTCCCGGGGTCCAGCGGTGTCGGCATCCGAGACTGAACCGTCCCTCGGTCCTCGGGTGCTGCCGCCACCATTCTCAGTGAGGGAATCAGGAAGTGGAGCGTTGTGGCTTCACTGCCCAGTTCCCTACTGCGCATGCGCGACTCGCGCTGCGCGTCTACACTGGTCCCCGTTGTGTTGTGGGAACTGTGTATTTCCCACAACACAACGGGGGTGGGCGGGCATTTGCGGCTGGCTGCGGCTAGCTATTCCCGGAAGTGGGTGCAGATACCTGTATTATACAGGTATCTGCACCCCCCTCCCCCCTGAAAGGTGCCAATTGTGACACCGGAGGTGGGGGGGAATCCGATGAGCGGAAGTTCCACTTTAGGGTGGAACTCCGCTTTAACTGCTCTGCCTGCTTTGGCTGTGTCAGACCTAATTACTATTTAGCTCCCATCTGCACCAGCACTAGAGACCCAAGGATTATGAGATATCGGTAGTTTCTTCACAAAAAGTGTAAGTTCTTGGACTATTGATAGAGGTCATGCATTAACCTGTGCAAGTGCCATGCCACATACCTCAAAAACAGAAACTGCTGATAAAGTAATGTGAAGCTATACTTAACTATAAGCTGTGCATACCGAAGCAGCAAAGGACACCATGAAACTACATTATCAAGTCAAATCTTATGCAGGTCAAATACACAAGGTGCAGGAATCTCACTGCATTCCTGTTCAAATCACATGCAATTCTTTGCAGTGCAATTTGATCCTGTTCATTTTGTATTGCTGAAATTGCACGCCCCCTCACGAAAAAGTGCATGCACCTTTTTTCTGCCGTACTAGAATTGAATCGCATCGTGTTCACACCCATACGATCCAATTCAGCCAATCACACTGCGTTTTGCAACCTGTTTTTGTGGTGTAGTTAACGTGACATTGACACCCGCAGCAGTTTGCATGAACGGAGTGCAAATGTGATGTGGTGTGGGAATAGCACAGGAATCGCTGCAAATTCCGCACTGCATCAGTGTGAACTGAGACTAAAGTGTAACTAAACCCATTGATTTAACTGATTCTCAAATCATTTTGTAGGCAGGTGCAGACTATTTTCTCCACTGCAGGTGGCGCACAACGGCAGTGGCATTGCAGAGGGAGAGGAAGTCAAGGGGAACCTAGTTCCTCTCTGGTTCCCTGGGTCACAAGGGGGCAGCTATCCAACTGGATGATGACATCCCATGTAACTCTGGTGGCTATTTTGGATCAGGCAGAGTCTATTTAGGACCCCCCTGGCTCCCGGGTTTGGCGTGCATTTCGCATGTGGCTAGTGTAGGGCTTAGCGTCGGGGAAATGTTCCTGAGGATTAGGGAAAGTGCAGGGAAACTCCATCCTTCCTGGAAGCCTCCCCACATAGGTACAGACCGGCCAGGCCACATTCCGCCCTTGGAGATGGACGCTGTCAGCTCACCTGAGACCTTCTGCTACTACTTATCGCTGCTAGCTCCTGTGAGTGCCCCGGTCGGGTTGCCTTCCCGCCGGGGCTTGTGCATTGCTGAACTTCAATGACAATATATTTCTGTTCTCTGCACCTAGACGTGGAGTGTTTTCTGCTGCACCACGCTGCACTTTCCCACAAGTTACATTCAAGGAATGCCGTATAACAGTTGCTTTTGCTCCCACCCGAACTGTCAAGCCATCAAATGGCTGGTGTGATAACGGATTACATGTGCAGCGCCATGGCAACTGCAGAATAAACAGAGGCAGCTTTCTTAACTATAAAACAGGGGTCTCCAAATTTTCTAAACAAAGGGCCAGTTTATTGTCTTTCAGACTTTAGGGGTGCCGGACTAGGGGCAGTGAGAGTAGAAAATTCCCTGGCATCCAGTGGGAGTAAACAAAGCCCTATCTTTGATGTCAGTGGGATGACTAGTGCCCCATCATTGGTGTCAGTGGATGGTATAGTGCCCCATTGTTGGTTTCAGTTGGAGGAATAGTGCCCCATTGTTGGTGTCAATGGAAGAAATTCTGCCCCATGGATTGTGTCGGTGGGGGGAATTGTGCCCTTTCATTGATGTAAGTAGGAGGAGTAGTGGCCCATCGCTGGTGTCAATGAAAGGAATTATGCCCCATTGTTGGCGTCAATGGACGAAATTGTGCCCTATTGTTGGTGTCAATGGAAGAAATTGTGCTCCACCGTTGGTGTCAGTTGGAGGAATTGTGCCCTTTTTGATGGTGTCAGTGGGAGGAATAATGCCCCATTGTTGGTGTCAGTCAGGGTGTATTTGATTTAAATCAAGTCGATTTAAATACATGATTTGAATCACTCATAAAAAGGTTTGATTTAAATCATCTCAATTTAAATCATAATCTTTAAAGAGCAACTGTCATCTCTGTCCCGCAGCGGCTCCTCCTCTGACCCGCTGTTGACTCACCCGCTTGTGATGCGGCAGTGACACAACAAGGTGATGAACGTGGTGGCAGCAGGTGAGTGGATGCCCGCTAACAGGTGTTGCCATGATGGATCTGAAATGACAGGTGCTTTTTAAATGTAAGGACTCCTTCTTGCTGGTAGTTAGGAAACCTTCATTTTGTTTGCAAATATTAAAGATTCTATTTAGAATAATAAGCTGTCAGGTTAGTAAAACAGCGATATCAGAACTGATTCAATCATACAGTTTGTAGTGTACATAGATTTTCAAAACAACGGGATAAAGGAATATTCCTGAACTTTGTTTTGTCTCATAGTTACTGAGTAATTGTGTGAATGCATCAATGCAGTGCATGCTATCTCAGCTTGCAGAGCTTGGATTCATTGAAAGAGTTTACCAAAAATGTAAATATTGCAGAATATACAGGTTCATGCTGCATAACTAAGCTTCCATTTCATGCTGAATAAACTAAATTATTAATGTTTCTTAAATAGAAAACTATCTTTAGATAGATTTTTATGCCAAAAGCATTTAATTTAAAAAAAATAAAAAATCTGATTTAACTACTTGCCGCCCGCCATATAGCAATATGACGTCAACAAAGTGGTTTGCGATATCCTGACTGGATCGTTGTTGGGGTGTGTCAGTCTGACACACTGCAGCATCAATCTAGGTAAAGAGTCTGACGGAGACTCTGTCAGACACGAGTAGAGGAGAGCCGATTGGCTGCTCACCTGACAGGGGGGGTCTACGCTGATTATCAGTGCAGCCCCCCGAGGATGCCCACACTGGACCACCAGGGACGCCACCAGGGCCACCAGGGATGCCACCACTAGTCACCACAAGGTATGCCACACATGGCCACCAGGGATGCCAATCAGTGCCCACAATGGATGCCAAATTAGTGCCCACAATGGGCATCACTGATTGGCAGACATTATTGTTTGGCACTGATTGGCATACATCAGTACCATCCATTAATGTAAATCAGTGCCACCTATCAGTGCCCATCCGTGTCACCTATCAGTGATCATTCGTGTCACCTATCAGTGCACATCCGTGCTGCCTATCAGTGCCCATCCGTGCCGCTTATTAGTGCCCATCAGTGCCACCTTTCAGTGCCCATCAGTGCCACCTATGTGTACCTATCAGTGCTGCATATCAGTGCTACCTATCAGTGCCCATCAGTGCCGCATATTAGTGCCCATCATCAGTGCCACCTCATCAATGCCACCTCATTGGTGCCACCTCATCGGTGCTCATCAGTGCCGCCTTATCAGTGACCGTAAGTGCAGCCCCATCAGTGAAGGAGAAAAGTACTTATTTACAAAGTTTTGTAACAGTAACAAAAAAAAAAATTTTTCAAGATTTTTGGTCTTTTTTTAATTTGTTCAGCAGAAAATAAAAATCCCAGAGGTGATCAAATACCACCAAAAGAAAGCTCTATTTGTGGGAACAAAATGATAAAAATTTTGTTTGAGTGCAGTGTTGTATGACCGCGCAATTGTCATTCAAAGTGCGACAGCGCTGAAAGCTGAAAATTGGTCTGGGCAGGAAGGTGTATAAGTACCCAGTAAGCAGGTGGTTAAATAAAAAAAATCAGATTTTTTTTTTTTAATAGATTTTTATCCACCCTGTTGTCAGTGGATGGAATTGTAACCCAAGGGCCAGATAAAAGCAAGCAAAGGGCCGCTTCTGCCCCCCCCGGGCTGCAATTTGGAGACCACTGCTTTAAAGGATAGGAGGGTTTAGTTCCACTTTAAAAATGTATTTTTTTTATCTTGTTGGGTATGCTTTGGACCTACACAGTTGTACCGCCAGATTGTAATATGTAGGGCGTTGCCTTAGCTTATCTAAAACATACGCATCTTCTTCTATAAGTCACATGGGGAAGTACAACGCAAAGTATGCTTTTCTAAAAGTGTATATTAAATCATTGTCATATTGTACTCTTTCTTTCTCTGCTGATCTATTACATTTATTCATCTACTTACTCATTTAATAGAGCATTTTTTGTTAGGAGTGTTAAATCCATTTAGGGAAATAAATGATCAAAGACAGTTTTAAGATAGCTTTGATGCAAATGTGAATGTTTGATTTTCAATTATACATCAAATACCCAGCTTTAAAATGAAGCAGGATCTCCAAAAAAACCCTCTGAGAATAATAAGGAATTTTAAGCTAAGAAAAATAGACCACGATTAAATTATTTATTCAGGATAGACAAATTACCATTTTTACCTTATTACTTTAGTGTGAGCTCATTCTACAGAACATAGGCAATTATAACAGGCCCAGTGAATATTATACTGGCAATTGTATAAGTGATCCGATTTAGTTGAATTGCAATTATATTAAACAAAGTAGAATACGACAGGTCGGAGTGGTGAGATAGTTTGTCTTTTTGGTGATAAACGGCTTAAAAGCTTGCAATAACCGATGAACCAATACATTCTCTCATATTCGAATTCTACGCTGCTGGAATATAGGAAATTGCTCTATAGTATTTGCCTAATGGTGACCAGCTGCCACCAGAGATAGAATATACAAATGAATGTGGTCAGTAACCTCATCTGTGACTCCACCAAATTAGCTATGCCTATTCTTGGTGCATTTGCTGTATGTGGGCATACTGTATATATCACTTTGCCCTATTTAAATCAGCAGGACAAAAATATCTCATACTGTAGTAGTAATAGTATAATAACAGATACAATTATTAAAACACATTCACAACCCCTCCCCCCTTCTTCCATGCCCATGAAGTATTACACTAAATGTTATGTGACCATTTAGAGCCCTGGTACCTTACCTGCGGCCCTTTATTTTTTTTTGAGCAGCGCTGGGGCCCTGCAGACACTAATTTGTGTTTCCCTATTACCCTGCTATAGCAATGATTTCTAGCAGTCTCTTATAGAATGTCTCCAATCTATGCCAGTCTCCTGAGGCCTGCCCCAAATCTACAAGAACTCCTATACAGGCAGTCCCCGAGTTACGAACACCCGAGTTACGAATGACTCCTACTTACGAATGGCCTCAAATCCTGGCCACTTGTGCTCCACGCGGGTCCTGGATACCTTTCGAGCATTTCCGAACACATCCCACACTGCCGTACTACGCCCCAGATAACATAACAAGCACCCTGAACATCCCATATCCATGCACGGGCGGCAGTTACCCTTACAAATGCAGTGTTCCGACCGGAAGTTACCCTTACAAATGCAGTGTTCCGACCGGAAGTTACCCTTACAAACGCAGTGTTCCGACCCGAAGTTACCCTTACAAATGTAGTCTTGCTCCTTACGAACAACTTCGACTTACGAACAAAGCTATAGACCCTATTGTGTTCGTAACTCAGAGACTGCCTGTAGTATGTTCACAGTGTCTGAAAGTCTCCTGCAGCATGTCTGCAGTCTGTGATCATCTGATGTGCTATGTCTGCAGTCTCTGACCATCTCTTGTATCATGTCTGCAGTCTCTGACCATCTCTTGTATCATGTCTGCAGTCTCTGACCATCTCTTGTATCATGTCCACAGTCTCTGACCATCTCTTGTATCATGTCTGCAGTCTCTGACCATCTCTTGTATCATGTCCACAGTCTCTGATTATCTGGTGTATCATGTCTGCAGTCTCTGACCATCTCTTGTATCATGTCCACAGTCTCTGATTATCTGGTGTATCATGTCTGCAGTCTCTGACCATCTCTTGTATCATGTCCACAGTCTCTGATTATCTGGTGTATCATGTCTGCAGTCTCTGACCTTCTCTTGTATCGTATCCACAGTCTCTGACCATTTCTTGTATCATCATGTCTGCAGTCTCTGACCATCTCTTGTATCATGTCTGCAGTCTCTGACCATCTCTTGTATCATGTTTGCAGTCTTTGACCATCTCTTGTATCATGTCTGCAGTCTCTGACCATCTCTTGTATCGTATCCACAGTCTGGCCATCTCTTGCATCATGTCTGTGGTCTCTGACATCTCCTATATTATGTTCTCATTCTCTGATCATCTCTTTTATCATGTCTGCAGTCTTTGACCATCTGGTGTATCATGTCTGCAGTATCTCACCATCCCTTGTATAATGTCCAGTCTCTGATTATCTGGTGTATCATGTCTGCAGTCTCTGACCATCTCTTGTATCATGTTTGCAGTCTCTGACCATCTCTTGTATCATGTCTGCAGTCTCTGACCATCTCTTGTATCGTATCCACAGTCTCTGGCCATCTCTTGCATCATGTCTGTGGTCTCTGACATCTCCTATATTATGTTCTCATTCTCTGATCATCTCTTTTATCACGTCTGCAGTCTTTGACCATCTGGTGTATCATGTCTGCAGTATCTCACCATCTCTTGTATAATGTCCACAGTCTCTGACAATTTCCTGTATTATGTCCTGTATTATGTCACTGACCATCTCCTGTATTTCATCAGTTTCTGACCATCTCTTTTATCATGTCCGAAGTCTCTGACCATCTATTGCAGTGGTTCTCAACCCTTCTAGTGCCGTGACCCCTTGATAAAATTTCCCAAGTTGTGGGGACCCCTAACAGTAAAATTATTTTTGTAGCGTGGATTGTAAGCACCCAAGGAAAGACAAGTAATTTGTGCCCCTAACCCATGGACATTTAGTGCTCCCTGAGTCCCTTCCACTCGTACAGTATTAAAACCCCTTATGGTACATTTTAGGATGTACCACTCCTTCTCTTTGTTCTCCTTTCTTTCCCTTTTATCTCTCTCTATCCTAATGTTTTGTTTTTTTTCCCCCATCCCTCTCTCTAGCCGTCTTTCTTGTTCTTTCACTTATTCTTTTTCTCCCTTTTTCTTTGTTCCTACCCCTCTTTTCCTCTCCCTTTCATGTATTCTCTATTTTTATTTCTTCTTTTACTCCTTGGTGGGGGGAATGGGATGAGTGGCAGTGCTGGCATGGAGTTGGGATGAGTGGCAGTGCTGGTGGGGGATGGGATCAGTGGCACTGCTGGGGGGAGTTCTGATCAGCCAACTTAGGTGCTCTTGATCAGGGTCATCTGCTGATCTGAGAACTGTAGTGGGGACTTTTAATGGCAACTCTAATCACAGGTAGTGTTACTCACTGTGTCTCCAGCTTCACTGTGTCTCCGACTTTGTGGTGTCTTGCAGCAGTGATACCTATGCTGAATCAGGAGATAGGGTGTCCTCCAACCCCTCCCACTTCACATTCCTCACCAGTCAGCTAACCTCTAGTCTCTATGCCATGAACTGAATGGGCGGCTGCGAAGAGGCTGAGTGGGCAGCTGCAGGCTCCAGGAACAGCCCAGCTGGGCGGCCGCGAAAAGGCTGGGAGAGCGGTGCGGGATTCAGGAACAGCACAGGATTCGGTGACCCCTGGCAAATCGTCATTCGACCCCCAGGTTGAGAACCAATGATCTATCGTATCATGTCTGCAGTCTCTGACCATCTCCTGTATTATGTCTATGGTCTCTGGCCATCTCCTGTATTATATCCTCAGTCTCTGACTATCTTTTGTATCTTGTTCAGTCTCTGACCTTCTCCTGTATTAGGTCCTCAGTCTATGAACATCTCTTGTATCATGTCCTCCGTCTCTGACCATCTTTTGTATAATGTCTGCAGTCTCTGACCATCTCTTGTGCCATGTCCTCAGTCTCTTACCATCTCATGTGTCATGCCCATAGTCTTACTATATACTCTTGTGTGTCTGCTGTCTCTGATACTTCCCTGAATTTTATGTGCGTTCCTTTGGTTATGTCGGGGGATGCACTTGAGGCCCCCATATCAGGAAAGTTGACCACCACTGATTTAGAGTCTATGATACATGGTAAGGGGTACCTAAAGTGGCCAAGGTAAGCCTTTGGAAAACGCAGAGAGAATTATCTGTGCCTTTATTGTACCAAACCCACACATCAATATGCTATTGTCAGAAACCATAAATCAGACTGAGACAGAAGTATAGTTAAATCTCACTTGTTTAATAATAATACAAAAAGGTAAACTGAGTAAACGTAGTCAAAACATAGCCAGAGTTCAGGAACCGGAACGGATAGCCAGACAAGCCAAAACGTCAGGGAGCCAGAGATGAGCGTAGTAGAACAGCAAGCAGGATCTGGAGCCAGAAGGAATGTCAGCCAAGCAAGTCTTTAACAGGAACACAGGAGAGTGTCTCTAGAGATGTGACCAAGGTGAAGGCAGAGAATATCTGGACTGGACGGCTTAAGTAGGCATGACTGACGAGCAGGATATCATCAACAGGTGAGTCACTATGGAGAGATAGGAGCTGGCAATTAGCTGACAGCTGAGTGGCCAGCTTTGAGAAGGAAGTGCTGAGCCCAGCCCTGACAGCTATCCAGTTTCATATATTAAAGGACAGAACAGCAGTGGATGGCAGAGGTATAGACATAAATTGTAGAAGCTGCAGATAGGACCCGGCTTGCTGTGTGACTCCTCCTTGACTCTCTCTACATAATGAGGTCAGAGTTCCTTGCTTTCTTTTTGCATTTGGATCTGAGCCTTTGCCATGAGATACTTACACATGATGATGCAATTATGTGCATGGAGGATGACATCATACCAGTCAGTGTGACAAGTGTCATGCCGATATTGAGTGCAGTATTCTTTACAGCTTTACCTTAACATAGATTAACCACATCCATGCAGAAATGTTTATATAGAATTTAGGGGAGGAGAAGTATTGGATGGTGATAGGGTTTTCAGAGGTGTCATTTGTGTCTCTTTATTAGACCACTAAAATAATATCCAGTTAGCTAGTAGATATTGTTCCCACTTCATCTTTGTGCCATGTTATTACATTTAAAAGAGGGATAAAATAAGCCATATATAAGCAATAACTACCCAAAGCTCTTGTATAAAATTAGGATGCAGCTCTTTCTCTCCACTGTATTGTCACTGTGTTTTCTGATGAGAAGACTGTGTCTCATAGGGGACATGGGCTGCCCTTGGCAAAAAAGTCGTCTCTTGATAATAAGAATTCAGACTTAGAATTCTAATCAACAGTGCACATCAGCCCTGCAGAGCTATTATCCAAAGCTCTCTTACCGTTGGGATTTAAAGTATAACCATATAAACGTATGAAATTACAAGAGGCAAAGTCTCAAGGACAGGCATCTCTCAGTGTCCTTCAGTATACGGCCTTCTGGAATGCTTCTGTTTTCAAATGTACGTATGTAAAATAATGAACATTTTCAGGTTAGGGGTTTCTTAAAATCCTGCACTGCTAGAGCTGTTTTTGCATTTTTTGCACACATTTAAAAATGAATATAAGGCCTGAAGATTATGTAAATCCCCCAAAACAATATCGATTTTCTGAAAGCAGACACCATAGGGAATGGCGGTTGTACTTCCACCAGATTGATTCCAACTGACAGCCAATGGTCAGCTTGTCTGATTTACACACATTTCAGGCGGCTGGCAGTAAAACGATCAAAGCGTCAGGGGACACGCCCTCCCCGTGGTCTGAGGTCCTGTTGGCATACTGGTGTGCACGCTGGTGTGTGCGTCTAGCAAGGCTGCCACCATGCCTTTGCTATGAGGATGTCAAAAATTGTGTGGGTCAGCAGTCTTCAGCCTGCCAACACATTCATGCCTTGTTTATGACCCATCACATTGGATACCTTAGGCCCCTTTCACACAGGGCGGACTGCGGCTGCGATCCACTTGCTCAGCAGGGGATCTCTCCGCTGATCCCTGCTGAACAGGCGGATGACAGGTCCCTGTCCGATCCGCTCATGCAGAGTAGACATGGACACAGACCACTCTCTTCTATGGGCCGCTGGATGTAAACAAACCACCTGTCCTTTTAAACCCGACTGCCATCCAACCCAGATGGCAAACGTAACCTCATCTGTCTGTTTTTGCCAGATCGGGTTGGATTGGATGTAGGCAGGTGTAAACGGACACATGTCCATATACACCCGCCGCTCCATAGAGAAGAATGGAGGTTCCGATCAGGTACTAACAGGCGAACCTGAATGGAACGTCCATGTAAAAGGGGCATTATCCTCTCTGGATTGAAAGGAGTGGTGAGATGAAGTTCAGCACAATTACACCTGTCTACATAACCACTGCTTGCTATTGCATTTGCCTTTTACCATGCCAAAGAGGATTGACTTACACACAAGTGGACATTGCTGTGTAGACCAGGAAGCCATTAATTATCGAGGCATTTTATGTGTATGTGCCCTATGTATAGCTCAGTGCAGTCCTGGAACACAGCATTTTGCCTCATATACCTGATGTCACTACAGATTGGCTGGGTGTGGCTTGCATACCATTAAAACAGCAGTGGGAGCCACTGAATGGACAGTCAAAGCAGCTGTTTGGGAGGGAGCCTGCTCGGATGTCCCCATAGCAAGCTGTTTGCTTTGGGGGCACTCAGCAGGAGGAAAGGGCCAGGTGAGCCAGCGGGACCAGAGAAGATGAGGATCAGGGGTGCTTTGTGCGAAACCATTACACTGAGCAGGTAAGTATGACGTGTTTATTATTAAAAAAAAAAAAAAAAAAAAAAACAGCCTTTAATATTACTTTAATAGGAAGCCTGAGGGGATATCTAAACATCAATTTATTCTCTTGACCCATGTTCTCACCACCATTAAACAGGCAATAGTGAAAGCTTGGTATTAAAACATATTGTCAGGGCTGGGCTCAGCCCTTCCTTCTCTGAGCTGGCCGCTCAGCTAATTGCCAGCTCCTATTTTTCCACAGTTACTCAGCTGATGATGATATCCTTCTCGTTAGTCCTTCCTACTTAAGCCGTTCAGCCCAGTGGATCTCTGCCTGTGCCTTGGTCAACATCACAGAGACTATCTCCTGCGTTCCTGTTCAAAGACTTGCTTTGCTGACATCCCTTCTGGCTCCAGATCCTGCTTGCTGTTCCACTATATTGATCCCTGACTTCTGGCTTGGCTGACTATCCGTTCCGGTTACTGAACTTTTGGTATGTTTTGACTACGTTTGTTCTGTTTACTTTTATTATTAAACAAGTGTGATTTAACTGTACTTCTGTCTCGGTCTGATTTCATGGTTTCTGACACATATATCAGTGTCTGAAATTAAAATGGTTTTCTCAGACTTCCAGTGAGTGTGGGAAAGTGTAGGAGGGCTGACCCAAGGACCAAAACCCTCTTAATACAATCAACAAAAAGGCATCAGGAGAACATTGAGTGCAGCCTGGTAAAACAGGGCTGAATCAAGCTTTAAATTCAGAACTTAACATAACAAAATAAGTAACAAAGAAACATGAACTGTGTTACCAGCATCCTGAGTCGGGTGTGGGAATGTATTGCCAAGTGATGAGTGGCAGTTTCTGGGTTTATTGGCATCTGTGGTGATGTCATCCTTATCCCTGGAGTGATTTCTGGATTGTGAATCGCTGTTTCTAGGGCCAAGGGCTGAGGGGGTCCCACAAGCCTTTGTCCATTGATAGGTGCCAGCCAGCCAGAGACAAAGATCTTCTTTTTGCAACTAGAGAACTGAAACAGTGAAAGAGGCTGGGAGAGTGAGTAGAGGGTGAACAAGAATCCTTGTTTGCAGATTATCAGATGGAATGGATGTCTCCACTTGTAGGTGGCTCCAGTGCTTTGGATCCATTCTAGAAGGGATTTTAGCAGCTGATAAGTATTTTGGCACCTGCAAAAGAGATGTAACCTTATTGCCATGCCTTTTGAAGGATTTCTTCTTTTACTACATAAAAATGTACCCTTTACAGGACTGGTAAGGTGAGGGGTTTTTCACCCTTGCTGTACCGTTTGCCCAATCAAGTTCAAGGGGTTCTGTTGGTAGGTTCCTCCGGAACTTACCATTCCCCAGGCATTGTGTAAACTGTTGCTGGTGGGTATTGCACAGGGCTTCCAAGGCAGTGATGGCGAACCTTGGCACCCCAGATGTTTTGGAACTACATTTCCCATGATGCTCAACTACACTGCTGAGTGCATGAGCATCATGGGAAATGTAGTTCCAAAACATCAGGGGTGCCAAGGTTCGCCATCACTGTTCTACGGCATTAAAGTCTTCCTCTGTAATTTGGATTCCCTCAAGAGTTGAGAGCTTGTGATCTTTTTTAGTATAGCCTTGTGCTAACCTTTTTCTACTTTGGTTTTGAAGCTGTTTTCTCATGGAGTGAAAAGATGAGTAAGAATGAGTAGGTCTGTTTCAGCTCAGGCTTGTGTGGGCAGTCTAGGGTTGCCACCTGTCTGGACAGTCTGGGTTTTGAAGCATGTGTCCGGGTTTAAGTCCACCTGAAACCCGGACACATTATTTAGACTGGGCTGTGGCTCCCCAAGTAACCAAGATAGTCACATACAAATCTGTTGCTATCCTGGAGCTGCGGGCGGCTGTCTGGGAGCAAGTTCGGCATTACTGGGGGGGCAGGGTGATTATGTCAGCAAAAGCAATTTGGCCACACCCACATTTTGCTGCAGCACGCTATGTGCACTGTATTACTAAGTGTTCGGGTTTGGCTTAAAGAAAAGGTGGCAACCCTAGGGCAATCAGTCTCCCATTGAACCAGTGGAGACATGGAGGATGTTGGGGATCCAGGTTGAGCGTGCTCATTTTTGCAATTTTTGGAAGCGTTAGAGTAGGTCACCACTTCCTCTATCCTAAAGTCCTGTTTTGGCATGTTGCCCTCTGCATGTGGTTGCGGAATATGCTGAGAGGTAAGAAGGTTTTGGATGTCTGTGAGCCAGGTTGACCTGGACTGTCCTCTTATCCTCCTCTTTCTAGTCATGATCAAGGGGTAGCTTGGGTGAGAGTTAACGTGCTCCTACATTAGCAAGCCACATCCCCCAGTTTTCAATAACTTTTAAACATGAGTACTGAAAATATTTATATTGTTCTTTAGTAGAGAAATTCTGTATATGTACAGCCCTGGCCAAAAGTATCGAGAATGACACAAATATAATTTTCACAAAGTCTGCTGCTTCAGTGTTTTTAGAACTTTTTGTCAGATGTTACTATGGTATACTGAAGTGTAATTACAAGCATTTCATAAGGGTCAAAGGCTTTTATTGGCAATTACATTAAGTTTATGCAAAGAGTTCAAATTTGCAGCATTGACCCTTCTTTTTAAAGACCTCTGCAATACGCCCTGGCATGCTGTCAATTTACTTTTGGGCCACATCCTCACTGATGGCAGCCCATTCTTGCATAATCAATGCTTGGAGTTTGTCAGAATTTTTGGGGGTTTTTTTTTGTTCACTCGCCACTTCCAAGTGCACTTGCAGTGCACTTGTAGTGCAAAGTGGATTTGCTTTTAGTAAATAAACCCCAAAGTTTTGATGTTTTGTTCCCCAAGCCACGTAGTCATCACTTTTGCCTTATGGCAAGGTGCTCTATCATGCTGGAAAAGGCATTGTTCTTCACCAAACTGTTCTTGGATGGTTGGGAGAAGTTGTTCTCGGAGGATGTTTTTGTACAATTCTTTATTCATGGCTGTGTTCTTAGGCAAACTTGTGAGTTTGCCCACTCCCTTGGCTGAGAAACAACCCCACACATGAATGGTTTCAGGATGCTTTACTGTTGGCATGACATAGGATTGATGGTAGCGCTCACCTTTTACTCTCCGGACAAGGTTTTTTCCAGGTGCCCCAATTAATCGGAAAGGGGATTCAGCGAAAATTACCCCAGTCATCAGCAATCCAATCCATGTACCTTTTGCAGAATATCAGGCTGTCCCTGATGTTTTTCCTGGAGAGAAGTGGCTTCTTTGCTGCCCTTCTTGACACCAAGCCATCCTCCAAAAGTCTTCACCTCACTGTGCGTGCAGATGCACTCACACCTGCCTGCTACAATTCCAGAACTGCAATGCAAAGGTGGTGCCCCGATCCTGCAGCTGAATAACCTGTAGGAGGCGGTCCTGGCGCTTGCTGGACTTTCTTGGGTGCCCTAAAGCCTTCTTCACAACAATTGAACCTCTCTCCTTGAAGTTCTTGATGATCCCATAAATGGTTGATTTAGGTGCAATCTTGATAGCAGCAATATCTTTGCCTGTGAATCTTTTTGTGCAAAGCAATGATGAATGCATGTGTTTCCTTGCAGGAAACAATGGTTAACAGAGGAAGAACAATGATTTCAAGCACACACTTCTTTTAAAGCTTCCAGTCTGTTGTTCTAACTCAATTAGCATTACAGAGTGATTTCCAGCCTTGTCCTCGTCAACGCTGACATTTGTGATAACGAGAGAATCACTGACATGATGTCAGCTGGTCCTTTTGTGGCGAAGCTGAAATGTGCAGTAAAAAGTTTTTTTTGGGATTAAAGCGGAGTTCCATCGATTTAAAAGTCAGCAGCTACAAAAAATGTAGCTGCTGACTTTTAATAAACAGACACTCACCTGTCCCACGGTCCCATGATGCGGCCGCCTGAAGCCTCACTTCACTCCGCCTCCTCTCTGCGGCGCCGGCATTGCAAGTGTTGGTGCCCGGCTGTGGCTTCACAGCAAGCCGCGTTGTGAATGGCCGGGCAATCTTCTGGGACCTGTGACGTGTCCCAAAAGATTGCGGGGGGGGGGAGAGGTGAACTTCTGCTCGGCGCCGCAGAGCCAAAAAAGAAAGTGGGAGCTTGGTACCTGTGAGAACTAGGTACCTGCCCCCCCCCCCCCCCCCCCCAAAAAAAATTACATGCCAAATGTGGCATGTCAGGGGGTCACAAGTACTTAAAGCGTAAGTTCCATTTTTGGGTGGAACTCCGTTTTAAGTTAATTTTCATGGCAAAGAGGGACTTTGCAATTGATTGCAATTCATCTGATCATTCTTCATAACATTGTGGAGTATATGCAAATTTCTATAATAAAAACTGAGGCAGCAGTCTTTGAAAATTAATATGTGTCATTCTCAAAACTTGTTGCCAGATCTGTATAGTTCCATAACCCTAAGTTATGGTAGTCACTCTCTATCAATTCTATCTAGGGTCATTTCATTCTCTCATATTCTAATATGATTATAATGACACAACACTGAACTCAGAAACAATTAATGATCATTTGCACACTTCCTAAATCATTTGCCTTGACATAAACAGAAGAAAAGGTAAGGTATTTGCAAAACCTTTTGTATTTAATTGTTGAAACCACTGTAGGAGACAATTAATATTTCATATGTTAGAGATCAATTTCTAAATACAAACAAATAGAGATCAATTTCTAAATACAAACAATGTAGCACACATATGTATTTTTATATTTTAATGGCTGTTTGTGTGAAATTATTTAATTATAAAAATAAAAACCTGTATAAAATGAATTGTCTGTCTGGATTATTGTACTTACATTTTTTTATTTCCCATTTTTTCTAAGGTTTCATTATTTAGTAAATTATATACTGCTAAAGAGTAATGTAGAAAAGTGAACAAAGTCTTTGGCAGCCTTCTCCATCTTCTTCTTGGCTTTTAGTTTAGCAACCAGCTCCCTGGTTGGTTTGACTACTATAGACATCCACTATTATAAGAAATCATGTACACTTGTGTGCTACAGGTAGTGGTGACAATATCAATAAAAACCATGACACACTAGAGGTCAGTGAAGCCCGTCCAATAGGGGCGCATGGGCGCCGCCCCACCCTATCCATGTGTCCAACATGCAGGGCACCGAACGCATGGATTTTAATGTTTTTTTTTTTTGAAGCATGTGATTAGAGCCTGAGGCTCTAATTGGCTTCAAAAAAGGGTGGGCTCTACTTGTGTGACAAAAGCAAACTATTATTCGCTATTGTCTTCCTGATTCCCCTCCTGGCCAATCAGGAAGCAGTTCCTGAGACCCGATTGGCCAGGGAGTCTTAGGACTCCTGCCAATTGGGTCTCAGTCAGGACCCACTTCCTGTTTGGCCTGGAGGAGAAGCAATGGCCCCAGAGTGAGGATCTGCAACCCAGATCCATGTCTGCCTGAACTGCCTCCTTCCTAAGGTAAGAGGGCCTCTGATCGCTGCCGCATTCCCATCCGTCTCCAGCGCGCACGCACGGGGGGTTGACGTTGGTTTGCTGCCCCCCAAAAGAAAATTGAACACCAGCCGCCACTACTAGAGATCCAGTTGATGGTAAAAACTTATCAGTAACAGGACAGCTAATCTAAATAGTGAGGGAGCATAGTGATCCTTTTCCTGGCGAGTTGCCTCCAGCAGCAGGATTGATAGCGTGCCATGGCCCTAAGTGTGATGAGTCGTGCGAAATACTGACCAGAGTAACTTACCCATGATTGCAACATGACCCACTCCAGTAGGTATAGATACCTCTGCTCCTGACCAAGTCTCTGCCCTACTGATTATACTCACCTGACATATAAAGAAACTCTTCACAAGAGTTAAGTACGGTAATTAAGTTTACGGGAGTGTAATCACAATGGTAAATAGATTAAAGTGTTCTATTTTCTAGGATGTGTCATGAAAAGCACTCTAAAACAAGCTCTTATTCTTCTCTGTAGGCATTGTGGAGAAATTAATCTTCAAAGTTCACAACAGATGCAATGAAATCTCATCTATTTTCTATGGAGAGTAGATGTTGACAACCTGCCAGCCTTCTAATGTCAACCACCTGAATTCCAAGCCGTTCTTGTACATGCAAGTATAGAGGCCAGTAGAGAGGCCAGTGGGGCTTGTTTTAAAGCACTTTTACTTGCTCTTCAAGGATAATATACTTTAAAGCCCAACTCTAGGCAGAAAAAAAAGTTCTCGTGCAGTGAGGCTGTGCTTGCACGGCACGGGTTAACTGCTCATTTTGTCCAAGGGAGAGAGCTGTATACTCACCTGATCCTCCACTCCACCAGCAAATTGCGCTCCCCCATGATCCAGCAGTGGATTGTTCCCGATGTCCTCATATCCAGAGCAGGTCTAATGGTGTGATAGCGGCAGGAACAGTCAACTGCACAAAATGGCTAGTCTGCCGGGGGGGGGGGGGGGGGATGCTACATGAACCAATCTTGTGTGGGAAGAATTGGAGGAGTAGGTTCTCCAATCCCCTAGACAAAGACGAGCAGTTAACCCGTGCAGTGCGGGCACAAACCCATTGCATGGGAAAACTTTTTTCTTTGCCTGGAGTTGGGCTTTAATGTCCATAGTTTTTGCATTTTAGGATTTTTTTTTTTTTCAAATCTAGAAAATGAGGAATAATCTCAGCAGTGGAGTCACAAACCGCAAAGTTCTATTTTAAAGTGATTGTAAGGTTTTTTTATTTTTTTTATTTTTTAAAATAACAAATATGTCATACCTGCTCTGCACAATGGTTTTGCATAGAGCAGCCACAATCCTCCTATTCTGGGGTCCCGGGCCAGTGCTCCTGGCTCCTCCTGCCTTCTAAGTACCCCCCAGCAAGCCGCTTGCTGGGAGAGTTCTTGCACAGGCTCGATCCCCGACTGCGCTGCGTGTGTCTATTGACATACACAATGCGGCTTGGCCCTGCTCCCTCGTCTCCAGATTTGATTGACAGCAACAGGAGCCAATGACTCCCCCTACTCTCACTGAGTCCAGTGAGGAGGGAGAGAGAGAGAGCCCTGGGACACAGCGCTGGATTGAGATTGTCTCAGATATGTATTTAGGAGGGGGCGGTGGGGGTGTGTGCTGCATAAAGGTTTTTTTTACCTTAATGCGGAGAATGCATTAAGGTAAAGAAAACTTTAGCCTTTACAACCACTTTAACCACACATATAAAATCCCTTGTATTTTGGTTATTGCCACCTATATTGCCCATTAACACCAAAATGAATTACACCGAGCTGGGCAGCCTTGCCCAAAGCAGCTCACCCCATAAACAAGGCAATTTACCTTGTGTACTATGGGGATAATTTACTAAAAGTGGAGAGTGCAAAATCTGGTGCAGCTTTTTATGGTAACCAATCAGCTTCTAACTTTAGTTTGTTCAATTAACCTTTGATCAAAAAACTTGGAAGCTGATTGGTTCCTATGCAGAGCTGCAACAGATTTTGTACTCTTCGGTTGTAGTAAATTAAGCCTTATGAGTTCTGTACACATGACATAACATGCATTACTTTTTTTCACTCGAGCTCGCCACAGCATTTTGCAATGCACTATACCGCATCACAACACACTGCAGTGCATAAAGATGAATGAAATATCATTTTCACATTTAAAAGAAGTTATGAAAAAAGGTAACCAGTGTAATTGGCACTGCTTACTTTGTAGCATAAATCATGGTGAGAAAGGAGCCTAAAGCCTTGTACACACAATCCGATTGTTGGCAGGGGATTGTGTGATGACAGACTTTTGGCCTAAAATCCGACCGTTAGTACGCTCCTTCAGACAATTGTTGTCCAACGTTCGGCCAACAAATGTTGGATGACAGGCTAGTAAACTTTCAGGGGACAACGGTCTGTTGTCAGATTTTCGTATCGTGTGTACACAAATCCGTCACACAAAAGTCCAAAGTACAATCACGCATGCTCGGAATCAATGCTCACCAAAACATGACATTAGCAGAAGGTGCCCAAAGGGTGGTCTCCAAGAGTTGAAATTCCACTAGTACGTCACTACGTTTGTGTTTGTTGGCCGACAATTGTGTGCCGTTAGTAGACAAGATCCAGGCACACGCCCTTTTGACAAAAGTCTGACGCTCTGTTGGCCAACAATCTGAACGTGTGTACGAGGCTTAAGGCTTCACATTTTAGATCTGCTTTATTTTATACTTTTATTTTATTTTTGATCTGCTTTAGGTTTTGCTGAGATCCAGAAATGATACATTTTCTTTGGACTTACCCTTTAAGGAGTCTTTTACTACCATTTGATCTTCAGCAGAGAAGTATTTAATGATCTATTTTTAAGCATCTAGAAATAGACTGAAAAAGAATCAATACTGGTCACATTTCTGAAAACTGATAAGAGCAGACTTTATTACAAGTCCTGCCATTAAATCTAACATTTGAGCAGATATTATAGCTTATAGTGCAGTAAACACTGTAATACATAATGGCATGGAAAATATTCATAAATACTTGTTTTATTTTCACTCTAATGACTCAATATTTTCCTGGGGAAGTCATTTAGATGATGTTGATCTGAACAGTAAAATTAAAAGGAAAGTAAGAAGATACAATGGTGACAAACAAGATAAAAGAAAGAGAATTGTGTTCTCATCACTTCTTGCAATTATAAAAAATAATAAATATTAAATATAAATGTTCACTTTTTTTGCATATGCATGTTTGTGATATATTTTGTTTATTACCATAAAGAAAGTGGGAGAAACAAAGCAAGAATAGTACATGCTAGCAAAATATTGCCTCTTTTCTTTTAACGTTTGTTCTCTGTTAAGTGAAAATCTATACAAACATATATTTCTTCATTGTAATGAGGCATGTTGTGATCCCTGTTCCGTGCTTCATTTTGGTCAGTGACCACATCAAAGATATCTCTCACGATTACCAGCCTTGCTGTGACAGCCGGAGCTTGAATGTTTGCTGGATTTCTCCTCAGAGTACATTCTCTATATAGTCCTTTGCAGAAACCACTAGAGAAGGGGTCTCTAAACTACAGCCCGCTGCAAGATTTTACCCAGCCCTCTGATATAAGAGGGGACTCTGATGGGAACCCTGATGTAAGGGGGGAACTCTGATGATAACCCTGATGTAAGGGGGGAAATCTGATGGAAACCCTGATGTAAGGGGTTAACTCTGATGGAAACCCTGATGTAAGGGGGGAACTCTGATGGAAACCCTGATGTAAGGGGGGGAACTCTGATGGAAACCCTGATGTAAGGGGGGAACTCTGATGGAAACCTTGATGTAAGGGGGGAACTCTGATGGAAACCTTGATGTAAGGGGGAACTCTGATGGAAACCCTGATGTAAGGGGGGGGGGAACTCTGATGGAAACCCTGATGTAAGGGGGGGGAACTCTGATGGAAACCCTGATGTAAGGGGGGGAACTCTGATGGAAACCCTGATGTAAGGGGGGGGAACTCTGATGGGAACCCTGATGTAAGGGGGGAACTCTTATAGGAACCCTGATGTAAGGGGGGAACTCTGATGGGAACCCTGATGTAAGGGGGGAACTCTGATGGGAACCCTGATGTAAGGGGGGAACTCTGATGGGAACCCTGATGTAAGGGGGGAACTTTGATGGGAACCCTGTCATAAGGGGGGAACTCTGATGGGAACCCTGACGTAAGGGGGGAACTCTGATGGGAACCCTGATGTAAGGGGGAAACTGATGGGAACCCTGATGTAAGGGGGGACCTCTGATGGGAACCATGATGTAAGGGGGAACACTGATGGGAACCAGTAGCAGCTGGTGTTTTTTATTTTGGGGGGGGCGGCAAACAACCAACTCCCCCGGCCCTCATCTAGGTTGTGGACGGGCGACGGGCTAAAGGTGGTGGCTTGCGGCTTCCATCAGGTCTTCTCCTCCTCTGCATCTCAGGGGGTTCCACCGTGCGTCTCCTCCCTCCTCCTTCTAGGCGTCCAATCCGATCACCTGTCCTTTCAGCCAATCGGGTCTCAGGACTCGCTTCCTGATTGGCTGGGAGGAGGATCAGTGTTTTAATAACGATTTTTCATTCGCTATTGTAACACACCTACACGTGCTTCAAAAAAACACCCCCCCCCCATTGTAATCCATGCATCCGATGTCCTGCATGGGGGCCGGGCGTATGGATGGGGAGGGGGGCGCCCGTGCGCCCTTACTGGACGGGCCGCCCCTAATGGAAACCCTGATGTAAGGGGGAACTCTGATAGGGACTCTGATGTAAGGGAGTGTCTCTGATGGGGAACCTGATGTAAGGGTGTGGACAGGGCCACTCTCCCTGCAAGTGGGAGTATCTTTTGCCGTGAACTGCCCTCATCGCTGTCCGGGACCCGGCGGGGACTGCTTTCATGTGAGAATCAAACTTTAATGCAGTTCCCAGACTTAGAGATGAGCCGTGTCACTGTGTGCAGTAATAAAGTATAGGGTTCCCCTAAAAAGTACTATCCCGTGTCACTGTTGCCTCATGAATGTTGTATTTAGGAGGCACTTGTTGAGCCTGTGCTCTCTCAACCAGTCCAGCATACCTCTGTAACAGAATGGGGGCCCACTATGCACATAATGCGGACCTCATGCGTGCACTTGTTAACTCCTTCCTTCCCATGCCATGTGACAGGCTTCAGGTCTTTGTAACGCGGGTCCAGTCTTGGCTGCTACGGGAGACCAACCTCTGGGGAGGGAGCCTACCCCCTCACTACCAGAGAACCTCTCACCTGTTTCAGGTACCACGCTTTGTGACTGGCTGCAACCTACCTTGTACTAGTCCTTGGTTACCCTTAGCAACTGCATTCCTTCTCCTTATCTTGCCAAGTTAATCTTTGTAGTAGTGTTGCTTCATACCCCACATGTGCTTTACTGACCTAAGTTCTTCTGATAGGTGGTATCTACCATACACCCCTTGAATAAATTCAGATCAGGTTTAGAATGTCCACAACAGTACAACATGTTTAGTGCAATACGTCTCATACGTGTCTAAGCTAATGCTGCCCAGGCATACCTCAACAAAGTTGAAAGTCCAGTTTTGGCATTCTCCATAGCTTGGCAGTCCTCCAATCTTTCAGTGCCTTTCTGGACGGACTACGGGGTGCAGCAGCCCTACTTTAGTGTCCCATGTTGGAAGCGGCAAGTATGAGAGCAGGCAATCAGGCCTTCCCCCTATTTATATATGACAGGAAGGACAGGCAGGGCCCAGAAAATTCAGAAAAGTAGCCTAGAACTGCCTCCCTGCCTGGGCAGACTAACACACTAACAAGACCTACACCTGCTTAAAAGGGGGAGTGGGGGGGGGACTCTGATGGGAACCCTGATGTAAGGGGGGAACTTTTGATAGGAACCCTGATGTAAGGAGTTCTCCAATGTAAGGGGAACTTTTCCAGACAAGTTGGGGCCTATGTCCCTCGAGCACCTTTGTTCCCAAGGTGGCTTCTGTTTTCATCTTAAAAGTGGCGGTTCCAGAGACAGAGAAAGTGTCTAAAATGCCTACCTACAAGAAGCTTCCTAGATAAAATCCTCCGGAAGGCTGTTTGTGCTTCCATCAGGCAAATTTGGAGAAGGAACCTACAGCAAAACCTTGTCATCTTGGAGAGTCAAAGTCATCCAGAAAACGTAGTATGGCCAGGCAAGAGGCTCATTCAGCTAGGTCCATTTTTACATCTCCAAATTCAGGCATTTGCCTATGGAGATATCTGCAAAGCAGCAGGCTGGTTGGTGCAGTGCACCTGCCTCAGGCGCTACAGGGAAGATCCAGGGGCTCGTACATCAATGGACTTCAATGGAATAACAGTCCAGGCTTCCATGTCTATTTTAATGTTTGATTATACATTTTAGCCCTCCCTGTTTAGTTCGTTATCATATGCATGATGCCATGTTGGCGTCAGGAAAACAGAAAATTGTATCAAATACTTACCATAATTTTCCTTTTCTGATGCAAATCCATGGCAGCATATAAATCCTTCCTTTTTTGATCTTGTTATTTTTGCAGAGAATGGGGGAGGTTGCTCTGAGTCAGACTTTTTTTTAGATTTAAACAGGTCCTGTGGGTGGATATAGGGACTGACCTATATCATATCTATGCTGCCATGGATTGGCGTCAGGAAAGGAAAATTACAGTAAGTATTTGAAACAATTTTGTGTTTTAGCAAGGAACATTCCACATTAATAATTATGCTACCAAATTTAGTGTGTGCTGTAAATTGCCTCCAGCATTGTTCCTGTTTCTTCTTGTCAGAGGCTGCCATTTTGCTGAAGCATAGTGCCCCTGAGCAGCAGTAAATCTTTAGTCTGTCAGCTTATTGGTCTCTAGTGGCTTTGATTTTAGGCACAGTGCCGAAAATTTAGAGCAACTAAGCATGTGCAGAGCAGGGTGAGACAGTGTATTACTGGATTTTAACCACTTCCCATCCTAGCCATTTCTGACACTTTACTCCTACATGTAAAAATGTACTTTTTTTTGCTAGAAAATTACTTAGAATCCCCAAACATTATATATATATATATATATATATATATATATATATATATATATATATATATATATATATATATATATATATATATATATATATATTTTTTCTTTAGCAGTGGGTGTTGCAATTTTTTATGTCATACGGTATTTGTGCAGCAGTTTTTCTAACACAATTTTTGGGGGAAAAAAAACACTTTCATGAATTAAAAAAAACAAACAAAACACTAAAGTTAGCCCCATTTTTTTGTATAATGTGAAAGCTGATGTTATAGATACCTAACATGTCATGATTTAAAATTGTGTCTGCCCGTGGAATGGTGGCAAACTACGGTGATTAAAATTAGGTGACGCTTTAAACGCTTTTACAGGTTACCAGTTTAGAGTTGCGCAGGAGGTCGGGAGCTAGAATTATTGCTCTCGCTCTGGCGTTCGTGACAATACCTCACATGTGTGGTTCGATCGCAGTTTACATATGCGTGCGGGAGTAACGTATGTGTTCGCATTTGCACGTAAGCGCGGTGGGACGGGGGCGCTTTACTTTTTTTTTTTTTTTTTTTTAATTATTATTTATTTCTTTTTTTAATGCAAAAATATTTTTTTACACTTTTTTTTGTATTAACTTCATTGCTATCACAAGAGATGAACAACATCCCTTGGGATAGCATGGGTCATGACAGGTCCTCTTTATGGAGAGAATTGGGGTCTATTAGACCCCAAATCTCTCCTCTGGCCTCCCATACAGTCGTTAAGACACAGATCGGTCTGATTGGCTGCTTACCTGGCCGCTGGTGGCCAGGTAAACAAAGAGGCAAAACTGGAAGTGACAAACTGCTAGTCGCTCCCGGTTTCCAGGGTTACAGAGAGAGGGGAATGACGTCAGTTCCTCTCTCTCTGTAAAGGGCGGCGATGGGACCGGAGAGGTGGTGGGAGAGGGGTGGGACCCCCTTCCACCACCCGCAGAAGTGATCGAGTGGCTAATCCGCCACTCAGATCAATTCTGCCTTACTCAGAATCACCGGCTGAAAAGATCAATACCGGGATGATGCCTGTAGGGGCAGGCATCATCCCGGTATAAGCACCGCAACCCAAGGATGTCCATTTACGCACCTTGGGCGTCAAGAGGTAAACAGTATAGGCACTTATTTTTAATGTTTCACATAACTATACCTGCAAAAGGGGACAGCTTGAAATGATCTAGCACAGTGGTTCTCAGCCCTTCTATTGCCATGACCCCTTGATAAAATTTCCCAAGTTGTGGGGACCCCTAACAGTAAAATTATTTTCGTAGCGTGGGTTGTCAGCACCCAAGGCAAGACAAGTAATATGCGCCCCTAACCCATGGACATTTAGTGCTCCCTGAGTCCCTTCCACTCGTACAGTATTAAAACCCCTTATGGTACATTTTAGGATGGACCACTTTCTCTTTGTTCTCCTTTCTTTCCCCTTTATCTCTCTCGTCTTTCTTGTTCTTTCTCTTATTCTTTCTCTCCATTTTTCTTTGTTCCTCCCCCTCTTTTCCTCTCCCTTCCATGTATTCTCTATTTTTATTCCTTCTCTTACTCATTCGTGGGGGAAATGGGATGAATGGCAGTGCTGGTGTGGAGTTGGGATGAGTGGCAGTGCTGGTGGGGGATGGGATCAGTGGCAGTGCTGGCGGGGAGTTGGAATGAGTGGCAGTGCTGGGGGCAGGGCCGTTTTTTTTCGACTGGGCACGCTGGGCAGTTGCCGGGGGGCCCCACTTGACCTGGGGGGCCCCACCTGCCCAGCGACCAGTGGCGTTGAAATCCCGGCTCTGTCCCCCACACTTTCTATTTCCTATGTCCCCGCGGCCTGTGCTCCATCCGCCATGTTTAGATTCCGGCTGCCCCTGTGATTGGGCGAATGGGGTCATGTGCGGCTTTCCTCTTCCACCTACCGCTCGGCGCTGACGTCATTGTCGTGCACCGGACACCTTCGGCTCAGCTCGGCTCCACTGGTCCTTGGCTCTCCGCTTTCAAGAGACATGGCTCCGTTTGGTATACCCCTCGGACCCCAGCCTTGGCCTAGGCCGGCCCCACGTCCTCCCGCACTGCAGGTACCACCATCTACTAGACACGGCCACGTTTCTGCCCATAGCCCGCTACACTTCCAGACAGGGATTCCATCCTTCCCAGCATGGTCGCTGGTGCCCTTCCATGATCCACCAGAAAACCTTCTGGCTGTTGGTTACCTCTCCATGCCTGTAGGCTTCCAGTTGTCAGTGTAGTGTAGTGTGTTGTAGTGGTCAGTGTAATGTGCGTGTTGCAGTGGTCAGTGTAGTGTGTGTTGTAGTGGTCAGTGTAATGTGTGTGTTGTAGTGGTCAGTGTAATGTGTGTGTTGCAGTGGTCAGTGTAGTGTGTGTTGCAGTGGTCAGTGTAGTGTGTGTTGCAGTGGTCAGTGTAGTGTGTGTTGCAGTGGTCAGTGTAGTGTGTGTATTGCAGAGGTCAATGTAATGTGTGCATTTTTAGTGGTCAGTGTAGTGTGTGTTGCAGTGGTCAGTGTAGTGTGTGTTGTAGTGGTCAGTGTAATGTGTGTGTTGCAGTGGTCAGTGTAGTGTGTGTTGCAGTGGTCAGCGTAGTGTGTGTATTGCAGAGGTCAATGTAATGTGTGTATTGCAGTAGTCAGTGTAATGTGTGTGTTGCAGTGGTCAGTGTAGTGTGTGTTGCATTGGTCAGTGTAGTGTATGTTGCAGTGGTCAGTGTAGTGTGTGTGTTGCAGTGGTCAGTGTAGTGTGTATTGCAGTGGTCAGTGTAGTGTGTATTGCAGTGGTCAGTGTAGTGTGTATTGCAGTGGTCAGTGTAGTGTGTGTATTGCAGTGGTCAGTGTAGTGTGTGTTGCAGTGGTCAGTGTAGTGTGTGTATTGCAGTGGTCAGTGTAGTGTGTGTTGCAGTGGTCAGTGTAGTGTGTGTATTGCAGCGGTCAGTGTAGTGTGTGTTGCAGTACTACCATTTGATCTTCAGCAGAGAAGTATTTAATGATCTATTTTTAAGCATCTAGAAATAGACTGAAAAAGAATCAATACTGGTCACATTTCTGAAAACTGATAAGAGCAGACTTTATTACAAGTCCTGCCATTAAATCTAACATTTGAGCAGATATTATAGCTTATAGTGCAGTAAACACTGTAATACATAATGGCATGGAAAATATTCATAAATACTTGTTTTATTTTCACTCTAATGACTCAATATTTTCCTGGGGAAGTCATTTAGATGATGTTGATCTGAACAGTAAAATTAAAAGGAAAGTAAGAAGATACAATGGTGACAAACAAGATAAAAGAAAGAGAATTGTGTTCTCATCACTTCTTGCAATTATAAAAAATAATAAATATTAAATATAAATGTTCACTTTTTTTGCATATGCATGTTTGTGATATATTTTGTTTATTACCATAAAGAAAGTGGGAGAAACAAAGCAAGAATAGTACATGCTAGCAAAATATTGCCTCTTTTCTTTTAACGTTTGTTCTCTGTTAAGTGAAAATCTATACAAACATATATTTCTTCATTGTAATGAGGCATGTTGTGATCCCTGTTCCGTGCTTCATTTTGGTCAGTGACCACATCAAAGATATCTCTCACGATTACCAGCCTTGCTGTGACAGCCGGAGCTTGAATGTTTGCTGGATTTCTCCTCAGAGTACATTCTCTATATAGTCCTTTGCAGAAACCACTAGAGAAGGGGTCTCTAAACTACAGCCCGCTGCAAGATTTTACCCAGCCCTCTGATATAAGAGGGGACTCTGATGGGAACCCTGATGTAAGGGGGGAACTCTGATGATAACCCTGATGTAAGGGGGGAAATCTGATGGAAACCCTGATGTAAGGGGTTAACTCTGATGGAAACCCTGATGTAAGGGGGGAACTCTGATGGAAACCCTGATGTAAGGGGGGGAACTCTGATGGAAACCCTGATGTAAGGGGGGAACTCTGATGGAAACCTTGATGTAAGGGGGAACTCTGATGGAAACCCTGATGTAAGGGGGGGGGGAACTCTGATGGAAACCCTGATGTAAGGGGGGGGAACTCTGATGGAAACCCTGATGTAAGGGGGGGAACTCTGATGGAAACCCTGATGTAAGGGGGGGGAACTCTGATGGGAACCCTGATGTAAGGGGGGAACTCTTATAGGAACCCTGATGTAAGGGGGGAACTCTGATGGGAACCCTGATGTAAGGGGGGAACTCTGATGGGAACCCTGATGTAAGGGGGGAACTCTGATGGGAACCCTGATGTAAGGGGGGAACTTTGATGGGAACCCTGTCATAAGGGGGGAACTCTGATGGGAACCCTGACGTAAGGGGGGAACTCTGATGGGAACCCTGATGTAAGGGGGAAACTGATGGGAACCCTGATGTAAGGGGGGACCTCTGATGGGAACCATGATGTAAGGGGGAACACTGATGGGAACCAGTAGCAGCTGGTGTTTTTTATTTTGGGGGGGGCGGCAAACAACCAACTCCCCCGGCCCTCATCTAGGTTGTGGACGGGCGACGGGCTAAAGGTGGTGGCTTGCGGCTTCCATCAGGTCTTCTCCTCCTCTGCATCTCAGGGGGTTCCACCGTGCGTCTCCTCCCTCCTCCTTCTAGGCGTCCAATCCGATCACCTGTCCTTTCAGCCAATCGGGTCTCAGGACTCGCTTCCTGATTGGCTGGGAGGAGGATCAGTGTTTTAATAACGATTTTTCATTCGCTATTGTAACACACCTACACGTGCTTCAAAAAAACACCCCCCCCCCATTGTAATCCATGCATCCGATGTCCTGCATGGGGGCCGGGCGTATGGATGGGGAGGGGGGCGCCCGTGCGCCCTTACTGGACGGGCCGCCCCTAATGGAAACCCTGATGTAAGGGGGAACTCTGATAGGGACTCTGATGTAAGGGAGTGTCTCTGATGGGGAACCTGATGTAAGGGTGTGGACAGGGCCACTCTCCCTGCAAGTGGGAGTATCTTTTGCCGTGAACTGCCCTCATCGCTGTCCGGGACCCGGCGGGGACTGCTTTCATGTGAGAATCAAACTTTAATGCAGTTCCCAGACTTAGAGATGAGCCGTGTCACTGTGTGCAGTAATAAAGTATAGGGTTCCCCTAAAAAGTACTATCCCGTGTCACTGTTGCCTCATGAATGTTGTATTTAGGAGGCACTTGTTGAGCCTGTGCTCTCTCAACCAGTCCAGCATACCTCTGTAACAGAATGGGGGCCCACTATGCACATAATGCGGACCTCATGCGTGCACTTGTTAACTCCTTCCTTCCCATGCCATGTGACAGGCTTCAGGTCTTTGTAACGCGGGTCCAGTCTTGGCTGCTACGGGAGACCAACCTCTGGGGAGGGAGCCTACCCCCTCACTACCAGAGAACCTCTCACCTGTTTCAGGTACCACGCTTTGTGACTGGCTGCAACCTACCTTGTACTAGTCCTTGGTTACCCTTAGCAACTGCATTCCTTCTCCTTATCTTGCCAAGTTAATCTTTGTAGTAGTGTTGCTTCATACCCCACATGTGCTTTACTGACCTAAGTTCTTCTGATAGGTGGTATCTACCATACACCCCTTGAATAAATTCAGATCAGGTTTAGAATGTCCACAACAGTACAACATGTTTAGTGCAATACGTCTCATACGTGTCTAAGCTAATGCTGCCCAGGCATACCTCAACAAAGTTGAAAGTCCAGTTTTGGCATTCTCCATAGCTTGGCAGTCCTCCAATCTTTCAGTGCCTTTCTGGACGGACTACGGGGTGCAGCAGCCCTACTTTAGTGTCCCATGTTGGAAGCGGCAAGTATGAGAGCAGGCAATCAGGCCTTCCCCCTATTTATATATGACAGGAAGGACAGGCAGGGCCCAGAAAATTCAGAAAAGTAGCCTAGAACTGCCTCCCTGCCTGGGCAGACTAACACACTAACAAGACCTACACCTGCTTAAAAGGGGGAGTGGGGGGGGGACTCTGATGGGAACCCTGATGTAAGGGGGGAACTTTTGATAGGAACCCTGATGTAAGGAGTTCTCCAATGTAAGGGGAACTTTTCCAGACAAGTTGGGGCCTATGTCCCTCGAGCACCTTTGTTCCCAAGGTGGCTTCTGTTTTCATCTTAAAAGTGGCGGTTCCAGAGACAGAGAAAGTGTCTAAAATGCCTACCTACAAGAAGCTTCCTAGATAAAATCCTCCGGAAGGCTGTTTGTGCTTCCATCAGGCAAATTTGGAGAAGGAACCTACAGCAAAACCTTGTCATCTTGGAGAGTCAAAGTCATCCAGAAAACGTAGTATGGCCAGGCAAGAGGCTCATTCAGCTAGGTCCATTTTTACATCTCCAAATTCAGGCATTTGCCTATGGAGATATCTGCAAAGCAGCAGGCTGGTTGGTGCAGTGCACCTGCCTCAGGCGCTACAGGGAAGATCCAGGGGCTCGTACATCAATGGACTTCAATGGAATAACAGTCCAGGCTTCCATGTCTATTTTAATGTTTGATTATACATTTTAGCCCTCCCTGTTTAGTTCGTTATCATATGCATGATGCCATGTTGGCGTCAGGAAAACAGAAAATTGTATCAAATACTTACCATAATTTTCCTTTTCTGATGCAAATCCATGGCAGCATATAAATCCTTCCTTTTTTGATCTTGTTATTTTTGCAGAGAATGGGGGAGGTTGCTCTGAGTCAGACTTTTTTTTAGATTTAAACAGGTCCTGTGGGTGGAT
Organism: Lithobates septentrionalis; assembly: GCA_037952835.1. Classification (NCBI taxonomy): domain Eukaryota; kingdom Metazoa; phylum Chordata; class Amphibia; order Anura; family Ranidae; genus Lithobates; species Lithobates septentrionalis. The sequence goes on along the minus strand of JBBDGP010003160.1, from coordinate 322,971 downwards.
ATAGGGACTGACCTATATCATATCTATGCTGCCATGGATTGGCGTCAGGAAAGGAAAATTACAGTAAGTATTTGAAACAATTTTGTGTTTTAGCAAGGAACATTCCACATTAATAATTATGCTACCAAATTTAGTGTGTGCTGTAAATTGCCTCCAGCATTGTTCCTGTTTCTTCTTGTCAGAGGCTGCCATTTTGCTGAAGCATAGTGCCCCTGAGCAGCAGTAAATCTTTAGTCTGTCAGCTTATTGGTCTCTAGTGGCTTTGATTTTAGGCACAGTGCCGAAAATTTAGAGCAACTAAGCATGTGCAGAGCAGGGTGAGACAGTGTATTACTGGATTTTAACCACTTCCCATCCTAGCCATTTCTGACACTTTACTCCTACATGTAAAAATGTACTTTTTTTTGCTAGAAAATTACTTAGAATCCCCAAACATTATATATATATATATATATATATATATATATATATATATATATATATATATATTTTTTCTTTAGCAGTGGGTGTTGCAATTTTTTATGTCATACGGTATTTGTGCAGCAGTTTTTCTAACACAATTTTTTGGGGAAAAAAAACACTTTCATGAATTAAAAAAAACAAACAAAACACTAAAGTTAGCCCCATTTTTTTGTATAATGTGAAAGCTGATGTTATAGATACCTAACATGTCATGATTTAAAATTGTGTCTGCCCGTGGAATGGTGGCAAACTACGGTGATTAAAATTAGGTGACGCTTTAAACGCTTTTACAGGTTACCAGTTTAGAGTTGCGCAGGAGGTCGGGAGCTAGAATTATTGCTCTCGCTCTGGCGTTCGTGACAATACCTCACATGTGTGGTTCGATCGCAGTTTACATATGCGTGCGGGAGTAACGTATGTGTTCGCATTTGCACGTAAGCGCGGTGGGACGGGGGCGCTTTACTTTTTTTTTTTTTTTTTTTTAATTATTATTTATTTCTTTTTTTAATGCAAAAATATTTTTTTACACTTTTTTTTGTATTAACTTCATTGCTATCACAAGAGATGAACAACATCCCTTGGGATAGCATGGGTCATGACAGGTCCTCTTTATGGAGAGAATTGGGGTCTATTAGACCCCAAATCTCTCCTCTGGCCTCCCATACAGTCGTTAAGACACAGATCGGTCTGATTGGCTGCTTACCTGGCCGCTGGTGGCCAGGTAAACAAAGAGGCAAAACTGGAAGTGACAAACTGCTAGTCGCTCCCGGTTTCCAGGGTTACAGAGAGAGGGGAATGACGTCAGTTCCTCTCTCTCTGTAAAGGGCGGCGATGGGACCGGAGAGGTGGTGGGAGAGGGGTGGGACCCCCTTCCACCACCCGCAGAAGTGATCGAGTGGCTAATCCGCCACTCAGATCAATTCTGCCTTACTCAGAATCACCGGCTGAAAAGATCAATACCGGGATGATGCCTGTAGGGGCAGGCATCATCCCGGTATAAGCACCGCAACCCAAGGATGTCCATTTACGCACCTTGGGCGTCAAGAGGTAAACAGTATAGGCACTTATTTTTAATGTTTCACATAACTATACCTGCAAAAGGGGACAGCTTGAAATGATCTAGCACAGTGGTTCTCAGCCCTTCTATTGCCATGACCCCTTGATAAAATTTCCCAAGTTGTGGGGACCCCTAACAGTAAAATTATTTTCGTAGCGTGGGTTGTCAGCACCCAAGGCAAGACAAGTAATATGCGCCCCTAACCCATGGACATTTAGTGCTCCCTGAGTCCCTTCCACTCGTACAGTATTAAAACCCCTTATGGTACATTTTAGGATGGACCACTTTCTCTTTGTTCTCCTTTCTTTCCCCTTTATCTCTCTCGTCTTTCTTGTTCTTTCTCTTATTCTTTCTCTCCATTTTTCTTTGTTCCTCCCCCTCTTTTCCTCTCCCTTCCATGTATTCTCTATTTTTATTCCTTCTCTTACTCATTCGTGGGGGAAATGGGATGAATGGCAGTGCTGGTGTGGAGTTGGGATGAGTGGCAGTGCTGGTGGGGGATGGGATCAGTGGCAGTGCTGGCGGGGAGTTGGAATGAGTGGCAGTGCTGGGGGCAGGGCCGTTTTTTTTCGACTGGGCACGCTGGGCAGTTGCCGGGGGGCCCCACTTGACCTGGGGGGCCCCACCTGCCCAGCGACCAGTGGCGTTGAAATCCCGGCTCTGTCCCCCACACTTTCTATTTCCTATGTCCCCGCGGCCTGTGCTCCATCCGCCATGTTTAGATTCCGGCTGCCCCTGTGATTGGGCGAATGGGGTCATGTGCGGCTTTCCTCTTCCACCTACCGCTCGGCGCTGACGTCATTGTCGTGCACCGGACACCTTCGGCTCAGCTCGGCTCCACTGGTCCTTGGCTCTCCGCTTTCAAGAGACATGGCTCCGTTTGGTATACCCCTCGGACCCCAGCCTTGGCCTAGGCCGGCCCCACGTCCTCCCGCACTGCAGGTACCACCATCTACTAGACACGGCCACGTTTCTGCCCATAGCCCGCTACACTTCCAGACAGGGATTCCATCCTTCCCAGCATGGTCGCTGGTGCCCTTCCATGATCCACCAGAAAACCTTCTGGCTGTTGGTTACCTCTCCATGCCTGTAGGCTTCCAGTTGTCAGTGTAGTGTAGTGTGTTGTAGTGGTCAGTGTAATGTGCGTGTTGCAGTGGTCAGTGTAGTGTGTGTTGTAGTGGTCAGTGTAATGTGTGTGTTGTAGTGGTCAGTGTAATGTGTGTGTTGCAGTGGTCAGTGTAGTGTGTGTTGCAGTGGTCAGTGTAGTGTGTGTTGCAGTGGTCAGTGTAGTGTGTGTTGCAGTGGTCAGTGTAGTGTGTGTATTGCAGAGGTCAATGTAATGTGTGCATTTTTAGTGGTCAGTGTAGTGTGTGTTGCAGTGGTCAGTGTAGTGTGTGTTGTAGTGGTCAGTGTAATGTGTGTGTTGCAGTGGTCAGTGTAGTGTGTGTTGCAGTGGTCAGCGTAGTGTGTGTATTGCAGAGGTCAATGTAATGTGTGTATTGCAGTAGTCAGTGTAATGTGTGTGTTGCAGTGGTCAGTGTAGTGTGTGTTGCATTGGTCAGTGTAGTGTATGTTGCAGTGGTCAGTGTAGTGTGTGTGTTGCAGTGGTCAGTGTAGTGTGTATTGCAGTGGTCAGTGTAGTGTGTATTGCAGTGGTCAGTGTAGTGTGTATTGCAGTGGTCAGTGTAGTGTGTGTATTGCAGTGGTCAGTGTAGTGTGTGTTGCAGTGGTCAGTGTAGTGTGTGTATTGCAGTGGTCAGTGTAGTGTGTGTTGCAGTGGTCAGTGTAGTGTGTGTATTGCAGCGGTCAGTGTAGTGTGTGTTGCAGTGGTCAGTGTAGTGTGTGTTGCAGTGGTCAGTGTAGCGTGTGTTGCAGTGGTCAGTGTAGTGTAGTGGGTATTGTAGTGGACAATGTAGTGTAGTGGGTATTGTAGTGGACAATGTAGTGTAATGGTCAATGTAGTGGACAGGAAGGTCAATGTACTGGTCAGTATAGGAAACAGGTTAGTCAGTGTAGTGGACAGGTAGGTAAGTGTAGTGATCAGTCTAGGAATCATGTAGGTCAGTGTAAGGGTCAGTGTAGTGGACAGTGTAGGAATCATGTAGGTCAGTGTAGTGGTCAGTATAGGAATCAGGTAGGTTAGTGTAGTGGTCAGGTAGGTCAGTGTAGGAATCAGGTAGGTTAGTGTAGTGGTCAGTGTAGGAATCAGGCTGGTAAGTACTATTGTGTAAGGGTCAGTGTAGGAATCATGTAGGTCAGTGTAAGGGTCAGTGTAGTGGACAGTGTAGGAATCATGTAGGTCAATGAAAGGGAAGTGGTCAGTATAGGAATCAGGTACCAATAAATATAGCCTTATTAATAATTTGCATTTTTATTCTCATGCGTGATTGTGTAGACAGGGCCCCAGTGCACTGTATTGCCCGGGGGCCTATAATGCTCTTAAGATGGCCCTGGCTGGGGGTAGTTCTGATCAGCCAACTTAAGTGCTCTTGATCAAGGTCATCTGCTGATCTGAGAACTGTAGTGGGGACTTTTAATGGCAACTCTAATCACAGGTAGTGTTACTCACTGTGTCTCCAGCTTCACTGTGTCTCCGACTTTGTGGTATGTTGCAGCAGTGACACCTATGCTGAAATCAGGAGATAGGGTCTCCTCCAGCCCCTCCCACTTCACATTCCTCACCAGTCAGCTGACCTCTAGTCTCTATGCCGTGAACTGAATGGGCGGCTGCATAGAAGCTGAGTGGGCTGCTGTGGGCTCCAGGAACAGCCCAGCTGGGAGGCCGTGAAAAGGCTGGGAGAGCGGTGCGGGATTCAGGAACAGCCCAGGATTCGGTGACCCCTGGCAAATCGTCAATAGACCCCCAGGTTGAGAACCACTGATCTAGCAGGACCTAATTTTCTGACTAAGGTCCACTTTAAGGCCTCATTAGAGATGGATATGTAATATTTTTTAGTTCTAATAATGCCCTGAGCTATAAAATTTTACATAGCAGACAGGATTTCAATCATCAGCAGCATCTGATACAGTGCTCCCTTCAGTGCCTCATATACAGACTATTAGTACCATGGCTGGGGTGCCAGTCTTGTATGTCTTTGTAACATCTTTGTCTAACTGGCTGCCCTCTGTCTGTAATTTGTGTGCACTTCCAGAAAAGCAGTGGAGTCCCGGGAATGAGCAGTGACATGCCTATTACTGGCTGAGGAAGCGGAACCATTATCTTTCCCACACAGTGCACATAGGGCACGACGCATTATGCAAAACGTCATTGATCTCCAACATGAGCTCTGTTAACTAATAACATACTGTCACCTCTGCTGGAAGATCTATAACAAGAGATCAATGACTTTTAATTTATCTTTCACAATGTATGAAATACAAATATAAAGAAAATGCAAAAGTCTAGAGAGCAGACACTGAAATGTAGCTGTAGAGGCTTTCATTTAAACCAGAACTCTAAGCTGGAGTCTACAGGAGCTATTAAAACTACTAAATGTAACCAAATACCAATACCTCCTCCTCTATGCTAGATACACTTACAAAATATGTGTCTGACTATCCTGATCCCTACATTAGGCTAGGTTCACACCATACATTCAGATTGAGAATACGTTATTAATCCCAAAGGGAAATGATTATACATACACATAGCTCCCAACTGTCCCTGATTTCGAGGAACTGTCCCTGATTTGGAGCAATGTCCCTCTGTCCCTCATTCCTCCTCATTTGTCCCTCATTTTGGTCTGATCTATAAAGTTATAAATAAAATGCACTTTTTAACTATGAAAAAGTGTTTTCCAGCGTTAAACCTCTCATCTGATTTCTAAATTGCTGCATTTGTAGATTCCAAAAGCCAATATAAAGGAATAGTAGTGGTAAAAAAAAGCACTTGTGGGTTTAACCAATCTTGTTTTTTTGTACAATTCTCCTTTAAGGGGGCGTGACAAGGGGTGTGTCCTATGCCTGCATACTTTTGCTGATAGGTGTCCCTCATTCCTATCTCAGAAAGTTGGGAGGTATGCATACATACATGTGCGGCGGCACACACGCATGTTTCTGTGCATAGAATGTAGGGCAGCCCATTCATTCCAGTGGGTTGTCCTATGCGCAAAAAACCCAGAAAAGTAGTCCCTGACCCTCTTTTGCAAAATCGCACTGCACAATATATTTCTCAACCTTCCAGTTAATGACTTGCATTTTTTCATGTTGTATGGTCATTTTTATCGGTATTCCCACCAAGCACATCTTATGTTGAGATTTCTATGTTCCCACCCAACAACGTCATATGACGTAGTCGACTTTGAGCGGCAATATCTGAATGATGCCTACAGCTGCAGGCATCATTCAGATATCTTCTTTTAAAGCCGGTGATTTCCCTGCACCATAAGAACAATCATAGCGGCTGTTCAGCCGCTTGATCGTTCTTACAGGCAGCGGGACGGGCTCCCGCCGCCCTCCGGTGCTTCTCCCGGCTCGCCCGTACGATCGGCAACAGGGAGAAGGAATCGGTCCATGACAGAAATTTACTATAGAGAATCCAGTGGGCCTGCTGGTCCCTGGAAGTCTCTATGATCTTTTGGAGGCCGGGCGCGATGTTATGAGGTCACGCCCGGCCTCTGCATTTGAAAAAATGCCGCTGCATTTGTGGAGGGGCCACAAATAGCAGCAAGAAGGTGGTAACTTTTGTAAAGCCATAACTGATTTAGGTTAACCATACACAGCTGAAGAAATCTCCCGTGCTGGCTATTGTATTCTGTCACCTGGGGCTATCTGAATACCAGAACAGTGACTGCATCTGATTGGATGGCAATGGATCTCTTTTCAGAGGGCGGCTTTGACTAAAGTCCATTAAAAACTCAACTTTTTTGAGCTGGGTGGTGTCAACAACACTACCTTGGATGAGGTGGCGAGCAAAACTATTGCACAGAGCAGGTAAGTATAACATGTTTGTTATTTTAGAAAAAAAGAAATAAACCTTCAGGCTGGGTTCACACTATCTTCGCATGCGGCTCACAGCAGGGGTCCGGTGTGTCCCTGTTCACTGTTTCAGGTCCGATTTCAGACCAAATTTTTGGCTGAATTCAGATCTGAAAAGGACCAAAAGACGCACAGGGCTCTTGTGCAGATTCACACCGGAGCCGCAGCAAAGATGTGTGAACTGGCTCCATAGAGAGCCGGTCAAAATCTTCTGCTATTGCGAATTGGATGCAGGGAACCTGCATCCAATTCGCAATAGTGAATAGTGTGAACTCAGCCTTAGAATTACTTTAACATCTGATTTACAAAGTTGTTTCCCTACATGGAAAGGCTTATTTTAGGGTTTTAAAGCTGAATTATAATTATGGCACCTTTTACATAGTTACAGGCATACCCCACTTTTAGATACACAATGGGACCAGAACATGTATGTAAAACGAAAATGTACTTAAAGTGAAGCGATACCTTTTTTTTACTTCTCAATGCATGTACTGCATTGCAATAGTCATTTACAGGCATAACTGATTACCTAGGCGAGCTGGCTGACCCCAAAATTGGATATGTTGTAGTCCTTGGTCCCCTCTCGGTGCTCCCCAAGTTTGGTGTTCCTGTCACTTATGGCTCAGGAGCAGTGCATGTCAAGCTGACCAAGATTTCCCATAGACGCCAATGTTAAAAACTGGGAACAGTGCCGTGTCAAGCTGACCAAGATTTCCCATAGACGCCAATGTGTCCGTACTCGCGAGTGTACGTAAAGTGAGGGTACGCAAAGCGAGTATGCCTGTATATTGATCCAGCTTTGACCAATGGAAGCATGTATCTGCCATACCTGTGGGATCCCCATGGAAGCTGGAAATTACTGTCATAGGCAACGCTATTACAGTGATCTCCATTAGCTCCCAGGTCCTGTGCCAATCTGCTGCCCCTCTGCTTACAGAACACAGGAGGTCACCCGCTTAGCATGGGTGCCATTTAGAGAACACTTTGCTTTTCTCACTGAATGAAAAGCATTCTCTGCTTGGACGAGGTAGAGATCATGATGTCACCGCCCCACCTGTCTACCTTGTCCAGTAAAAAACTGTTGCATTCATTGAGCAAATGCAAAGTGTTCCCTTAAGAGAATTCATGCCGAATGGGTGACTTCCTATGTTCAGTAAGCAGCAGGGCAGCCATTCGGTACAGGACCGGGGCCGCTGATAGGGCAGTACAGCCAGCCCTCCTGTACTGGGCCTGTGCCCCATCAGTTCAAAAGGGGGGGGGGGCGGGTACCTGACAAGCAGGAGGGCTGGCTGTACTGCCTTATTGACAACTCTTGTGCCTCCCCCCTGTAGCGCTGTTGGCTTCTCCTTGTTTTTCTCCCTCCTGCTGCACTGCAGAGGGATAGGTATCTGCTCCATCACCCCCCCCCCCCTGCTGTCCGGGCCCATGCCCCCCCCCCCCCCCCCCCCCGCAGCGTTAACAGTTTCCCTCCTTTCCTTTTCTGCTGGCACACAGGGGGGTGTTTGAGGATGGAGAGTGGAAGGGTAACAGCAAATGTCACATTTACCACCCCCTTCCTTTCCTGAATTAGCACTGTGAGCGATTGGTACAGATCGCTCCTGTGTCCATTCATCACTGTGTTTACTGTGCTTCAGTTTTTGAATGAACTGACAGCCCCAGAGAGCCTCCCATTCATTCACTGTCCAGTGCAGCTGAGGTGCAAAGAAAGGGACTGATGAATCTCTGTCTTAAAGCGATAGTAAACTTGTTTCTTCTACTTTTAGCTACAGGTAGGCATATAATAAAGCTCACCTGTAGGTAAAAAGAATGTCTCCTAAACGTGCACCATTTGGGAGATATTCTAGCTAGCAGCCGCCGGTGACGTCACCCATGTCTCTTTACAGAAAAAAATGGTGAACTAGGACCTTACACCCTCATCAACTCCCCTTTCCTCTCTATGCTTATCTCGGGTGATTCTGAGCTGTCAGCACTCCTGTAGCCAGTGTGGCAGTCCAGGGATTTGAAATGCCAGTTCTTCTACCTCTCCTCTGTGCAGCGCTTTCAGAACAGAACAGATCGATGCTGAGTGGTCAGCACCTGTCACAGTGAATAAATCTGGTCCATCTCAGATGTGCTGCAAAGGCATGTTGCGCTTGCAGTGCCATTTATTGTTAATGGCGCCCCCAGTGCGGGTAGCAGACGCGTGTTTTGCCGCACATTTGTCATGCAGCAAACATGCCAAAGCTCGCCATGCTCCCCTTTCAAAAGCGTTTTTGGAGCTTCTGTGGGGTTTTTGTTGTGCGTAGGGCAGCCCATTCAAGTGAATGGGCTGCCCTCTGCGTGACAAGTAGTAATTCTCAAAAAACTTGCAAAAGACACGAGTAGAAATCGCATTCCCTCTACGCTCACTTTAGCTTTCCACCTGCCAGTTGTAGCTAAGTAACCCTGTTATCTACTTTGTTGTGCTAGATACACTCACTAAATATGTTTGACTATCACAGGGTCTCACAGTGCTTGTGCTATATCACAGGAGCACAGATGTAAACATTTACTGTATATTATAGGATTGTCTTTTAGTTTTAAAAATGGAGCTAATGTGTATGTATAACCAAAACTTTTGTTTTGTTTTGGATAGAGTATGAAAGAGTAGAATATGAAACACCATTCAGTTTATTTTCCTCTCTTTGCGTACCATTGAGGTCATTTTCCTTCACTTCATCATGGTACAGGATGATGTCAGAGAGCAGGGGCGTACCTAGAGCATTTGGCACCCGGGGCGGATCCTATATCTGGCAGCCCCCCTCAGGGAGGCAGGCAGTGCACCGCATATCGATGTCAGGGTAGTATACTAGCAGGTTAGATGATAGAGTGCCAGGTCAGGTGATATAGTGCCAGATAAGGGTGGTATATAGTGCCTGGTTAGGCTGATATAGTACCAGGTTAGGGTATTATAGTGCCAGGTTAGGGTGATATAGTGCCATGTTAGGTGATATAGTGCCATGTTAAGGTGATATATAGAGACAGGTTAGGGTGGTATATGGTGCCAGGTTAGGGTGATATATAGAGCCAGGTTAGGGTAATATATAAAGACAGGTTAGGGTGGTATATAGAGACAGGTTAGGGTGGTATATAGAGCCAAGGTTAGGGTAATATATAGAGACAGGTTAGGGTGGTATATAGTGCTAGGTTAGGGTGGTATATAAAGACAGGTTAGGGTGGTATATAGAGACAGGTTAGGGTGGTATATAGAACCAGGTTAGGGTAATATATAGAGACAGGTTAGGGTGGTATATAGTGCCAGGTTAGGGTGATATATAGAGGCAGGTTAGAGTGGGATATAGAGCCAGGCTAGGGTGGTATGAAGAGCCAGGCTAGGGTGGTATGAAGAGCCAGGCTGGGGTGGTATAAAGAGCCAAGTTAGGGTGGTATATAGAGCCAGGTTAGGGTGATATAGAGACAGGTTAGGGTGATATAGAGACAGGTTAGGGTGATATAGAGACAGGTTAGGTCTGCATGTAGTGACAGTGTGCACTGCTCAGTCACTTACAGCATGTCAGGTGATGAAGATTCCTGGCCTGCTGTGGTCTCTCCTCTTTCTTCTGCCTGAGGGGAGGAGTCTGTAGGAGGAGTGGTGGAGGCAGCCACACCCTGACCCTGCCCACCAACTGCAGCTGCCTCAGGAGATAGTGAACATCCCAAGGGTAAGCCTAACTCAGTGATGGTTCACCATCACTGGCCTAATCTGATGAGATGACAGGGGGGAGTTACAGACAGCCTCCCCCACACCACTGGGCTCTGTGCTGAACCAATCAACTTTTTACAAAGCACCAATAAATAGGATACATGCCCCCGGGGTCCCTGGGCAGTGCCTGATACCTCCACCCCCCCCCACCCCCCACCAATGTGTCTCGCTTGGGGCAGACCACACCCCCCTTGGTACACCACTGGGGGTAAGCCTGCATGAGTGAGAAATTGGGTAAATGTACCAACTTATTCACCATGCCATAAGCAAAAAGAGCAGTTAGAACAATATAGAAACATAGAATTTCTGACTGATGGCAGAAAAAGGACCAAGAGGTCTCCTGAACTGGACACTGTATTCTAAAAAAGGTCTAACCAAAGATTTATGTGGGGGAATCAGGACTGTCTTCCTCCTGCTGAGGATCCTCTAGTAATAACTAAAGATCTATATAGGAGAATCAGGACCTCCTTTCTCCTGCTGGAGACTCCTCTAGTGATAACTTAATATATATACAGTATATAAAAGAATCGGGACCTCCTTCCTTCTGGTGGTGACTCCTCTAGTGATAACTAAGATCTACTGTATATAGGTGAGTCAGGACCTCCTTTCTCCTGCTGGTGACCCCTCTAGTGATAACTAAAGATCTCTATAGTCGAATCAGGACCTCCTTCCTCCTGCTGGTGACCCCTCTAGTGATACCTAAAGACCTCTATAGTCGATTTAGGAACTCCTTCCTTCTGGTGGTGACCCCTCTAGTGATAACTAATGATATGTATAGAGGAATCAGGATCCCCTTCCTCCTGCTGGTGATTCCTCTAGTGATATCTAAAGATCTATATAGAGGAATCAGGACCCCCTTCCTTCTGGCGGCGACCCCTCTAGTGATAACTAAAGATGTATATAGAGAGGAATCAGGATGGGAAATTCAAAATGTTAAAGCTGTGCCCAGAACACAAGGTAAATATTCCAATAAAAGCGCCTGTTCTGGGGAACAACTGTCTAAGGACTCATTCACATGTGTTACAGGGACTGCTACTCCTCTCGAAAGCAATCCACACTCAGATTGCTTTTCAGAGGCTATTGACAGGTTGTGAGGATGTGATATGTTGCCCTATAATTGCTGTTCTAACATGTCACAATCGTGCGTACTGCACAAGGTTGCATCATGGCCCCTTAGAATTGCATTAGTCGGGGTCCAGAGGCAGCGGCACTTGCTGAAAGCGATATGCTGTTTCGATTTTGCTGCAATGTTGTGCTTTGCAACTGCACTATGTGTACAGCCATGAGCAACTACATGATAATGTTCTGTCAAGCGTTCAGGGAGTGGTAAATGTCGTAGCTTAACCGCCTGGTTTCACTTCCCCCCGGCCGCATGTGTGAACGAAACCTAAGAGGAGAATTCCCTTCACTTTTGGGAGGCTTCCCCGGAGTTCAGCTTTACACCCAAATAACTATATTTTTTTTAGTGTAAAAAAAATAATAAAGAAGGCTTTATTTTTTCATTAAACATTAATCCCAGTTGGGGCTCCTGATCCGCATACAGCGCATACAAAGATTAATACATATTAAATAACAACGTGAGAAATTTTTATTGTGAAAATGACTGGAAAGAAGGATTTTGTTTTATTAAAGCATACACGTCTTCTTCATACTCCGGAATGAGATGGACTCTAGTTGAAGAGCAGTTTTAAAGCTGCAGGGAACTTTGTGGGGTGGGGGATTATTCGGGATTCACCAAATAATTATACATTTTATTATTCACTATATTAGTTAACAGTTATTATACCTAATATGGTATTAGACTAGTATAGAGAATGAAGTAGGCATTACAAAATTCACCATATTTGATGTCACCAGGGACCCTGGAAAGTCCCCTTTCCAAAGTTTTCTACCCCCCTAAAAGGACAGGGCCACGGAAACTGCCATTGCTGACTTGTAGGCAGGTGTTGAGCTACAGTATATCCTCCCACCCAAAGGTGGCACTGTGCCATTTCTTAAGGCTGGCAGGGTACCCTTAAGGACTAGTATGTCCCCTGCTATGGGCTCCAGGCAGCCATCATAAGGAGAATGACAATTTTATTGGATACAAAAATCCTGCGAGAGTTGGAAGGCCAACTTGACTCTTGATAGGGATAGAGCTCATGCTGTTTGGGGAAAGAGTAGGATTAGCATTAGGAAGAGGGAAAAAGTATGTTTCCCCATACATGGTGTCTCCTCTGTCAGCTTTTTGGAATAGTCTCCCTCTGGCAGTATATCTGCATGGTCAATTGGGGATCGCAGTGTGACCAAGCAATGTCGTAGCCCCTCTTAGGGAAGTGCTCCTCTGGCATTCTGTGGTATTTAAGTGCTTGATATATTTCTATTGGAAGGTGGTTTTTGGATAAGTAGTGCCCTCTTCTGCCTGAAGAAGTGAATCACCTACAATATACAGTCAGGTCCATAAATATTGGGACATGAACACAATTCTAATCTTTTTGGCTCTATACACCACCACAATGGATTTGAAATGAAATAAACAAGATGTGGTTTAACTGCAGACTTTCAGCTTTAATTTGAGGGTCTATACATCCAAATCAGGTGAACGGTGTAGGAATTACAACAGTTTGTATACGTGCCTCCCACTTTTTAAGGGACCAAAAGTAATGGGACAATTGGCTGCTCAGCTGTTCCATGACCAGGTGTGTGTTATTTCCTCATTATCCCATTTACAAGGAGCAAATAAAAGATCCAGAGTTCATTTCAAGTGTGCTATTTGCATTTGGAATCTGTTGCTGTCAACTCTCAATATGAGATCCAAAGAGCAGTCACTATCAGTGAAGCAAGCCATCATTAGGCTGAAAAAACAAAACAAAACCATCAGGGAGATAGCAAAAACATTAGGTGTGGCCAAATCAACTGTTTGTAACATCCTTAAAAAGAAAGAACGCACCGGTGAGCTCAGCAACACCAAAAGACCCGGAAGACCATGAATAAACAACTGTGGTGGATCACCGAAGAATTTTTTCCCTGTTAAAGAAAACACCCTTCACAACAGTTGGCCAGATCAAAAACACTCTCCAGGAGGTAGGTGTATGTGTGTCAAAGTCAACAATCAAGAGAAGACTTCACCAGAGTGAATACAGAGGGTTCACCACAAGATGTAAACCATTGGTGAGCCTCAAAAACAGGAAGGTCAGATTAGAGTTTGCCAAACAACATCTAAAAAAGCCTTCACAATTCTGGAACAACATCCTATAGATAGATGAGACCAAGATCAACTTGTACCCGAGTGATGGGAAGAGAAGAGTATGGAGAAGGAAAGGAACTGCTCATGATCCAAAGCATACCACCTCATCAGTGAAGCATGGTGGTGGTAGTGTCATGGCGTGGGCATGTATGGCTGCCAATGGAACTGGTTCTCTTGTATTTATTGATGATGTGACTGCTGACAAAAGCAGCAGAATGAATTCTGAAGTGTTTTGGGCAATATTATCTGCTCATATTCAGCAAAATGCTTCAGAACTCATTGGACGGCGCTTCACAGTGCAGATGGACAATGACCTGAAGCATACTGCGAAAGCAACCAAAGAGTTTTTTAAGGGAAAGAAGTGGAATGTTATGCAATGGCCAAGTCAATCACCTGACCTGAATCTGATTGGGCATGCATTTCACTTGCTGAAGACAAAACTAAAGGGAAAATGCCGCAAGAACAAGCAGGAACTGGAGACAGTCGCAGTAGAGGCCTGGCAGAGCATCACCAGGGATGAAACCCAGCGTCTGGTGATGTATATGCGTTCCAGACTTCAGGCTGTAATTGACTGCAAAGGATTTGCAATCAAGTATTAAAAAGTGAAAGTTTGATGGATGATTGTTAATCTGTCCCATTACTTTTGATCCCTTAAAAAGTGGGAGGCACATATACAAACCTGATTTGGATGTAAATACCCTCAAATTAAAGCTGAAAGTCTGCAGTTATCTTGTTTGTTTCATTTAAAATCCATTGTGGTGGTGTATAGAGCCAAAAAGATTAGAATTGTGTCGATTTCCCAATATTTATGGACCTGACTGTATATGGTACCATTGCTGTAAGTCTGTGAACATTCAAATTCTACATTAAAAAAAAAAAAGTTTGGGAATGTATGTGTCTTTACTTCTTGAGTTCTTGGGTTCGCTGGTTAGGTATCACCTACAGACTGAAGGTGGGACTTCTGATGTTATTCTTATCCTTGCTTCTGCGCTTAATGAGTCACAACAATCACATTCATAATTAGTGTGCCAGCCTGTCGCTGCTCCATCCACTGCTGTTACCATTTTTACACCTCTTCGCTTGCCAGCTATGCCACAAATCTAGACCTCCTAGCATTTTTTTTTCTGGTTGGAGGGATTGGTTCCACTTTAAAGCCCAAAACATGAACCCTCTCAAAACCTAAAAAAAACTAAAAAAATCTAACCTACACATTTTTTTCTTACCTTACTCACTTACCTAAATTCACCATCTATAACTTTCACCAGTGCTATGAAAGGGTGTGGGACTGTTAATCCAGCACTGTAGATCTCCCCACACCATTCTGTTCCTGATAGTCCCCCTGAACTCATTGCTCTTCTGGACCGTGAGAGGACCACCCCACTACTCAGCCAGTAAGATTGTCCACACAATGCAGGCAGTGACATAAACACCCAAAGATGGATCCCTTCTCATGTAAATAAAAGAGAGGATTTAAGACTGGAGCTTCATGTGACCACAGTAAAGCTTTAAGTAAGTAAAAATTACAGCTAAGTTACACGTTACAACCCCATAGATGCAATGGAGGAGTGCCTGTAGCCACCCAAAGGCAGGAAGTGAGTTACTGATAGGAGAATATAATGGAAAAAGCCTTAAAAAAGAAAACGAATACAGCCACTCCTTCTAAGGACTGGCAAGCTGCAAGATATTACATTTTTGTTTTTGGATTTAGATGCTTTAAGTGTATTAACCACTTGCTTACCTGGCCATTTCTCACAGTCTTGTCACACATCTGTATTTTTTGTTAGAAAATTACTTAAAACCCCCAAACATATATTTTTATTTAAAAAAAACATAGATGTCAGACGTTATTGGCATTAGAGAGGACAGACACTTTAATATATTAAAATTATAGAAAATGTATACCAATAACATCTGACATATATGAATTTTTTTGAGATTTTTGTAATATTTTTGGATGTGGTACACTTTAGCCATTTTTTTTTTCAATATAGTGCAATTATATATTTTTAATCAGAGGCCCTAGAGAAAAAAAATGGTTGGGGTGTTGCAACTTTAATGTCATATGGTAGGTGCGCAGAAGTCTTTCAAATGCAAATTTTTGGGAAAAAATACACTTTAATTAATCTTAGTGAACACGAACACAATAGAAATACCCATATTTTTTGGTAAAATATAAAAGATGATGTTACCCCAAGTAAATAGATACCAAACATATCATGCTTTAAAATTGTGCATGCCCTAGACCAGGTATCTTCAAACTACGGCCCTCCAGCTGTTGCAGAACTACACGTCCCATGAGGCATTGTAAAACTCTGACATTCACAGACATGACTAGGCATGATGGGAATTGTAGTTCCTGAACAACTGGAGGGCCGTAGTTTGAAGACCCTTGCTAGACCCTAGATCTCATCTCTTACCTCCAAAGCAGGAGATCAAACTAAGATCGGTTTAATCTGCTGCTTCACAAGCCGGAAACGGCTTGTAAAAAAACAAAAACAAAATCAGCCGTGAAGAAATCCTTATGGCTTCTGGTTTCTGATGTCACACAGTAGGAGGGACAACATCAGCTCCTCTCACTGTTTCCGGGGAAGCTGATGCCGCCGGTCACATCCTTACCGGGCTCTCTTATTGGACAGGAGAGCCCAGTAAATACAAGAAAAGGGTGGGACCCCCTTCCGCCGCCTGTAAAAGTAATCTAGCGACTGTAAAGGATTACTTTTACCATTTAGAGAATGGCTTACTGTAAAAAGCGGTACTGTGATCATGGTTGTAGCCTAAGCCCGGGTTCACACTGCTGCGATCTCAGAGATCGCATGTGATTCGCACCCGCACTGCAGGCGCCGATCACATGCGATCCCTGAGCAATGAGAGTTCAGCCCTACAGTTGTATGGCTGAACTCGCATTGGATTTGCACAGAAAATAGTGCAGGGACTTGCTTTTCCCCGCACTAGAATCGGATCGCATGGGTGTTCTCACCTATGCGATCCGATTCCTGTGCGAGTTCACCGTTCACACTGCGATCTGTGAACTAAACTGGGGGTGTCATTAACTTTGTTAATGACACCCGCAGCGGTTTGCACAAGACAGTGTGAACTGCCTGTCAACCAAGATCCTGGTATAACCACTTTAATACGAGGCCATATACATATGTACATATTAATGCCTGGAAAAGAAAGGTAATATTTTTATAAATCTTGTTTAACCACCTCAATACCGGGCACTTTCACCCCTTTCCTGCCCAGGCCAATTTTCAGCTTTCAGCGCTGTCACACTTTGAATGACAATTGCGTGGCCATGCAACGCTGTACCCAAACTAAATTTTTATAATTTTTTTGAGACAGATAGAGATTTCTTTTGGTGGTATTTAATCACCGCTGTTTTTTTTTTTTTTTCCTAAACAAATGAAAAAAGACCGAAAATTTTGATTTCTGTTTTAAAATATTTCTGTTATAAAATTTTGTAAATAAGTAATTTTTCTCCTTCACTGATGTGTGCTGATGAGGCTGCACTGACTGGCACTGATAGGCTGCACTGATGGGCACTGATGAGGAGACACTGATATACAGCACTGATGGGCACTGATGAGGAGACACTCATATATAGCACTGATGGGCACTGATGAGGAGACACTCATATACAGCACTGATGGGCACTAATGAGGAGACACTCATATACAGCACTGATGGGCACTGATGAGGAGACACTGATATACAGCACTGATGGGCACTGATGAGGAGACACTCATATACAGCACTGATGGGCACTGATGAGGAGACACTCATATACAGCACTGATGGGCACTGATGAGGAGACACTGATATACAGCACTGATGGGCACTGATGAGGAGACACTCATATACAGCACTGATGGGCACTGATGAGGAGACACTCATATACAGCACTGATGGGCACTGATGAGGAGACACTGATGTACAGCACTGATGGGCACTGATAGGTAGCACTGATAGGCAGCACTTATGGGCACTGATAGGTGGCAATGATAGGCACTGGTAGGCGGCACTGGTAGGTATCACTGATGGGGCTGCACTGATAATCAGGGCAGATGTCCCCACTGGGGAATGCCACTTATTGGCTCTCCTCTCCTCATGCACTGTCAGTACGAGGAGAGGAATGCATTTGCTATTTATACTGTGATTAACTGTGATCGGACACAGCTGATCACATGGTAAAGAGCCTACATCATAGGCTCTTTATCACGATCGGTGATGCACCCGGGGGCGCACACCAGCGGCGCATTCTGAAGGACGTCATATGATGTCCAGTCAGGATGGGAAAGCCACTGCCCGGCCGTCAGGTGTTAAAAAAAAAAAAATTCAGTGTGTTTGTGACACATACCGTGTGTTCTTCTCCAATGAATCACTCCTCCAAGTGAGTGCACAATAGGTAGGTATTTAGTTGCTGTAGATAGCGTGTCCCGTCACCTGAAGGGCGACTCCCCACAGTGAGTCACTCTTCCCAGGTGAGTATGCAAATGAGTAACATGTGCCTATTCTGTCACCTAAGAAGGTAATTACCCAATAGGTCACTTTTACAAGAGAAATTTAAAGGTGTGTGTTTAACCTGTGACCTATATTGGGTAATGTGCTAGTGTAGCTCTCTTCTTCGTGCTATTGGAAGCTAGTTACTCTTTTTAATACCATAATTAATTCACTATTCATTTATTATACATGAATTTGCACAAGTATGTTTTTTTTCAGGAATGAATATTGCCTGTACTAAATGATTTGATGAGATTAGTATCACTTTTTGCAGGAACACTTCAGAAGTAGGTGTTGGATATAAAGCTTCCAATAGCACGAAGAAGAGAGCTACACTAGCCATTACCCAATACAGGTCACAGGTTAAACACACACCTTTAAATTTCTCTTGTAAAAGTGACCCATTGGGTAATTACCTTTTTAGGTGACGGAATAGGCACTAGTTACTCATTTGCATACTCACCTGGGAAGAGTGACTCACTGTGGGGAGTCGCCCTTCAGGTGACGGGACACGCTATCTACAGCAACTAAATACCTACCTATTATGCACTCACTTGCAGGAGTGATTCATTGGAGAGGATCACTCTTCAGGTGACATGCAGCGCCATGCACACGGTTACACACACAATTCCTTATATTGGAGCTTTATTTAAAGCACCTCGGGGGAGGCAGCAGCTTTTATGAACCTAAGACCAGAATATAACAACTCAAATACCGCGTGTTCTTATTCCCCAACTGATTCTGAACTGCTTCCCGCAGTTTATGGCTTCCCTGACCACATTTTCTGTTTGCATGGCTTACCGGATTACACATTTTTATAGCTGCATACATATTGCAATCACAAAATCATAGTGTCGTTTTTAGGGACAGCAGATAGTGTTTTTTTATGATGTGTGTGGCACAAACATCTAATTGCCACTGTATAGTGCCAGATCGTTCCCTTATCCTACTAAACAAGACATTTAAATACATAAAATGTGCCATTGTGTATATGAATTTTCTTGCTGGAAATTTATATCTACAATAGATTAAAATTGTTAGCACAGAACGACTATAATTTTGAAGAATAGCATGTGGCTGCTGGAGCCTGATAGAGAATCGGAGGTGGATAGGATGACATTGTTTTGCGTTATGTTATGACATAATTATCAGCAATATATCTATGGCTCAGTGGGCTCAGATCACTAACTGTTAGCACATGTGATATTTGTGTTATTTTGGAAATATTGCATGCAATAATAAAAGAGTCAATTCATCAAAGTAACAAAGAATTCACAGTAAATACTGAAAACTCAATAAATATATGAAATAATTAGTGCAAGCTATTTGAGATAAATCATTAAAGTAAATTCACAAAAAAAAACATTTGTTATTTATCTCATGGTCATTATTTTAGGAGTGTACAAAATAACAAAAAGGGGAACTCTGCACTGGCCAGAAAATTAAAAGAAAGCAATATATCAGTGTGGAAATATCTCAGGAATGGAAATAAATTGTAATATTGCAGTGGTCTCCAAACTGTGGCTCGGGGGCCAGATGCGGCCCTTTTCTTGTCTTTACCTGGCTCTTGGGGCACTTTTCCTCCCACTGATACTAACAATGGGGGATTATTCCTCCCACTGACACCAATAGTGGGGCATAATTCCTCCCATTGACACCAACGGTGGGGTACTAATACATAGCGATATTCCTCCTGCTGACACCAATGATTGGACACTATTCCTCCCACTGACACTAACAATGGGGGATTATTCCTCCCACTGACACCAATAGTGGGGCATAATTCCTCCCATTGACATAAACAGTAGGGTACTAATACATAGCACTATTCCTCCTGCTGACACCAATAATGGGGCACTATTCCTCCCACTGACACTAACAATGGGGGATTATTGATCTTTTATTAAAAGAATCAAGCAACCAATTTTATACAAAAGTAAAAAACAAAACCATAGTACAAAATTTCAACAGAAATCCAAGGAATACACATCCATGTTCAGAATATATACAATATATACATAATCCACTACCAAAACTATTTAAATAAAGCAGCAGAGAGGGCCTAAGAGGCACAACCCATCACCTATGTACGCAGCCATTTATCAAAAATGAATCCAAAAAATAATAATCTAGGGTGATAAGAGACAGACAGCCACACCCGGGAAAGAGACTCCTGGCAGTCAGGGAGGCTTGAAACCCCTCCACGCCTTCAACCAAGCCCCCCGACTCCGCTTGTCCCTCTCAAGTACCCGAATCTTCTCCACCTCATGCAGAATGTCATACACCACCACCTGAACAGGAAGGATTTTACGCCGAATGCTGACCTGACACCGTGCGTTCCAAGTGAAATAACGGACTACTAGGCTAACTAGAAAAAGTGTATCTAAACAAAAAACCCCACCAGTATTGAATGCTCCATACACCCACTCAGCATAACCCAGCCTGGAGAGGAAAGGAACACCGAGGGCCCGCCCCACCTGTTTGTACACCTCTATGTTAAAAGGGCAATGAAGCAGAAAATGGTCCATAGTCTCCTCCTCACCTGCACACTCCTCCCGAGGACAGCTACGATCCACCCCACTGCGGAATTTCAAATTGCCCCTAACATAGAGCCTCCCATGGAAGCACATCCAGGCCAGATCCCTGAATTTAGGAGGTACTCTGTCCAAATTAATAAGTCTTAACCCTGCCCTCAAAACTGGGCCTGGGCAATCCCTTAAGGCCAGTGGGTCATGAAAGACTTCGCTCAAGACTCGACTCATAAGGACTTTCCTCGGAACCGATCTGAGGTCTTCAGCCGACAATCGCCACTGCCGTAATAACTTCAGGCACGGAGCAAAATAGGCTGGTAGCTGACCACGATGACCCCTGAGATTCTTCACTTGGCCACCTTCTTCCCAAAGTCGCAGAAAAGGCCTAAACCAAGATCTAAATATGCCTGCCCATCCAGGAGGTTCCACTGCAAGCATATTACCAATATTAAACTTGAGAAAAAGCAGTGAAAAGAAAAGAACTGGGTTGACCATACCTAAGCCACCCTCCCTCCTGGATAGATAGGTGGCATTCCTCTTGATGGGGTTCAGTCTGTTCCCCCACAACATCTGGAAGAACACACTACTGACCCTAGCATAGAGAGACACTGGCAAGATGCAGACAAAGCTGACATACAAAAAGATCGGAATCAGGTAAGTCTTAATCAGATCAACCCTTTCCCTCATAGATAACTTCCATTTCTTCCAGCTGACCACCTTAGTATTGGCAATTTCCAGTCTGCCTTCCCAGTTTTTGAGGCCATAATCGCCGGGTCCAAATTCAATGCCTAGAATCTTAATTCTTTCCTGGGGCACTGGAAAGGTGTCCGGGAGATCAAAACCCTCACCTTCCTTTCCCATCCAGAAGACTTCACTCTTTTCCTGATTGATCTTGGAGCCTGATGCTTCAGAATACCGTGATGTCAGAGAGACCACCTCCTCTGCTTCATCCGCCCTGGTGACAATCACTGACACATCGTCCGCATAGGCAACAACCCTCAAAGGCGGCTCACCCGGAAGCCCCACTGGCACCCCACACAACATGCTGCTCTCTAGCCTCCTGATGAAGGGGTCGATTGCAAACACATAGAGCAGGGGACTCAGGGGACAACCCTGGCGCACCCCGGAGCCAACCTCAAAGGACTGCCCAACCCAACCATTAACAAGAGGAAAGCTCTCTGCCCCCTCATACAAGACTTTTAACCAATCGACAAAACCACCCGGCAGACCGTACTTACTAAGGAGCAACCACAGGTACTCATGGTTAACACGATCAAAAGCCTTTGCCTGATCCAATGTCAGCAAATACTTTCCCCAGCCTGCAGCCCTGCACTGCTCCAAGGCCTCCCGGACAGCTAAAACTGCTGTGAAGGTGCACCTACCCTGGACCGAACAGTGCTGATGGCGAGAAAGCAAAGACTCTGCTACTGACGATAGGCGCCAGAAAATGATCTTTGCCAGTATCTTTCTATCGACATTAAGAAGGCTGATGGGGCACCAATTCTCAACCATCGAAGGGTCTTTACCCTTTGAAAGAAGAATCACAGCTGAGTGCCTCATGGAAGAGGGAAGTACCCCCTCAGCAAGGCAACTGTTAAAAACCTCTACCAAATGTGGGGCCAGAATAGACTTAAAAGCTTTGTAAAACTCAGCCGTCAAGCCATCCGGTCCAGGTGACTTTTTGATGGCAAGCTGTTCAATTGCCCTTATCACCTCTTCAACTGTGATCTCCTCTGTCAAATTCATCAATGGGACATCTTCATCATTTAGACCTGGAGTAGAGTCCAAAAAGCTTTCCATCTTGTCACGGTCAAGCTCTTTCCTCCCAAGAAGGTCAGCATAAAAGGACCTCACGACCTCCAGAACCCCTGACCTGGACTTTGTCAAGGAACCTGTACTGTCCTTAAGGCCAACGACCGTTTTAACAGCTACACCTTGTTTGCAGTTCTGGTAAGGGTCAGGCGAGTGGTACTTCCCATAGTCCCTCTCCAGAACCAAAGAGGCATGCCGGTCATATTGACACTTCCTGAGAAGGAGTTTCACTTCGGAGATTGCCCCAGGATCTCCTCCTCTCGAGACAAGAATATCCAGCT
Organism: Lithobates septentrionalis; assembly: GCA_037952835.1. Classification (NCBI taxonomy): domain Eukaryota; kingdom Metazoa; phylum Chordata; class Amphibia; order Anura; family Ranidae; genus Lithobates; species Lithobates septentrionalis. The sequence continues at coordinate 300,404 of JBBDGP010003160.1, read as the reverse complement.
TCCTCCGTAAACGTTGGTAGGTCATGTATTTATTAAACTGCTTTCTATTGGCTAGGCCCCTGAAGAATCCAGCAATCCTCTTTTTGGTCAGCTCCCACCACTCAGCCTTGCTGCTACAAAAGTCCAGGATGGTCACCTGTGCCTGAAAGAATTCCTCAAAGGATTGTCTAACATGTTCTTCCTTGAGTAGAGTCGAATTCAATCTCCAGATGCCCTTGCCCCTCTGAGGGGCGTCTGAAGCATTCAGGACCACAGATAGCATACAGTGATCGGAGAACTCTACTGCCTGCACCACTGGGGGTGAGAAAGCAGAGGTCTCCTTCAAAAAAAACCTATCTATTCTACTCTGACTATTACCTCGATGAAAGGTGAACCCAGTGTCATCCGGGAGGTGCTTAATGTGCACATCCACAAGACCAGCATCCCTAACCATACTATTTAAAAAAACGCTATCATATCCCAGCCTGTCCTTGAAGTCCTTCCTGTCCTTGGGCCTAGTTACTGTATTAAAGTCACCTCCAAAGACCACTTGCCGGGATGTAAAAAGAAATGGCTTGATCCTTGTAAAAAGGCATTTCCTGTCCCACTTTGTGTGCGGTCCATAAACATTAATTAGGCGCAGGTCCTGCCCTCCCACAAGGACGTCTAAGACCATACATCTCCCAATCTCCACCTCAATAACCCGCCGGACAGTTACCATGCCGATTTTAAACAACACCGCCACACCGCCGTAAGGCTCGGCCGCAAGAGACCAGTAAGATGGACCATACCTCCACTCTCTCTTGGCCATATGAATATCTGCCAAGGAGGTGAGCCTAGTCTCTTGCAAAAATAAAATTTCAGCATCTAATTGGCTGAACAAAAAGAAGGCCATAGAACGAGCTCTTACTGACTTAATGCTGGCGACATTTATTGTCACCACTTTTAACGGAGGGGGAACCGCCATTTGGGTTATTGGGTGGTTTGCTTCTTAGCTCCCCTCTGCTGCTCATCACCAGAAGCCTCTCTCTTTCTTGAGGCCGCCTCAAACTCCATTTCGGAATCAGAACTTCGCTCCGAAGAAGCTCCAGATGAAGAAATATGCCAATTAGAGGACCTATAATGGTTGGAGACAGGCACTGGAGCCTGTTCCGTCCTCACCACCTGCTTCTTCCGCTTACCAACCTTCCTTCTCTCCTCCAGGTACTGCAGGTCAGCTTCAGAGATGCCCTCATCTCTTACTTTTTTCTGTGAAGTCTTTCCACAAGACTTCTTTACAGAGGAAGAAGCGACCTTTTTAGTACCCACTACCAGTCCTGGTGGGGGGGGGTGCTCCCTTTGAATCAGACTTAGGAGGGGTAGACTCCTGGGGGGTAACTGACTCGGGGGGCACAGACTTGGAAGGTTCTGACACAAGAGGAGGGGATACAGTAGGCTGGGGGGACACAGAGACAGATACAGAAGGAATACTTACAGACACAGGAGGGGTGGCCACAGGAACTGGAGAGGGATCCTGAGCAGGACCAGGGGAGTCGGTCACCGCAGAGGAGGATGGTACACCAGGGGCCTCACCCTCCATCCTGTCCAACCTTGACATGTCATCAATTACCTCCTTCTCCATATTGTGCCAGGCTTCAGGACATCTGCTGTAGGGGTGGCCAAGGCGCAGGCACAGGTTGCACCTGATCATTTCGGTGCAGTCCTTAGCCATATGACCCTGACCCCGACACACTGAACATATCAAGGCTGAACAGGAGGAACTCAAATGCCCCTTTTCTCCACAGCGGTGACACAGCTTCGGCTGACCAGGGTAAAAAACAGTCATCCTATCCCTCCCTATAAAAGCTGAGGAGGGCAGGTGACGGACAACATTCCCATCCCTGGCCAACCTGACTGTAACCGACCAACCCCCAGTCCAGATGTTACGCTCATCAAGGATTTTATTGGGCTTGGTCAAAACCTCCCCATAGTTCCTTAACCAAACCTCTAGATCCCGGGCAGGGACACTCTCATTAGTGAGGATAATTGTGATTTTTTTTACTGTAGACCTCTGAGAAACTGCAACTGGGGCCAGACCTTCCCATTCAGGTCTTGACCTGCAACGAGCCTCATATCTCTCCCAGAACAGGTCAAGACCCTCTGGCCTGGTGAAGCTAACTGTATAATCCCGTGTCCCAGCTACATGTATAAAGGCATACAGATCATTTGCCCCAAAACCCATCTCTAAAATCAAATCCACCACTGCACGCCGTGCTGGAGGGATCGCACCACCTTCCCATTTCAGAATAACAACATTACGTCTGGGACCCCCAGCAGAAGCCAGAGACCCAAGACCAGATCCTGGGGTGCTCAAAGTGGAAGCCTGTAGGGGAAAACCCCGCTTGGGAGCAGAGCTACCAGGAGCAGAGCGTACCACCTGAGCAAAGGTAAGTTTATCAGGGCCAAGGCCCCACACTGAAGTCACAGCAGTCTGTACATTACTATTATTATTCACTGCTTGAATGGAGTTGGTAGGACTGTCCATCACACTTGTACTGGGACCATTGTTCATCACACTTGAACTGGGACCATTGTTCATCACACTGGTACTGGGATGATTTTTATCAGTCACACAAACATTCACATTCCCATCAGGAATAATCACAGTTTCTGCTGCAATATCAGCTGTCTCCTGAAGCTGTGCTGTAGAGTCCTCAGCAGCTGTGGGGCAAACAGCTTCAGCCAAAAGGGGGTTAATAGGCTCTGCTGAATCTTGTAATTCATCTGCAGGAATGTCATTTTTTAAAAGCAAACTTTGCTGTACTGCAGCATCAGCAGGCACAGCATTGCTACACATAGGACTAGCAGTCTGACTCTCACTGGGCACATTGTCTGTATCAGTCACAGTGTTGAATGGCACAAAAATTGTTTTATCCACAATAAGGGACTTGACAGGCTTTACCTTGTCAGGCACATTGTCTGTAATGTCCTCATCATTAAATGCCAGCTGATCCCCCCGCATAGGAGACTCCATTACCTGGATGGCCCTGAGCATGCCTCCTGAGTCCTGGGAAGGCATGGGGCTGCTTACCTCTCCCTGAGGGGGCAGGGGGTCAGAACTGGGGGTCTCCTCCTCCACCTCCATCTTTGTCATCCTCGCAAATCTTTTCTCATTACAAAACTTTTCTTTAAATGGCCCATCTCTGCCTTCCATCATGGCCACAATGGTCTCCTGGTGTTCCACCCGAACCTTGGCCAGTTGGATCTCTGGATCCATGGACCCACGTCTCTGGCTATGTAAGCCCTCCCGCTGCCTTCTCAGGCGCTTCAGCTCCGCTCTGAGCTTGTAGAGCTTGTCTCTTTCCCTATTCAGGACCTTAATCCCGGCCACCACTCGCTCCTGGATGGCCCCGGAACCTTCATCTTCACCAGGGGCAGAGAGATCACCAACCATGGGTTGTATAGGGGCAGGTATGTTACCTGATGGCCCAGGAGATGGCTGAGAGCCTCCAGCAGGAGAGGCCCTGCTGGCCTCCATGGCTTCCCCAGAAAGGAGCCAGGAGAGCTGGGAGAGAGTTCCTCACCACTCCCCTCTCACACGGATCACCTGCAGTAGCTGCAGAGAGACAGCCTCCTCCTGACACACCTGTGCTCCAATGATGGGTGGGGCACTATTCCTCCCACTGACACTAACAATGGGGGATTATTCCTCCCACTGACAGCAATAGTGGGGCATAATTCCTCCCATTGACACTAACAGTGGTGTACTAATACATAGCACTATTGATCTTTTATTAAAAGAATCAAGCAACCAATTTTATACAAAAGTAAAAAACAAAACCATAGTACAAAACTTCAACAGAAATCCAAGGAATACACATCCATGTTCAGAATATATACAATATATACATAATCCACTACCAAAATTATTTACATAAAGCAGCAGAGAGGGCCTAAGAGGCACAACCCATCACCTATGTACGCAGCCATTTTTAAAAAATGAATCCAAAAAAATAATAATCTAGGGTGAAAAGAGACAGACAGCCACACCCGGGAAAGAGACTCCTGGCAGTCAGGGAGGCTTGAAACCCCTCCACGCCTTCAACCAAGCCGCCTGACTCCGCTTGTCTCTCTCGAGCACCCGAATCTTCTCCACCTCATGCAAAATGTCATACACCACCACCTGAACAGGAAGGATTTTACGCCGAATGCAGACCTGACACCGTGCGTTCCAAGTGACATAACGGCCTACTAGGCTAACTAGAAAAAGTGTATCTAAACAAAAAACCCCACCAGTATTGAATGCTCCGTACACCCACTCAGCATAACCCAGCCTGGAGAGGAAAGGGACACCGAGGGCCCGTCCCACCTGTTTGTACACCTCTATGTTAAAAGGGCAATGAAGCAGAAAATGGTCCATAGTCTCCTCCTCACCTGCACACTCCTCCCGAGGACAGCTACGATCCACCCCACTGCGGAATTTCAAATTGCCCCTAACATAGAGTCTCCCATGGAAGCACAACCAGGCCAGATCCCTGAATTTAGGGGGTACTCTGTCCAAATTAATAAGTCTTAACCCTGCCCTCAAAACTGGGCCTGGGCAATCCCTTAAGGCCAGTGGGTCATGAAAGACTTCGCTCAAGACTCGACTCATAAGGACTTTCCTCGGAACCGATCTGAGATCTTCAGCCGACAATCGCCACTGCCGTAGTAACTTCAGGCACGGAGCGACATAGGCTGGTAGCTGACCACGATGACCCCTGAGATTCTTCACTTGGCCACCTTCTTCCCAAAGTCGTAGAAAAGGCCTAAACCAAGATCTAAATATGCCTGCCCATCCAGGAGGTTCCACTGCAAGCATATTACCAATATTAAACTTGAGAAAAAGCAGTGAAAAGAAAAGAACTGGGTTGACCATACCTAAGCCACCCTCCCTCCTGGATAGATAGGTGACATTCCTCTTGATGGGGTTCAGCCTGTTCCCCCACAACATCTGGAAGAACACACTACTGACCCTAGCATAGAGAGACACTGGCAAGATGCAGACAAAGCTGACATACAAGAAGATCGGAATCAGGTAAGTTTTAATCAGATCAACCCTTTCCTTCATAGATAACTTCCATCTCTTCCAGCTGACCACCTTAGTATTGGCAATTTCCAGTCTGCCTTCCCAGTTTTTGAGGCCATAATCGCCAGGTCCAAATTCAATGCCTAAAATCTTAATTCTTTCCTGGGGCACTGGAAAGGTGTCCGGGAGATCAAACCCCTCACCTTCCTTTCCCATCCAGAAAACTTCACTCTTTTCCTGATTGATCTTGGAGCCTGATGCTTCAGAATACCGTGATGTCAGAGAGACCACCTCCTCTGCTTCATCCGCCCCAGTGACAATCACCGACACATCGTCCGCATAGGCAACAACCCTCAAAGGCGGCTCACCCGGAAGCCCCACTGGCACCCCACACAACATGCCGCTCTCTAGCCTCCTGATGAAGGGGTCGATTGCAAACACATAGAGCAGGGGACTCAGGGGACAACCCTGGCGCACCCCGGAGCCAACCTCAAAGGACTGCCCAACCCAACCATTAACAAGAGGAAAGCTCTCTGCCCCCTCATACAAGACTTTTAACCAATCGACAAAACCACCCGGCAGACCATACTTACTAAGGAGCAACCACAGGTACTCATGGTTAACACGATCAAAAGCCTTTGCCTGATCCAATGTCAGCAAATACTTTCCCCAGCCTGCAGCCCTGCACTGCTCCAAGGCCTCCCGGACAGCTAAAACTGCTGTGAAGGTGCACCTACCCTGGACCGAACAGTGCTGATGGCGAGAAAGCAAAGACTCTGCTACTGACGATAGGCGCCAGAAAATGATCTTTGCCAGTATCTTTCTATCGACATTAAGAAGGCTGATGGGGCGCCAATTCTCAACCATCGAAGGATCTTTACCCTTTGAAAGAAGAATCCCAGCTGAGTGCCTCATGGAAGAGGGAAGTACCCCCTCAGCAAGGCAACTGTTAAAAACCTCTACCAAATGTGGGGCCAGAATAGACTTAAAAGCTTTGTAAAACTCAGCCGTCAAGCCATCCGGTCCAGGTGACTTTTTGATGGCAAGCTGTTCAATTGCCCTTATCACCTCTTCAACTGTGATCTCCTCTGTCAAATTCATCAATGGGACATCTTCATCATTTAGACCTGGAGTAGAGTCCAAAAAGCTTTCCATCTTGTCACGGTCAAGCTCTTTCCTCCCAAGAAGGTCAGCATAAAAGGACCTCACACCTCCAGAATCCCTGACCTGGACTTTGTCAAGGAACCTGTACTGTCCTTAAGGCCAACGACCGTTTTAACAGCTACACCTTGTTTGCAGTTCTGGTAAGGGTCAGGCGAGTGGTACTTCCCATAGTCCCTCTCCAGAACCAAAGAGGCATGCCGGTCATATTGACACTTCCTGAGAAGGAGTTTCACTTCGGAGATTGCCCCAGGATCTCCTCCTCTCGAGACAAGAATATCCAGCTTCCTCCGTAAACGTTGGTAGGTCATGTATTTATTAAACTGCTTTCTATTGGCTAGGCCCCTGAAGAATCCAGCAATCCTCTTTTTGGTCAGCTCCCACCACTCAGCCTTGCTGCTACAAAAGTCCAGGATGGTCACCTGTGCCTGAAAGAATTCCTCAAAGGATTGTCTAACATGTTCTTCCTTGAGTAGAGTCGAATTCAATCTCCAGATGCCCTTACCCCTCTGAGGGGCGTCTGAAGCATTCAGGACCACAGATAGCATACAGTGATCAGAGAACTCTACTGCCTGCACCACTGGGGGTGAGAAAGCAGAGGTCTCCTTCAAAAAAAACCTATCTATTCTACTCTGACTATTACCTCGATGAAAGGTGAACCCAGTGTCATCCGGGAGGTGCTTAATGTGCACATCCACAAGACCAGCATCCCTAACCATACTATTTAAAAAAACGCTATCATATCCCAGCCTGTCCTTGAAGTCCTTCCTGTCCTTGGGCCTAGTTACTGTATTAAAGTCACCTCCAAAGACCACTTGCCGGGATGTAAAAAGAAATGGCTTGATCCTTGTAAAAAGGCATTTCCTGTCCCACTTTGTGTGCGGTCCATAAACATTAATTAGGCGCAGGTCCTGCCCTCCCACAAGGACGTCTAAGACCATACATCTCCCAATCTCCACCTCAATAACCCGCCGGACAGTTACCATGCCGGTTTTAAACAACACCGCCACACCGCCGTAAGGCTCGGCCGCAAGAGACCAGTAAGATGGACCATACCTCCACTCTCTCTTGGCCATATGAATATCTGCCAAGGAGGTGAGCCTAGTCTCTTGCAAAAATAAAATTTCAGCATCTAATTGGCTGAACAAAAAGAAGGCCATAGAACGAGCTCTTACTGACTTAATGCTGGCGACATTTATTGTCACCACTTTTAACGGAGGGGGAACCGCCATTTGGGTTATTGGGTGGTTTGCTTCTTAGCTCCCCTCTGCTGCTCATCACCAGAAGCCTCTCTCTTTCTTGAGGCCGCCTCAAACTCCATTTCGGAATCAGAACTTCGCTCCGAAGAAGCTCCAGATGAAGAGATATCCCAATTAGAGGACCTATACCGGTTGGAGACAGGCACTGGAGCCTGTTCCGTCCTCACCACCTGCTTCTTCCGCTTCTCAACCTTCCTTCTCTCCTCCAGGTACTGCAGGTCAGCTTCAGAGATGCCCTCATCTCTTACTTTTTTCTGTGAAGTCTTTACAGAAGACTTCTTTACAGAGGAAGAAGCAACCTTTTTAGTACCCACTACCACTGCTGGTGGGGGGGGGGGGTGCTCCCTTTGAATCAGACTTAGGAGGGGTAGACTCCTGGGGGGTAACTGACTCAGGGGGCACAGACTTGGAAGATTCTGACACAAGAGGAGAGGGTACAGTAGGCTGGGGGGAGACAGATACAGATACAGAAGGAATACTTACAGACACATGAGGGGTGGCCACAGGAACTGGAGAGGGATCCTGAGCAGGACCAGGGGAGTCGGTCACCGCAGAGGAGGATGGTACACCAGGGGCCTCACCCTCCATCCTGTCCAGCCTTGATATGTCATCAATTACCTCCTTCTCCATATTGTGCCAGGCTTCAGGACATCTGCTGTAGGGGTGGCCAAGGCGCAGGCACAGGTTGCACCTGATCATTTCGGTGCAGTCCTTAGCCATATGACCCTGACCCCGACACACTGAACATATCAAGGCTGAACAGGAGGAACTCAAATGCCCCTTTTCTCCACAGCGGTGACACAGCTTCGGCTGACCAGGGTAAAAAACAGTCATCCTATCCCTCCCTATAAAAGCTGAGGAGGGCAGGTGACGGACAACATTCCCATCCCTGGCTAACCTGACTGTAACTGACCAACCCCCAGTCCAGATGTTACGCTCATCAAGGATTTTATTGGGCTTGGTCAAAACCTCCCCATAGTTCCTTAACCAAACCTCTAGATCCCGGGCAGGGACACTCTCATTAGTGAGGATAATTGTGATTTTTTTACTGTAGACCTCTGAGAAACTGCAACTGGGGCCAGACCTTCCCATTCAGGTCTTGACCTGCACCGAGCCTCATATCTCTCCCAGAACAGGTCAAGACCCTCTGGCCTGGTGAAGCTAACTGTATAATCCCGTGTTCCAGCTACATGTATAAAGGCATACAGATCATTTGCCCCAAAACCCATCTCCAAAATCAAATCCACCACTGCACGCCGTGCTGGAGGGATCGCACCACCTTCCCATTTCAGAATAACAACATTACGTCTGGGACCCCCAGCAGAAGCCAGAGACCCAAGACCAGATCCTGGGGTGCTCAAAGTGGTAGCCTGTAGGGGAAAACCCCGCTTGGGAGCAGAGCTACCAGGAGCAGAGCGTACCACCTGAGCAAAGGTAGGTTTATCAGGGCCAAGGCCCCACACTGAAGTCACATTAGTCTGTACATCATTATCAACTGTCTGAACTGAACTGGCAGAATCCATAGCAGGACGATTGTCCATCACACTGATACTGGGGTGATTGTTATCAGTCACAGCAATATTCAATTTCCCATCAGGAAAGGTCACAGTTTCTGCTGCAATACCAGCTGTCTCCTGATGCTGCACTGTAGAGTCCTCAGCAGCAGTGGGGCAAACAGCTTTGGACTCACCTAAAGAAGGGTTAATGGGCTCTGCTGACACCTGTGGTTCTTCTACAGAAATGACATTTTTTAAAAGTAACTCTTGCTGCATTGCAGCATCAGCAGGCACAACATTGCTGCACACAGGATCAGCAGCCTGATTGTCATTAGGCACATTGTCAGTGTTGAAAGGCACAAAAACAGTCTTATCCACAACATGGTACTTGGCAGTCTTTACCTTATCAGGTACATCATCAGTAATGTCCTCTTCATTAAACATTAACTGATTCCTCCGCATAGGAGACTCCATTACCTGGATGGCCCTGAGCATGCCTCCTGAGTCCTGGGAAGGCATGGGGCTGCTTACCTCTCCCTGAGGGGGCAGGGGGTCAGAACTGGGGGTCTCCTCCTCCACCTCCATCTTTGTCATCCTTCCAAACCTCCTGTCATTTCCAAACTTCTCCTTAAATGGCCCATCTCTGCCTTCCATCATGGCCACAATGGTCTCCTGATGGTCCACACGGACTTTGGCCAACTGGATCTCCGGATCCATGGATCCACGCTTCTGGCTGTGTAAGCCCTCCCGCTGCCTTCGCAGACGCTTCAGCTCCGCTCGTAGCTTGTAAAGCTTATCCCTCTCCCTATTTAGGACCTTAATCCCGGCCACCACTCGCTCCCGAATGGCTTCGGAACCTTCATCCCCACCAGGGGTAGAGAGATCAGCTTGTACAGGGGCAGGCATGTCACCCGACGGCCCAGGAGATGGCTGTGAGCTTCCAGCAGGAGAGGCCCTGCTGGCCTCCATGGCTTCCCCAGAAAGGGGCCAGGAGAGCTGGGATAGATTTCCTCACCACTCCCCTCTCACACGGATCTGCAGCAGCTCCAGAGAGACAGCCTCCTCCTGACACACCTGTGCTCCAATGATGGGTGGGGCACTATTCCTCCCACTGACACCAACAATGAGGAACTATTCCTCCCACTGACACCAACAATGAGGCACTATTCCTTCCACTGACACCAACAATGGGGCAATGTTCCTTCCACCTACACCAATAATTTGGCACTATTCCTCCCACTGACACCAACGATGGGGCAATTTTCCTTCCACCTACACCAATAATTGGGCACTATTCCTCCCACTGACACCAACAATGGGGCACTATTCCTCCCATTGGCACCATCGATGGGGTACTATTCCTCCCACGGACACCAGGGCACTATTCCTTCCACTTACACCAACAATGGGGCCTCATTCCTTTCCCTAACACCAAAAGTGGAGCACTATTCCTCCCACCAATACCAATCCTGGAGCACTATTCCTCCTACTGACCACAGGCACTATGTACTTTTTTTACTCCCACTGACCAACAAGCCTGAGACATTGGTTTACTCCCACTAACGCAAAGACATTTTCTACTCCTACCGAAGGACTGTAAACTGGCCCTTTGTTTAGAAAGTTTGGATATCCTTGCACTAGAGCAGAGGTCTCCAAACTTTAAAAAGAAAGGGCCAGTTTACTGCCTTTTACTGACTTTAGGGGGGCCAGATGGTGGCCAGTGGGAGTAGAAAAGTATATAGGTAGAAGGAATAATGCCCCTTTGATGGTGTCAACATAAAGAATAGTGCCTCTTCATTGGTGTCACTGAGAGGAATAGTGCACCATTTTTCTGTGTCTTCATTCACAGAACACATTTATTGTGATAAAACGTTAAAAAAAATATCTGCCTGGTGTTCAGTTAACTATTTTTTTCATTTTGAATAGAATAAGGGATGGATATAACCCTTGTCGTAAATAACCCCTATAGTTTCAAAGGGTCCATGTAGAAAAGGGTTAATATATAGGGAAAGCAAGGGGACAGTGTCCAGGGGCTCTTAGGGCTGCCGTCATAGAAGAACAGAAACCAGGTTCCAAAACTGCAAAAACAACAAGAAGAGAGGCGCCTCTAAGAGTAGACGTTTCAACAAACACTTTAATAGGCATACAGTTTATGCACTCACATTTTGAAGTAGTATTAAGAGCATATAGGTCCCAAAAAAGTCAGGGTGGCCGCTCCTGCAGACTGCTCCTTTCGTGCGTATTGCTCCGGCGCTGTCTGGGATGGTATCACTCCATGTAGATGGATGCCGGCTGCTATGGAGGAACTCGATACTTAGAACGAGTCTGTTGAAAAAGAAGCGCGGCTTGCCGTACAATCGCAGCGCGCATGCTCAGGAAACACCTCCACTACTGGTGACGCCATCTCCCTGCTGCCATCCCTGCCCTGAGTTCCAAGCCTTGTTCTGAGTACCGAGTTCCTCCATAGCAGCCGGCATCCATCTACATGGAGTGATATCATCCCAGACAGCGCTGGAGCAATACGGACGAAGGGAGCAGTCTGCAGGAGCGGCCACCCTGACTTTTGTGGGACCTACAGTATATGCTCTTAATACTACTTCAAAATGTGAGTGCATAAACTGTATGCCTATTAAAGTGTTTGTTGAAACGTCTACTCTAAAGCCTCATACACACGATCAGACTTTGTACAAACTTTCCCGTCGATTTTTGTTCAAAGGGGGTTGGCTGTAAATTAATTAGGCATACACACGGCAGGACTTTTTCAGCCAACTTTCACCAAATCACATGGTTTTTCAGCTCTTTACCGCCACCCTTTGCTCAACTTCTGTATTGTTGTCTCATCTTTTGCATTGGTTCTGAGCATGCGTGTTTGTACTTTGGACTAAAGTCCTATTAACTTGTGTACACAGGATAGGATTTTGCACTATAGGACTTTTGTTACCGGAAAGTTTGTCTGTTTGCACAGCCAACATTTGTTCGATAAAAACCGAAAAAGTTTGTCCAATGGTGCGTACACACGGATGTTGCCTTAAAACAGCTGATTTGCATATTTGTTGTCAAAAAGTCCTATCGTGTGTATGGGCCTTTAGAGGCGCCTCTCTCCTTGTTGTTTTTGCCCAAGAAAATGTTTGCCCAGGGTTCAATCAATATTAAAGACAGCTCTGGTCCATGGTGTGTCTCCTGCATTGTGGAAAAAATCCTTGATGGCATTGAATAAAGTGTGAACTGCTGACCATCTTCTTGACTTTTCCAATAAAATGGAATGCACACCATCATCAATGTGAATGCCAGGATCCAGGGTCTTAGTTACACCTGCTCTTCGCCATGCTGTGTGTCTTTATACCATTGTGATATGGATAAAACAGATACAGATAGATAGAGTTACATAAAAATCTATACTGCGCTCAGTAACATACTGATATTCTCTTTCCAGGAATCCGTTCATGGAATATCAGCCTTGCCTCCTGTGACCTGGACGCACAGCTCAAACTCTTTGTGACCCGGCATCTTGCTCACTTTTCTCCAGATGTCAAAGGTTTGAATATATCCCTATTATCTTCTCCTAATGACACCATTATGCCATGTTGTATTGTATTTTTTTTTTTAATTATATATATATTTTTTTAAATATCTTGATTGAGTCAAAGTACCATAATAAACATCTCCAATTGGGAGAACATTAACATATATCAATGAATATACCTTCTTTACTTATACATCGTACAAATTTTAATGTTTATAAATACATTTTTTCTACTTATATTTATATAAAAATAACAAATGAAATAAAACCACGAAAAGAAAAAAAAAACAGAAACCCCCCTAGCATTAAATCCTGCCCCTCCTCAGTAAAAGAGGATATGAAAGGAGAATGACAGCAACGAGAGAGAGAAAAAAAAAGGAAAAAAAAATTCTCCGCGTTGTACTTAAGAATGAACACTGTCTGTTCATCTGCAAATCCTCATGTGTAAAAAAAAATTAAAAATTACGTGTTATACTTAAGGCTGAACCTTGTTCATCTTCAAATCCTCATGTGTCCAAAAAAATAAAAAAATAAAAAATTTCTGTGTTATAATAAGGATGAACACTGTTCATCTTCAAATCCTCATGTGTCCAAAAAAAAAAAGAAAAAAAAAGAAAAAAAAAATTCTGTGTTATAATAAGGATGAACAATGTTCATCTTCAAATCCTCATGTGACCAAAAAAAAAAACCCTTTCTTAACTCGCCATCTCTAAAAAAGATCAAAATTATTGCGTAACATTTAAGGATGAATGCATTTCATCTTCAGGTAAATAAAAAAAAAATTATGTGCTATAATTTAAGGGGTATAGCATGTGTTTTTTCACCTTAATGCATCCTTAAGTTGCTTATAACAGTGATTATTTAAAAAAAAAAAACCCTGTTCCCCTCCCAAGTGTAGTGCAGTGTTACTATGGTAACACTGTATTGCTCTGAGCATTAAAAAAATCATAAAAAACAAAAAAAAATGTTTAAAATTAAAAAAGAATTATTAATTTTTTTTTTAAACATACGTCACCACCACACCAGTTATATGATGACGCTGTACTGCACTGGTGATAGTATGTAAAAAAAAGTTAAATAATTTTTTTCAATTTCTTAATTTTCCAAAAAATTGTGACAAAAAATTACAACTTCATAAAACTCACCATGCCTCTTAATACCTAAGACTGTCTACTTTCCAAAAAGGCGTAATTTGGGGGGTATTTGTACTGTCCTGGCATTTTCGGGCCTCAAGAAATGAGACAGACCATCCGTACATTAGGATTGGAAACTATTCATTCAGTGTGTATGATTGTGATTAGCTGTGATTGGCCATATCTGTACCATGTGATCACTGTGACCATTTACAGAGGTCAAAACAATAGCACACAATGAATAGCATGAATGGAAACAAACCATTGTGTACAATTGCCATGTGATCTGCTTTGATTGGTCACAAGGATCACTTGGTAGCGGTAGTGGTCTGGTACACTGATCTGCTATCTGCTGTGTCTGGTGGACACATCTGAGGCCAGGCAGGAAGCAGTTAATATTGGTTCTAATAGACTGTAGTTCTGTGAAATCACTGTTTTTATCCACCTTTTATCCTGTGTTGGGCCTTGATGAAGTGGAGTGGTGAATCTTACTAACAGTGGTGCAAATACTTGCCTGAATTAGGTGCGGGTAGTTCTTAACCAGTTCCCCCCGGCCTATTGGATAATGACGCTGGCGGAAACATCTCATCAATCCAGGTGGACGTCATATGGCCTCTTCCCGGATCGCAACCATCAGACATAGCAAATGACTAATCACTATACCGGCCCGCTGCTGGTACTATGTGACCGCTGTAATCACAGCAGGTCACATGACAGGCCATCTGTACCATGTGATTAGCTCTGACCAATCACAGCTATCACAACAAAAGAAACGGAATGAATCGATTTAATTTAGTAAAACTGCTATATGCAAACTGATCACTTCCCCAGAGTAGTACAATGTTACTATGGTAACATTATATTGCTCCGGCTGCAGTGTGTTAAAAAAAATTTGTAAAAAGAATAAGAATATATATATAAAAAAAAAAAAAGTACTGTCACCAGTCAGTGTCCCTGATCACCGCCACACCAGTTATATGATCACACTGTAGTGCATTGGTGACAGTATGTAAAAAAAACAAAAAAACAATTATTTCTTAATTTTCCAAAAATTCATGACAAAAAAATGACAACTTCAAAAAACTTGCCATGCCTCTTACTAAATAACTTGGACTGTTTACTTTCCAAAATGGGGTATATCTGTACTGTCCTGGCATTTTTGGGTCTCAAGAATGTCCTGAGAGGCCGTCAGTACATCAGGATTGATCGATTTTCAGAAATATTCCATAGTTTGTGGACTCTATAACTTTCCTACAGACTAAATAATATACAACGACTTGGGTTATTTTCACCAAAGAAATGTAGCAGAATACACTTTGGCCCAAATCTATGAAGAAAGATTGTTTTTTTTTTTTGCAAAATTTTATAACAGAAATAAAGAGAAACGTGTTTTTAATTAAAAATTTTCGGTCTTTTTTCATTTATTTAGCAAAAAAATAAAAAACCTAGTGGTGATTAAATACCAACAAAAGAAAGTTCTATTTGTGTGAAAAAAATGATAAAAATGTCACGGGTACAGTGTTGCATTACCGCGCAATTGTCATTCAAATTGCGACAGTGCTGAGAGCTGAAAATTGGCCTGGGCAGGAAGAGGGTCAAAATGCCCAGTATTGAAGTGGTTAAGGTGGACCTTCACCCCAAAAAAACATGTTGTTTGCACCTGGCACCAGCCCCCTCCCTCTACCACAATTAGATCATTGTTTTAAAGTGTTCTTGACATTTTTTGCTGCAGTGCAGCACTTCCTCCTTTCTCTCCAAGGCTAAAATGGTATTTTTGGTAAAATTGGTACTTCTGTGCACACGCCAGATTTTCAAAGATGGCAGCACCAGCGAGGCGGAGCAGGATCAGCTTTAACAGTGACCGATGTCCCTCTTTAACTGCTTTCCGGCCAGCCGCCGTCATTATACTGCAGCAGGTCGTCTCATTCCCGCAAATCGCCGTAGCTGTACGTCTGTCCCTTTAACAGCTATAGCAGGTGCGCTCTGCGCGGTGGGGAAGCTGATGCACGCAGCCACCCGCGATCGCTCCACAGATAGCCAGAATGGGGATCTGTCATTGTAAACAAACAGATCCCCGTTCTGACAGGGGAGTACAGAGTGATCGTCTGTTCCTAGTGATTAGGAACAGCGATCTCTCTCTACTCCCAGTCAGTCCCCTCCCCCCACAGTTTTAGAAACACCTCCCAGGGAACACATTTAGCCCCTTGATCGCCCCTAGTATTAACCCCTTCCCTGCCAGTGTCATTTATACAGTAATCAGTGCATTTTTATAGCACTGATCGCTGTATATATGTTTCTGGTCCCAAGAAAGTGTCCAATCTGTCTGCCGCAATGTCGCAGTCCCGCTAAAAATCTCTGATCACCGTTATTACTAGTAAAAAAAAAAAAAAAAATTATCATAAAAATGCCATAAATCCATAACCTATCCATGTGCAAACCAATCAATATACGCGTATTGCGATTTTTTTTTTTACCAAAGATATGTAGAAGAATACATATTGGCCTAAACTGATGAAGACATTTTTATTTATTTATTTTATTTTATTTTTTTGGATTTATAATAGCTAAAAGTAAAAAAATATTGTTTTTTTTTTTTTTCAAAATTGGCGCTCTTTTTTTGTTTATAGCGCAAAAAATAAAAACAGCAGAGGTGATCAAATACCACCAAAAGAAAGCTCTATTTGTGGGAAAAAAAGGACGTCAATTTTATTTGGGTACAGTGTCGCACAACCACGCAAATTGTCAGTTAAAATAACGCAGTGCCTTCCAGTCCTTAAGTGGTTAAGGAATTCCCCTGATAGTGTTTAGATGTGCAAAGCTAATAGAGACCTATCCACACAGACTGAAAGCTGGAATTGTGGCTACTAAATAGTGACTTGAGAGCTTGTATATGCAATCAGTTATTTTGTGTTTTTTTTTGTAATGCAATGTTACATGCTTACATGTGTATAGTTTCTCATTTTACTGGATCTTTAGGTATTGCTAGAACCCAATGTGTAGTTTCCACAATATGGTCCTGAGCCGTGCATCCATTGTAATAATGTAATATATATTGTATGTACCAGTGTTTCGCAACCTTTTTTTCAGTCAAGGTGCCCTTTATGATTTATGGGCAATCTCGAGGCACCCCATTCTAAAATGTGAAAAACAATTCTAATAGTTTTACACAATGCAGCAACATCCACACGTAGGACACCCAAAATTAGATGATGATTTATTTTTACAAACCAAATATACTTTTGCACAGTGGTACCGACTAGTATTCCAGTGTTTCTCCTCTCCTTTAGTTTCTCTCCATCACTCAGCTAATGTGACCCCAGTATTGATGGAGAGGGGCAGGGGAGAGTCAAACAAGGGGGCCATGCAGGCAACCAACACCCTTCTTATCAACATTGATGGAAGGGCTGGCCATTGTATTGCACTTTCACTTCCTCTTCTCACTTCCTTCTTCCCACTTTCTTTTATTTATTTACCCCGTGTTCGTCACTTTTTTGTATTCTTTTGTTGATTGTGTACACATTTGTCACTGTGTGACTGGTAGGGTGTGGGTCGTCAGGCCTACCCTGAAAGTCTTGGGAGGGGGTGGACATTGCCTTCTGGCTTGGCTCACCCTCTCTCATGAAGGGAGACCCCCACCAAGTACTTGGGTGGGTCTGTTTCTGCAGACCCTCCAGAGAACGTGGTCCATCTGGTTTCGGCCAGACGGGCCATATTGAGTACCTCAGTCCCCGTCTGGAGCATAACGCCCCAGGAGATCAGAGTAAGGTCCTTCCTAGGGAGGACCATAGTACACCCGTTGCACGTTTTGTGTCACTTGTTATGTGTGTGCACTTTTTTTGGCACCGGGTGGAGTTTTTGGGTGTGTTTCACACGGCACTGGCTTAAAAAAAAAAAAATTGATAACATCACTCGTTGTTAGGACGCCGGTGGCTGGAAGGTTGAAATGGTGCACAATAAAAGCCTGTGGCTTTGTGTAACTAAAGCAGACTTGATCCACCTGCTGGCTTGTATACATTTTAGGGCAATTTTTAGGCATTTTGCCAAGGCACACCTGGAGAAACCTCAAAGCACCCTGGTTTAAAAAGGCTGCTATGTACTATCCAGGATGATTCAGTAATTCAGTGCAAAGAGTAAAAAATAATGTGCAAATGGCAATAACCTACAACAGACAGTTAATCTTTTTTTTTTTTAACTGGTCTTATTATAAAAAGGACATGTGATATGTTGCTGTGAGCTGTTGTACTCTAGGAACCTTATTGAATAAGCTTACTTTTTGTAGTAATGTAGATTTTACTATTGAACCTGACATGTGTGATGTTCTATATTTCCTTGTGATCATAGCATCAAAGTATTATCAATGTTTAGTAAAGGCGCTTTGCTGCCACCTAGCAGTGACAAATGAATTACAATGTAAGATCTTCAGCTACAGAATAATACGGTAATCATGTATTTGGTGCCTAGCCACTTGACGACCGCCTCACGCCGATGTACGTCGGCAAAGTGGCACGGACAGGCAAAATCACGTACATGGTACGTGATTTGCCTTCCGCGGGTGGGGGGTCCTATCGGACCCCCCCCGGTGCCCGAGGCGGTCGTCTTTTGTCCAGCGGCGATCGGTGGTGAGGGGGAGACCATCCGTTCGTGGCCCCCCCTCGCGATCGCCGCCGGCCAATCGAATCATTCCTTTGCTGCTGTATGCTAAACAGCAGCAAAGGAAATGATGTCATCTCTCCTCGGCTCGGTAATTTCCGTTCCGGCCCGAGGAGAGAAGACATCAATGTGAGTGCACAAACACACACACACACAGTAGAACATGCCAGGCACACAAAACACCCCGATCCCCCCCCCGATCGCCCCCCGATCACCCCCCCCCCCCCTGTCACAAACTGACACCAGCAGTTTTTTTTTTTTTTTTCTGATTACTGCATAGTGTCAGTTTGTGACAGTTACAGTGTTGGGACAGTTACTGTTACCCCCCTTTAGGTCTAGGGTACCCCCCTAACCCCCCCTAATAAAGTTTTAACCCCTTGATCACCCCCTGTCACCAGTGTCACTAAGCGATCATTTTTCTGATCGCTGTATTAGTGTCGCTGGTGACGCTAGTTAGGGACATAAATATTTAGGTTCGCCGTCAGCGTTTTATAGCGTCAGGGACCCCCATATACTACCGAATAAATGTTTTAACCCCTTGATTGCCCCCTAGTTAACCCTTTCACCACTGATCACCGTATAACCGTTACGGTTGACGCTGGTTAGTTTGTTTATTTTTTATAGTGTCAGTGCACCCGCCGTTTATTACCGAATAAAGGTTTAGCCCCCTGATCGCCCGGCGGTGATATGCGTCGCCCCAGGCAGCGTCAGATTAGCGCCAGTACCGCTAACACCCACGCACGCAGCATACACCTCCCTTAGTGGTATAGTATCTGAACGCATCAATATCTGATCCGATCAGATCTATACTAGTGTCCCCAGCAGTTTAGGGTTCCCAAAAACGCAGTGCTAGCGGAATCAGCCCAGATACCTGCTAGCACCTGCGTTTTGCCCCTCCGCCCGGCCCAGCCCAGCCCACCCAAGTGCAGTATCGATCGATCACTGTCACTTACAAAACACTAAATGCATAACTGCAGCGTTCGCAGAGTCAGGCCTGATCCCTGCGATCGCTAACAGTTTTTTTGGTAGTATTTTGGTGAACTGGCAAGCACCAGCCCCAGGCAGGGTCAGGTTAGCGCCAGTACCGCTAACACCCACGCACGCACCGTACACCTCCCTTAGTGGTATAGTATCTGAACGGATCAATATCTGATCCGATCAGATCTATACTAGCGTCCCCAGCAGTTTAGGGTTCCCAAAAACGCAGTGTTAGCGGAATCAGCCCAGATACCTGCTAGCACCTGCGTTTTGCCCCTCCGCCCGGCCCAGCCCACCCAAGTGCAGTATCGATCGATCACTGTCACTTACAAAAGACTAAAACGCATAACTGCAGCGTTCGCAGAGTCAGGCCTGATCCCTGCGATCGCTAACAGATTTTTTGGTAGCGTTTTGGTGAACTGGCAAGCGCCAGCGGCCTAGTACACCCCGGTCGTAGTCAAACCAGCACTGCAATAAGTGCAGTTCAAGCTGGTGAGGTGGCAAGCACAAGTAGTGTCCCGCTGCCACCAAAAAGACAAACACAGGCCCGTCGTGCCCATAGTGCCCTTCCTACTGCATTCGCCAATCCTAATTGGGAACCCACCGCTTCTGCAGCACCCGTACTTCCCCCATTCACATCCCCAACCAAATGCAGTCGGCTGCATGAGAGGCATTTTCTTTATGTCCTCCCGAGTACCCCTACCCAGCGAACGCCCCCAAAAAAGATATTGTGTCTGCAGCTAGCGCGGATATAGGCGTGACACCCGCTATTATTGTCCCTCCTGTCCTGACAATCCTGGTCTTTGCATTGGTGAATGTTTTGAACGCTACCATGCACTAGTTGAGTATTAGCGTAGGGTACAGCATTGCACAGACTAGGCACACTTTCACAGGGTCTCCCAAGATGCCATCGCATTTTGAGAGACCCGAACCTGGAACCGGTTACAGTTATAAAAGTTAGTTACAAAAAAAGTGTAAAAAAAAAAAAAATATATATATATATATATATATAAAATAAAAAAAAATAGTTGTCGTTTTATTGTTCTCTCTCTCTCTATTCTCTCTATTGTTCTGCTCTTTTTTACTGTATTCTATTCTGCAATGTTTTATTGTTATTATGTTTTATCATGTTTGCTTTTCAGGTATGCAATTTTTTATACTTTACCGTTTACTGTGCTTTATTGTTAACCATTTTTTTGTCTTCAGGTACGCCATTCACAACTTTGAGTGGTTATACCAGAATGATGCCTGCAGGTTTAGGTATCATCTTGGTATCATTCTTTTCAGCCAGCGGTCGGCTTTCATGTAAAAGCAATCCTAGCGGCTAATTAGCCTCTAGACTGCTTTTACAAGCCGTGGGAGGGAATGCCCCCCCCCCCCACCGTCTTCCGTGTTTTTCTCTGGCTCTCCTGTCTCAACAGGGAACCTGAAAATGCAGCCGGTGATTCAGCCAGCTGACCATAGAGCTGATCAGAGACCAGAGTGGCTCCAAACATCTCTATGGCCTAAGA
This sequence comes from Lithobates septentrionalis, assembly GCA_037952835.1. Taxonomy (NCBI): domain Eukaryota; kingdom Metazoa; phylum Chordata; class Amphibia; order Anura; family Ranidae; genus Lithobates; species Lithobates septentrionalis. Next base: position 279,667 of record JBBDGP010003160.1, on the reverse strand, counting down.
AACCGGAAGCTACGAGCATTTTATGACTTAGATTTCGCTGGATGTAAATAGCGCCATTGGGAAATTGGGGAAGCATTTTATCACACCGATCTTGGTGTGGTCAGATGCTTTGAGGGCAGAGGAGAGATCTAGGGTCTAATAGACCCCAATTTTTTCAAAAAAGAGTACCTGTCACTACCTATTGCTATCATAGGGGATATTTACATTCCCCGAGATAACAATAAAAGTGATTAAAAAAAAATAAAAATGAAAGGAACAGTTTAAAAATAAGATAAAAAAGCAAACAAATAATAAAGAAGAAAAAAAAAAAAAGCACCCCTGTCGCCCCCTGCTCTCGCACTAAGGCGAACGCAAGCGGCGGTCTGTCGTCAAACGTAAACAGCAATTGCACCATGCATGTGAGGTATCACCGCGAAGGTTAGATCGAGGGCAGTAATTTTTGCAGTAGACCTCCTCTGTAAATCTAAAGTGGTAACCTGTAAAGGCTTTTAAAGGCTTTTAAAAATGTATTTATTTTGTTGCCACTGCACGTTTGTGCGCAATTGTAAAGCATGTCATGTTTGGTATCCATGTACTCGGCCTAAGATCATCTTTTTTATTTCATCAAACATTTGGGCAATATAGTGTGTTTTAGTGCATTAAAATTTAAAAAAGTGTGTTTTTTCCCCAAAAAATGCGTTTGAAAAATCGCTGCGCAAATACTGTGTGAAAAAAAAAAATGAAACACCCACCATTTTAATCTGTAGGGCATTTGCTTTAAAAAAATATATAATGTTTGAGGGTTCAAAGTAATTTTCTTGCAAAAAAAAAAAACTTTTTCATGTAAACAATAAGTGTCAGAAAGGGCTTTGTCTTCAAGTGGTTAGAAGAGTGGGTGATGTGTGACATAAGCTTCTAAATGTTGTGCATAAAATGCCAGGACAGTTCAAAACCCCCCCAAATGACCCCATTTTGGAAAGTAGACACCCCAAGCTATTTGCTGAGAGGCATGTCGAGTCCATGGAATATTTTATATTGCGACACAAGTTGCGGGAAAGAGACAATTTTTTTTTTTTTTTTGCACAAAATTGTCACTAAATGATATATTGCTCAAACATGCCATGGGAATATGTGAAATTACACCCCAAAATACATTCTGCTGCTTCTCCTGAGTACGGGGATACCACATGTGTGAGACTTTTTGGGAGCCTAGCCGCGTACGGAACCCCGAAAACCAAGCACCGCCTTCAGGCTTTCTAAGGGCGTGAATTTTTGATTTCTCTCTTGACTGCTTATCACAGTTTCGGAGACCATGGAATGCCCAGGTGGCACAAACCCCCCCCAAATGACCCCATTTTGGAAAGTAGACACCCCAAGCTATTTGATGAGAGGTATAGTGAGTATTTTGCAGACCTCACTTTTTGTCACAAAGTTTTGAAAATTGAAAAAAGAAAAAAAAAAAAGTTTTTTCTTGTCTTTCTTCATTTTCAAAAACAAATGAGAGCTGCAAAATACTCACCATGCCTCTCAGCAAATAGCTTGGGGTGTCTACTTTCCAAAATGGGGTCATTTGGGGGGGTTTTGTGCCACCTGGGCATTCCATGGCCTCCGAAACTGTGATAGGCAGTGAAGAGTGAAATCAAAAATTTTCACCCTTAGAAATCCTGAAGGCGGTGATTGGTTTTCGGGGTCCCGTACACGGCTAGGCTCCCAAAAAGTCCCACACATGTGGTATCCCCGTACTCAGGAGAAGCAGCAGAATGTATTTTGGGGTGCAATTCCACATATGCCCATGGCCTGTGTGAGCAATATATCATTTAGTGACAACTTTGTGCAAAAAAAAAAAAAAAAAAAATGTGTCACTTTCCCGCAACTTGTGTCAAAATATAAAATATTCCATGGACTCAATATGCCTCTCTGGAAATAGCTTGGGGTGTCTACTTTCCAAAATGGGGTCATTTGGGGGGGGGGTTTGTGCCACCTGGGCATTCCATGGCCTCCGAAACTGTGATAGGCAGTAAAGAGTGAAATCATAAATTTACGCCCTTAGAAATCCTGAAGGCGGTGATTGGATTTCGGGGCCCCGTACGCGGCTAGGCTCCCAAAAAGTCCCACACATGCGGTATCCCCATATTCAGGAGAAGCAGCAGAATGTATTTTGGGGTGCAATTCCACATAGGCCCATGGCCTGTGTGAGCAATATATCATTTAGTGACAACTTTTTGTAAATATTTTTTTTTTTTTTTTTTTTGTCATTATTCAATCACTTGGGACAAAAAAAAAAAAAATATTCAATGGGTTCAACATGCCTCTCAGCAATTTCCTTGGGGTGTCTACTTTCCAAAATGGGGTCATTTGGGGGGGTTTTGTACTGCCCTGCCATTTTAGCACCTCAAGAAATGACATAGGCAGTCATAAACTAAAAGCTGTGTAAATTACAGAAAATGTACCCTAGTTTGTAGACGCTATAACTTTTGCGCAAACCAATAAATATACGCTTATTGACATTTTTTTTACCAAAAACATGTGGCCGAATACATTTTGGCCTAAATGTATGACTAAAATTGAGTTTATTGGATTTTTTTTATAACAAAAATTAGAAAATATCATTTTTTTTCAAAATTTTCGGTCTTTTTCCATTTATAGCGCAAAAAATAAAAACCGCAGAGGTGATCAAATACCATCAAAAGAAAGCTCTATTTGTGGGAAGAAAAGGACGCAAATTTCGTTTGGGTACAGCATTGCATGACCGCGCAATTAGCAGTTAAAGCGACGCAGTGCCAAATTGGAAAAAGACCTCTGGTCCTTAGGCAGCATAATGGTCCGGGGCTCAAGTGGTTAGAGAGCTTTTATTTTGAAAAAAAAAAAAATTCCTAGCTGCAAATCATGGATCTTTCTGGAGTCTTTAGCTGTTTATTAAAGTGTTTTATTTATGTGCTCCTTTTTGATCTGTTAAATGTAACATTGAAAGTGTTTTATTATACCTGTTTAAAAAAAAAATAGCTGTTCATTCAACCTGAAATCCTGTGAGTTGATAACTGCCTGCACTTTCTGCCTCTGGACTTTTATCAGTTAGCATTGTTCCCTGTTATCTTTGTGGACTACAAAACACCTCCACTGTTGTGGAGAAGAGAGGGAAGTGCTGTATAATCCACAGTGTTTGACAATGCTGCTCAGTACAGTTGTTTCTGTCAGAAACCATGAAATCAGGCTGAGACAGATGTACAGTTAAATCAAACTTGTTTAATAATAAAAAGAACAAATATAGTCAAAACATAGCCAAAGGTCAGTAACCGAAACAGATAGTCAGCCAAGCCAGAAGTCAGGGATCAATGTAGTGGAACAGCAAGCAGGATCTGGAGCCAGAAGGGAAGTCAGCAAAGCATGTCTTGAACAGGATCGCAGTTTCTGTGATGTTGACCAAGGCGAAGGCAGAGCTCCTCTGGACTGGACGCCTTAAGTAGGCAGGACTGTGGAGAGAGATGGGAGCTGGCAATTAGCCAACAGCTGAGCGGCCAGCTCAGAGAAGGAAGGGCTGAGCCCAGCCCTGACAGTTTCCCTAGGGGAAGACATTCTATTAAATGGCAGAATTATTTATTTTTTCAAAAAAGTGTGAAAAAAGAAACTAAATGCAGCCATCACATCTAAAGCCATACACTGAGTGAAATTTGACTGGTCAAACAGGGACTGGACACATTTTACTTGGTGTGTGGCCATTCCAACTCAACAGAAGTTGATAATTTCTGTTAAAAGGACATGGATACTTTTCTCGATCAGTAGCTGCAGCCAGTGCCGGTGTTTTGTCAGATTAGGCGACCCATCAGATTTTGTAACGGAAGTGACCTTCTATCGCTGCCATCTTGGTACACCCCGTACTTGTCCGCAGTAAGGATACAGTGAGAAGGCAGCACGCGGATATCTTGTTACACCCACCGGAGTCTTGCATTTCACACTTATTTTTAACAGTAAACTCATCTTATATAGTGAAATTCAGTATTTTGAAATCCTTCAGACTGTTTTGACTTTGATTTTTCAAAGCAGCGGTGTTCTGTCATATTAGCAAACCTGTGAGATCAGCAGGCTTGCCGAAGCTTTTAAAATGGTGTTCCAGCCAAAATGTTTTTTTAAAAAAAAAAACAGCAGCTGCAAACACTGTAGCTGCTGACTTTTAATAAGGACACTTACCTGTCCAGGGAGCCCGCCATGTCCCCCCCAAGGCTGATCCGTCCATCGGATCGGGTGCAGGCGCCGCCATTCCAACTAAGGGAAACCGGCAGTGGAGCCTTGCAGCTTCACTGCCGGTTTCCGATTGCGCATGCGCGAGTCGCGCGGTGCTTTGTAAATGGGCAGCTTGTCTTCTGGGACACACATAGATCCCAGAAGACAACGGGGGGCTCACCGCAGAAGAGGATGTGACGTCCTCGGCCGCGGCCCGGCTGGATCTGAAGTACTCTTACTACTTACAAAAAAGGTAAGTTAGAAATTAAATTTTTTTTTTTTAAATATGCAAAAACGAGGGGTGGGGTGGTGGTCTTTTGTTTGAGACCACCTCTCAAAATTAGGTGGAACTTGGCTTTAAAATTCAACATCTAAACAGTCAGACGGATTTTTAAATACTGTATTTCACTATATAAGCTGAGTTTACTGTTAAAAATAAGTGTGCAATGCAAGACTCCGGTGGGCTTGCCGTCTTCTCACTGTATCCTTACTGTGGAGGAGTGCGGGGTGTAGCAAGATGGCGGCAACTGAACGTCACTTCTGTTACAATATCTGATGAGTCGCCTAATCTGACGAACCACCTGATTAAACTCGGTGGAAGCCTCTAGGCAGTTGAAACCTTGGGGCTTCGCTCGCAGGTTTCTGGAGGTTTCTCTATGGGATAACCTTGTACTAAGTAGTGTACACGTTGGTCGCTAGATGGAGATGACCATCATTACTGTACATTACACTCATGTAGGTTGCACCAAACATTTTTACAAACTGACAGCTCAAAGATGAGCTTTTAAAGGACAAATTGAATGTAAAGAGCTGAAAAATATATATTTGATAACAGAATAATTTGAGGGATGTCTCACAAATTACCAATCACTCCACAAATGTACTGAATATAGTTGATACGTTATAGAGTACTTGTAGCAAAGTACCTCAGTTTATATATACGGTATATATACTGTATACATATTTTTTTCCTGTTGTGCTCCAGTCCAGTGCCCACCTTGTTCATACGTGTAATAAATTATAGAATGTCATTTTAGTAAAAAAATGGATTTAAAAATAACTTCTACATTTTAACCACTTGCTGACCGCGTAACGTACATGTACTGCGGCAAAGTGGCTCTATTGTGCGAAATCACATACCTGTACGATATTTTGTTTGTGCAATAGCCTCTTGGGGGCGCATGCGCGCCGCCAGAGACCACATCGCGCACTGATTGAACAGTGGGGGAGCCAATCAGTTGGTTCCGTCTGACCCAATGTCCGCCGGCCACCCACGATCATTCCCGAGAGAGGCAGAACGGCGGTATGTAAACAAGGCAGATCGCCATTCTCACAGGGGAGAAGATGGAGATCTTGTGTTCCTGCTAAGCAGGAACACAGATCTCTGTCTTCCCCCAGTCAGAGCAATGCCCACACAGTTAGCAAGCACTCCCAGGGAACACATTTAACCCTTTGATCACCCCTGATGTTAACCCCTTCCCTGCCAGTGTCATTAGTACAGTGACAGAGCATTTTTGTTAGCACTGATCACTGTATTGGTGTCACTGGTCCACAAAAAGTGTCACTTAGCGTCAGATTTGTCTCCAGCAATGTCGCAGTCCTGCTAAAAATCGCTGATCACCGCCATTACTAGTGAAAAAAATAAAATACAATAACAATTCCATAAATCTTTCCCATAGTTTGTAGACGCAATAACTTTTGCGCAAACCAATCAATATATGCTTATTTGGGATTTTTTGTTTATCAAAAATATGTAGCAGAATACATTTTGGCCTAAATTGATGAAGAAATTAGATTTTTACATTTTTTTTATTGGATGTGTTTTATAGCAGAAAGTAAAAAAATATTGTGGGTTTTTTTCAAAATTGTTGCTTTTTTGTTGTTTATAAAGCAAAAAATAAAAACTGCAGAGGTGATCAAATACCACCAAAAGAAAGCTCTATTTGTGGGAAAAAAAGGACATCAATTTTGTTTGGGTACAGCATTGCACGACCGCGCAATTGTTAGTAATGCAGTGCCGTATCGCAAAAAATGGCCTGGTCATTAAAGGGGTAAAACCTTTTGGGGCTGAAGTGGTTAAACTGCTGCTAGCTGTAATCTCCCCAAACTGACAAAAAATACAATATCCTTTCTATGTGGCCATGGCAATAGTTCTGTTTGTAGATTGGGTTTCCCAGTATTCTCATACCCCCTACTGAGAGAGCTAAGAGAAGCCGGAGTTTCACTTCAGTTACAAATAATACACAAATGAAGCACATGGGACATCCTGTCCTCTCTGTCCTCGGCTGGGTTCCATGTACGTATACATTTCTGTTCTCTATGGTTTCCGGCCATCATTGATTCTGCAAGACTCACTATTCACCCTCTTGGAATTAGAGATCCTGATTATTGCCAGTGCTTTTATAAGATCATTTGTTTATTCACCTAAAATAAACATTTATTACTCTATTTGTCACAAATGTTTCTTTTTTAATAAAATTAAGTCTTTAGGCCCTTTGCACACAGGACCCTTTAGCTGCAGATTATTTTTCCTGGCATTAAAGTGCCTGGCAGGGACAAGTGCAGCATCCCACACCGCTGTCTGCAGCCTGTCAAAGTCTATGGAAGGCTGCGGCAGGATGGGGACAAAAGCTGTACCCATTGGTACCCACATTTACAACCCTATGTGTTTGGGGACAAATGCCCAAAACACAGGTCTTCTTTGTTCCAGGCATTCATCTCTGACTGCATAGGGCCAAAAACAGGGGCACCACTCAGTACAGCTTTCATCCCTTGTCCAGCCGCAGTCTTCCATAGACTTGGGCAGACTGCCTGCCCTGGGGCTGGATGGTGCATCTACCCCTCCTGGGTGCACTGCAGCCCGACAGCCTAGTGTGCAAGGGGCCCCTATCTATTGGACTGTCCGAATAAGGAATTCAGAGCTGTCCTTACTTCTACATATCAGCAATCATTTTCAAATTTTCATTCACCAAGGGACAGTTTCCCATGGCGAGTTCCTATCTGTTTGTTTGCTATAAACTGAGACAACTCACCCTGAAGCCAACAGTTAGGTAGATATATACTAAGGTACAATACTAGGGCACTGGAAGACTGGGTATGTGGATTTTCTCTGAGTTGCAGTACCGGCGATTTGTGAACCTAGGTGAATGTTGGAGTTGGTGTCTTGATATCTGTTCCGGTTAATAAATATTCATCAATCATCATTGTCATGAGTAACAAATACAAAAATGGCTCTAGAAACACTGGAGGTGTATTTATTGAAAATTTTCAGATATTCATTCTGTGAAACTGCACATTTGATATGTGCTAACAGGGGGAAAAAATTAAATGTTATTAGGTTATTTTCTTTCCAGGTCGAATGTTTTGCATTCAAACAGGATACAGTGAGTCAGAAAAATACCACAATATGACCACTAGAGGGAGCAGACAATTATAGTAAATAAGTATTTATTTTTATATAATCATCAGTTCCATCTAGTGGTCATAATGCAATATTTTTCCTGAACTCTTAAAGAGGAAGTAAACCCTTGTGGGTTTTACTTACTCTTTATTTCCCTGTAAAGGTAAAGCACGATCTGCCCTTTCTAAAGTATGCATGCGCCGTAGACTTTTTTGTAAATATCTCCTAAACTGTGGAGGTTTAGGAGATATTTCAAGCACCTACAGGTAAGGCTTAATATAGGCTTACCTGTCGGTAAAAGTGGTTGTACAGGGTGTACAACCACTTTAAAGGTTAAATGCCAGTGTATTTAACCACTTCAGCCACGGAAGGATTTGCCCCCTTAATGACCAGGCCATTTTTTGCGATACGGCACTGCGTCGCTTTAAATGACAATTGCGCGGTCGTGCGATGCTGTACCCAAGCAAAATTGACGTCCTTTTTTATCCACAAATAGAGCTTTCTTTTGGTGGTATTTGATCATCTCTGTGGTGGTTTTTTTTTGCGCTATAAACAAAAAAGACCAACATTTTTATTTTTTTTTACTTTCTGCTATAATACATATCCAAAAAATATATATATATAAAAAACAAATTTATTTATCAGTTTAGGCCGATATATATTCTTCTACATATTTTTGGTAAAAAAAATTGCAATAGGCGTATATTGATTGGTTTGTGCAAACGTTATCGCATCTACAAACTATGGGATAGATTTAGAGACTTTTATTTTTTTAATTGTTTTTACTGATAATGGCGGTGATCTGCGATTTTTAGCAGGACTGGAATCCTGCGGCGGACAAATCTGACCCCAAATGATGCTTTTTGGGGACCAGTGACATTATTACATTGATCAGTGCTAGAAAAATGCACTGATTAATGTAAAAATGACACTGGCAGGGAATGGGTTAACACTAGGGGGCGATCAAGGAGTTAAGTGTGTTCCCTGGGTGTGTTCTAACTGTGGGGGGATGGACTACCAGGGACATGACAGAGATTGCTGTTCTCGATGACTGGGAACAGTAGATCTCTGTCATGTCACTAGGCAGAACAGGGAAACGCCTTGCCTCTCCCCACTGCAATCATGGGTCTCCAGCGGACATCGAGTCTGCACGACCCGCGGGCACGCACCCGCTATCCTCCCTGCACAGGCCGACCTACAGGTACGTCGGTTCTCACAGGAGAGCCGACCTGCCGTAGTAGATCTGGTGAGCTGATCGGCTAGTGGTTAAGGTGATTTTAAACCCTCAGTTTTTTTAAGTACTTTTGGCAGCTGATTTAATAAGTATGCAGCTTCTTTACCTTTTAACCTTTTGCTTGTGTTCCAGTTGTGGAACACAATGATTCCATTGAAAGTCAGAATCCAGCTGGTGCCATGACTGCTGCACCAGGTTTCTTGTTTCAGGGTGGCTCCTTTCTCTTGCGGAATCCTATGAAGCCACCCTTGTATGCAGGGACTAGGGTTCTGCCTCCCTACACTGTGTGCATCAATAGAAACACACAGCCTTGTAGCCTAGAATGACATGGCACTCCTCCTCCTCCTCCCATCTTTCTTCTCTGAGCTAAGAGACTGACTGGAGACTGCATTGTCCACTGTTAGCACTATCCTGTGATGACTGGAAGTTCAGGGAAGCAGCACTGAGAGATCAGGAGACAGCAGCATTGCAGGGTGAAAACTGCAGATAATGAGTTAAGAATTGTAAAAAATTGTTTACAGGGAAATGTTTATTTTTTTGTGCTCAATGTGTTAAATTAAAAACAAATAAGGATTTAATACTACTTTAAGTCTGAATGCAAACTTGTGTTATTTCTAACAAATAGTTGTTTTCATCAGCAATTCATGTTGCATCTGTTTAATTAATGTTGTGTAGAGAACACTGATGTATTTTATATTTTATAACGTTCACTCAGTTCTCTTAGCAGAATGGATCCATTGTGAAATCATTTTTATATAACTGCCAGATTGATGGCCGGTCCCATAAGCCAGTTTTATCATGAGCTGCAGCAGGATAAGGGCTGGAATGTTCATTTAAACGTTGCAGAGAGCATGCAACCGTCTCCAGACTGCTGCAGAACAGGTGGTGCTGTAACAAGGGTATGCTTGGGTTGCTATGGCAACAGAACTCTCCTGTTCCTATCCATAGATCTCAGCAAACTGCAGATATTTTTCAGATAAACTGCTGAAAAACAGTATGTGAGAAATACAAATGTAAACTGTTAGGAACTGTACAGAAGCAGTTAGCCATACAGTATGCCAGATACAAATGTTGTAAAACACAAGCTAACTCCATATGTTTATTAAATACTTATGTGGACACAAATATGAACCAATCTTCCCACTTACCCCAACTGTGAAGTGTCCCTCTCCACTGAGCTAACTTTTATTCTATTTGAATTGCTTCCACAAAGACGTTTTACGTTCTACATTATCTAGCATCAATTTCCAGGGACACGCAGATGCTAAGCAGTGTATTTATAAAAACATTTGCAGAGCTATTTGTCCTGTGAAACTGCACGTGCACGCATTTTGTGCGAATGGGGGCAAAAAAATTATTGCTGTTAGCCAATTTTCTCTCCGGGTCGAATGTTCTTCATAAAGTGAATCAGGAAACTACTACAACATTAGATGGAGCTGATGACCATAGGAAATAAATAAATATAATATACTTGAATATAAGCCGACTTTTTCAGCACATTTTTTATGCTGAAAAAGCCCCCCCTCGGCTTATAATCGAATGAGGGTCTCAAGTGAGGGTGCAGCCTCACTGTGCCCATCTGCAGCTGGACCTTTGATAACCAAGACAGCGGGTGTCTCCCACTGTGTTATGCAGTCTGTTCATCGGCCGTCCACTGTAACAAAGCCCCGCCTCCTCCTCGTCCTTGATAGACGAAACACTGATACAATGCTGAATCAGTGTTCCGTCTATTACGGACGAGGAGGGGGGGCGGGGCTTTGTTACAGTGGACGTCCACCGAACAGACTGCATGACACAGCGGGAGACACCCGCTGTTTTGGTTATCAAAGGTACAGCTGCAGATGGGCACAGTGAGGCTGCAGATGGGCACAGTGAGGCTGCAGATGGGCACAGTGAGGCTGCAAATGGGCACAGTTAGGCTGCAAATGGGCACAGTGAGGCTGCAGATTGTCACTGATGATACAGTTGTGCACAGTGAGGCTGCAGATGGGCACAGTGAGGCTGCAGATGGGCATTGTTTTCCCAGTAGCTGCTGCATTTCCCACCCTAGGCTTATACTCGAGTCAATATGTTTTCACAGTTTTTTGTGGAAAAATTAGGTGCCTTGGCTTATATTTGGGTCGGCTTATACTCGAGTATATACGGTAATTAATTCTTAAAATCAAAGGCAGGTCCATCCTTTTGTTGCAAACCTTGGACCCCAAAACCCTTTAACCTTGCCCAGAAGCCCTCCTCACAATGAAAAGGGCAGTGGGGGTCCAATCTGTAATTTCAGGGGCTACAAAATAGACTTTTTGTATCTTTGCACCCTCCTTGGTTCTTAATCTCTAGTCTGCCAGCTTTGCCTCAAAGATAAGCATATTTGTGCCCCACCCTGAGTCATGTTCAGGCACACGGAGTGGTGACTCGGTTGAATTGATGATAGGCAACTCCTATCCTCATATTGATTAGTGGTTCCAAATGAATAATATCTACTGCAGTAGGGAACAGACACAAAAGATACGCTCAGCATCTTTCCAAATTACTGTTCTGCTTTATTATGACGCAATTGAAGGTTTTTATGCACATGATTACGTAGGTATCACATTAATATTACAATTGTAGGTTTATGGTAACAAGGGGCGTTACATAGGCAGGCTAATTCTAATCAGGACTCGAAAGAATGTAAACATTTACTGAAAACATTATTAGTGCCGTGTGCACAGTGAGGGCAGAGTGCAATACATACAAAATACAATACAATTATATACAGAACTTACAAATTTCCATTACAGTCTCCCCTCTTTTGATCAATATTTTGATCACTAACCATACCTGCTATCACCTTTAACCTGGAACCTCCACATGCTTAGGTGGAGGTAGTCCTGGCCAAAGAGGCAAAAAAAAACTCCATTGTGGAGAAAATAATAGCTGAGCAACTTTTTCATTACCAAATGACTTTTCATTGTGAAAAACAAATGATTGATAAGACATATTTACAGAGTACTGGCTATACACTCCTGTGGCCAGAATGGCCTTCTAGCTTAATTGTTGGCATGCTGACTTATCAGCACATGTAAACACAGACAATTCTACATAAAATGGAAGACGTACAAAAGACAAGATATGACTTCAACATGGCTAAACTACTTTTCAAATATATATATATCCCTTACAATTAAAGTAATTTAATCAAAAAGTACCCTAGACTGTGATCACAAGAGGGAAACAAATCAAACACAGAGATTTCTTTAATTAAGTCATTTTTGCAGTATCTGGTGTGGATCCAGGTGACTTTTCCTTCAAGTTTTGCAAAAACTGTACATGAAATAGATGCTGTATTGAGTCTCCAAACATTTCCTTATATATAAATGTCTCTTAACAATCCAAAAGTCACCTGGCTTTAGTTTTAGATCCTTCCAAACTTTTAGGATCTGGAATTAGGGAGAAAACACATAAATAAGTTTGTAAAAAACCTTAAAAGATCATCAACATTCTCTGAGATCCGAATGGAGGACTTCAGCTGCTGAGACAAAATATAAGCAAGTGAGTAACACACTCCCAAACAAAATCTCATAGGGAGAGAGTCCAATATCCCCCTTAGAGGCTTCATAAAATATAAGAAAACATTCAGGCAAAAGTTTTCTAGTTTCTTACTCTACTTTGTCTGCTACATTGTAGACAGTAAGGGGTGTAAAAATAAAACCTCAAAACTTCTAGTAAGGACTCTCCTATAAAAAATGATTTCCTCTGTTACTCTCTGTACTTTCTGCACTCTATATTTACAAACTACTTCTGATAACACTTTTTACTGTGGCCTTTGCAGTAGCATTTGCCACTGGACATCCAAAAAACATGTCCATACAGACAAAATGCATACTCGTAAGATCCTGACTTGGGCATCTGGATATATCTTTTTTGTAATCTCTGGAAGGGATGTTGAGCTTTTGGTAACACCTTTGGTAACAGGTAAAACAAGAAGTGGTATGTTATAAAAACAACTGTGGAGAACCCTGGCTCTATCCCACGCTCATTTACTAAGGCAGCCATAACTGCTTGTGACTGATGACACGGTCCATGTGTCAAGCTGAAGGGAAAAGAGTGGCTGGCAGACATAAATGATCACCTTTTCCAAAGTCCTGTTTCATAAGAAGTTGCCCCCTGTGGACCACTTGTTCTTCTCGTTCTGGGGTCCTTAAAGTTGAATTATTAATCCCAGCTATACTGGACCAGAACTAGGGTGGAATCTGTGAGTTGCACAGACCCATCAAGTGTCCGGGGCTGTAAATGCAGCATCCTTAGAGTCACCTGGTCTGCTTCCATGTGTGAAAGTTAATATGGCTACCTCAGCAAGAAGCTGGAAGGCTGAAAACAGCCAATCAAATTAACTTGGCATGCTTTATTGGTTTACCTGCCGAAGTAAAAACAAACTTCTGGCCCTTCAAATGGAACCAAAAGCTCTCTATATCTCGACTATCTATATAAATATACACTCTTTTTATAGCTCACAGGCTTTGCTAAAACATGGAGCTCTGCTTCTTGAGCTGGGGAAAAAGGATCCAATGACTTTGAATACAGAGTATCCTTCTGGGTGGTAAACTGCATACTCAAATCTACAAAAAATGTAATATCTGGGTCTTCAGGGAGTGTGTCCCGCACTGGGCTCACAGCAGCTGATTCCTACGTCATCAATTTAACACATGCGTCTTTTCCTTTCTTTTGAATAAATGTACGCATTTTTCATTGTTAGATTTGTACATAAACAAACTCATATTTTAAACCTTTCATTAGACAAACATTTAGTTAGCTGTAAATTTGCTGCACAGAATGTCGGACCATTAAAAATTAAATGTTTGACCAAAACAATATCTAACTTTGTCTAATAGCACCTTTGCATAAAAGCTACAGCTCTGATATATCGGGGTAAACCCTTCATTACTGGGTCCAGCTTGCATAAATATATTACAATGTCTTGTTTTCTATCACACTATTTGTGTAAGAACTCCAGTTTCATGTTTCAAAAGACAACTTTTTCCTGGCAATATTATAATAAATGATAACAATACCCTGTGGTCATGCAGAGATGTCCATAAATCCAAAACTATTCTTCTGCTTATACCACTGTACTTTACAAGAAAAAGGGGCACATCATTTCACAATCCACACATTCTGCTTTGGATTTCAAAAATAAAAATAAATAAAAACAAAAGGACCAATCTGTATGATGGACCAGAAAGCATCAAAAACTATAAAACAACTGGCTGCAGGTGGCATCTATCCTAACAGGGTGTGTGGATTTGATGTGATGGGTCTGTTATATTTAAATTTCATTTATTATTACTCTTACATCATGGACCGCACATCAAGTTATTATCAAGAACCTTGAAATTTCATTTTTGTAGAAGAACTTCTTATGTATCCCATCCATCTTGGCTTTGTTAAATATTATGGCAGCTTTATTCAAAATAACAACCTCATCTTAATCTTTTTTTCTCTCAATAAGGGCTTATTGTATAAATGTAAAATTACAAAATTGTTATCTTAATCTAAACTAATCCCATTTTTACAAATTTCCCCAATAACCTGGATTTCATTTCCAACCAAAGGTTGTCTAAACCAGTTTCATTATATCTATATAATTGTTAAACTCATATTAGAAATTAATACTCATTATTACTTAATTTTACTTAATTTCCCTTTTTTAAATGCACTGTTTCCACTATCAAAGGATATTCAATTTGTGTAATACACGGTTAAATGTAACCTTCATTTTACCATGTTTGGAAAACAGATTCAAAATAATTGTGATCACATTGTTTACCATTAGATTCGTTAACCCGGCACATTTTGTTATAAATGTTTTGTCTAAAAAACAGAAATTGGCATGGTGTCCTTCCAGCTTATCACTGACCTCTCATCCCAGCCACATTTCTTTCAGGAGAGCACAAAGGAGGGGGTCACATCTGCGTACATGACACACACAAGCAATAGAACTAAAGGTCCCAGCATTCGCACACACATACAATATCTCTCTAAAATCGCTTACATTTTTCCCATTTGTACACAACACATGCATATCATTCTCTCACTTTCTTTTAACTCTTTAATATTTCCCTGCCTAAATTCTGCTTTCCTTATTTTGTTTAAATAACTTTTATATCTAGCTTCTATGATTCTATGATCAGATGGGGAGCCACAGTGCTCACCCCATCTTCCCTCTCTGACAACATATAAAGTATTCTGTTTTACCTCTCATTTCTCTGTTTCTGACTTTTACTAGTTGTAGTGCCTGATCCCAAATTCATCCCACAACTTAACATGAAAATGTCCCTTTCTGTCTAGTTCTAATGTCACCCTTGATCCATCCTGCTCACATTGATAGCTGTTTCTCTAGCTGTTTACTCTGCATGATTCTTAGTCCCTGTGGACTTTGGTAACCCAGTTACCCATTGTGGATCCCTGTCCACTCTAACCATTAATCTAGGGGCTCAGTATAGGAGGAACCACACCTTCGGTTCATATATAGCGCTTCTCTTGCGCTGGGCATTTTTGAGGGTCTCTTACCCTTCATTCCCTTACTTAATTCAATGCCCATAATGACTGGCCAGTCTTCTCTCTTCTCTACTTGTGCCTATACCCTCTTGCCTCTAAACTACTTTATCTAGCAGATGTACTACATATACCTGTGAACAGTACTATTCTTCCCTTTCTTATTTATAACACTCCGATGGACAATAGACAGGGACAACATAACATATAACCACCAATCAATACAGTTCGATTAAGGGGAGTAAAATAGGTACCCTTTGTCCCGAAAATGCCTTACCGATCAAGGAAGTCTGATAACTCAAATGTAAGCAAAAGGCTTACCTCAGCCGGCTGATTATCAGAAATTCCCGGATCGTCTCAAGCTCCTCGTTTCGGATACTCAGGGTCACCTGGAATCCCCTCCTAAGGCAAAGCTCGCCATGCATGACTCGGTTGAATTGATGATAGGCAACTCCTATCCTCATATTGATTAGTGGTTCCAAATTAATAATATCTACTGCAGTAGGGAACAGACACAAAAGATACGCTCAGCATCTTTCCAAATTACTGTTCTGCTTTATTATGACGCAATTGAAGGTTTTTATGCACATGATTACGTAGGTATCACATTAATATTACAATTGTAGGTTTATGGTAACAAGGGGCGTTACATAGGCAGGCTAATTGTAATCAGGACTCGAAAGAATGTAAACATTTACTGAAAACATTATTAGTGCCGTGTGCACAGTGAGGGCAGAGTGCAATACATACAAAATACAATACAATTATATACAGAACTTACAAATTTCCATTACAGTGGTAATCCCAGTTCCTGCAGAGGAAAGGTTCAAAGGGTTTCACTTGAACCTATTCTCAGCCCTTAAACCAAATGAGGCACTTGCCTCATTTTGGACCTAAAATCTGTAAGTAGCATGTCCCCAAATTCTGCATGAAGTCTGCAAGATCATCACTTCTCTCAGATCAGGGGAATTTCCCTTCCCACTTCACATTCCAATCTTTCCTGCCCAATAACACTTTATATGTTTTGATGTGGGAGACCAACATTTTCAATATGTGACCCTGCCACTTGGACTCTCCTCTGCACCATAAGTCTTCACAAAAACGCTTGTTCCACTCCTCATCCTGCTAACATCTTCGGGATTAACTGGACAACCTTCTGCTGAAAGATTCCTCAGCCATAATTCTGTTTTAAAACACAAACTTTCTGATGGCTTATCAACTTTAAGAAGTCCGCCACTCCTCACCTGGAGTATTAGGGGGATCATCTTGAAGTTTTCCTTCTTTAGGAAAAGATTGCTTCCTGAGGTCCAACTGTTGGACTCTCAGATCAACCAGGCCTTGTGGTGGCCTCCTTCAAGTTGGTTCCCTTTGCTCAGTTCAACTTAAGACCTTTACAGCTCAACATTCCCACAATGTGGGACAAGCTGGTTCTCTCTCTCAATTTGGCATGGTGGACTTCCAACTCAGCCCTAGTATCCAGGAAATCATTCCTTTCCTCTCCCTGGAAGGTGGTAATGATGGATATAAGCCCAATGGGCTGTAACAGGATCTATCATTTCAACATGAATTCTAGTGATCCTCATCACTTCAAATTGGCCCAAGAGAACGTGGTACACTGATATACACAGACACCTGGTGGATGATCCTTGCTTCTTCCAAACAGGACAGACCTCCTGTCACAGGATAGTTTTAATCACATGGCTGTTAAAACCCAGGTCCTAAAGGATAAGGGCATTGCTGACTCTGTTATTCCCACCTTGCACAAGGCAAGAAAATCTTCCACTCGTAGGGTCTACCATTGTACCTGGAGGGCCTACCTTGGCTGGTGTGAGAGCAGGCACCTCAACCCCCAGATATATTCTGTTCCTTACATCCTGGCCTTCCTCCAGTCTGGTCTAGACCAGCATCTGACTCCCAGTACTCCAAAGGGACAGGTTTCTGCTTTATCCATTCTATTTCCACAAACCTTTGGATTCCCACTCTCTTGTCAAGACCTTTAGGAATGTACTCATGTTAATCCCCCATTCCAAACTCTGTGTCTCCCTAGGATCTGAATCTCGTACTTTTAGTTCTTCAAAAACCATGCTTTGAATAATTTGGTATAGCTCTTTGGGGATCTCATGCCTATGGTGGCTTTTTTGGTGCCTATTACCTCCATCAGGCTTGTCGCAGAGTTACCAGCTCTTTCCGTAAAGAGCCTTTTTTTGTCTTGCATACCAACAAGGTGGTCCTTAGACCCAGGAGACCCAGGCCCTCCTTCCTCCCCAAGATAGTCTCTTTCTTTCAACTCAGTGAGGACATGATCTTCCTTTCCCTATATCTCGCCTGAAACACATTTTCTGCAGTTTTCTATGTTGTTGCCCAGCCCTCAGTTTATTGTTTGGGGTTATCCCATGGTCTATGACTTCCTGTGCTGTGTTCTATACTGTATGATTACAATAATGGGACTTTTTGGCTTACCAGTAAATTCCATATCTTGGAGTATGTAAAAAGACACAGATCCTTCCTGTCTATTCCTTGTTTCTCCTTATTGCTTTCAACAAAACTGCAGCCCCACAGAGTTTGTGGGGTTATAGGAGGGTGCACTGAGGGCATTCCCTGCAAAACTTTTGCCAGTGTCCAATCACCTGAAGGTAGTGACATATAGATCATGGTCTATGACTTTGTGTTTTGTACTGTACTTGAAGATTTGGAATTTACTAGTCAAAATTCCAATGTTTGTGGTCTCCTAGACCTAAACAAGCTTTTAACCTTTCAGTGTGGCTAGGGCCCCATTGCATGGAATCCTTTTTGTTTTCCCCAGAGTTCAGCTTTAAATCTATATGGTGGGATGGAATACAGTTTGTGACAGTGACTTTTTTATATTCCAAGCTTTAAGGAATAACACAGATCCTTCTGTGGATGCGTATGGAAAGCTCTACTGCATCACAAACTAGATTACTAACAAAAGGGAAGGGGGTAGACTGGTGCATTACAGCAATGTCTGGAGGAAAAGCTGAAATACTGAGTATGAGCAAGCAGGCTGTGCTTCCCAAAAGCATCTCAAGGATAATCTTTTTAGTTTTGACCAGAATGTTCATTTAACGCAGAACTCCAGTCAAAAATAAAAATAAATACATCAGTAAAAGATAACAGGTAAACTGAAAGATGACAAAACCAGCTTTTGCTGCAATTTTCAGTTTCAAGCCAGAGATTTCTCCAACAATACATTTTTCTGCCTCTAGATGTCCACAGTTTAATACCCAGCATCTTTTAACCCACTTCCTCTGAGCCCAGGTTGTCCTAGACCTGTCAGCACAGTGAGTATACAGGCATGAGGTTATCTCTCTGTTACTCTGCATTCTCCTCCTATCAGTACATGAACTGTACGGCTTCTTGTACTGCTTTTTCCTCTCACACTCCAGACCTAATGCACAAGGACTGCAAGAGGCTGCTACCATGTCACATTCAGGTACTTGCACTGCTTGTATTTAAAAAATAAATGTAAAAATGTTTTAAGGCAGAACTTTACTCCCAAAGGGAAGTTAGTTCTGTTTAAACAATCCCCTCCCGAGGCAGAATTGTATGTTTTACTTATTGGCTTCACCTTCTGCTGACATTCTGGCCTAGACCAAAATACTGTGTACCTTGTCCTGCAGCCTCTTGGGATACTTACATTACATCTCCCAGGAGGCTGCATGATTGAACAAACAGAGTGGAATGAGGGTGGGCTGGAGGGCAGGTCAGAGGGAGAGCCCGGCCTGTCATCGGTAGCTGGCTGTCTGCATCGGGGAAAAAAATAGAATTGCTTAGTGAGAGGGAAGAGGGGAAAATAAAAACAACATGGGGTGTAGAAGCTGAGTACACCTTCAAAGTGGTTCTGGGGCCTAAAGCGCCAGCGGGGGACCCCAGAAGAAGAGGATCAGGGCTGCTCTGTGCAATAGCATTGCATAGAGCAGGTATGTATAACATGTTTGTTATTTTTATTTAAAAGAACCCAAAGGTTTAATATCACTCATTATGATGCTGCATTAAAGTGGTTGTAGAGGCAGAAGTTTTTTTTTATCTTAATGCATTCTATGCATTAAGATAAAAAGCCTTCTAAGTGCAGCAGCCCCTCTCAGCCCTTCTAATATTTACCTGAGCCCCATCCCTATCCAGCAATGTTGCATGAGAGACTCGGCTGTTCAGGACTCTCCCTCCTTATTGTCTGAGATGGTAGCGAAGTGACATTGACTCCTGCTGCTGTCAAAGTCAGTGAGCCAATGAGGAAAGAGAGGGCCTGGCTGCGGCTCCGTGTCTGAATGGACACACAGAGCTGTGGCTTGGCTTGGGTGCCCCTATAGCAAGCTGCTTGCTGTGGGGGCACTCAACAGGTGGGAAGGGCCGGGATCACCGAAGAAGGACCAGAGAAGAGGAGAATCTGGGCTGCTCTGTGCAAAACCACTGCATAGAGCAGGTAAGTATAACATGTTTGTTATTTTTAACAAACAAAAAAACAGAGACTTTGGTATCACTTTAAAGGAGAAATACAACCAATGCTCGTTTGGCTGTACTTCTACTGTGGACCACAGAAGTGCAGTTCATTCTGCACTCCTGTGACCCGTTTTCAGGGTGAAGCCCGCTGTCAGCTGACGTCACAGAGTCAGTCCAGTCTCAGGCAATATCGCGACAATGAAGTCGGGATCCGTACACATGCCTGGCCCGGCACCTAGCTCTGCCTCTCAGCGAGCCAGCGAGAGCATGAGCCAGCCGCTTCCGCCCCCTCCACAGCCCAATGTACCAGTAAGCGAGGGGGGGCAGAACAGAGAGCAGTGACTAACAGTCACCAGCTCTCTGCTCAGGGAGCTCTGAGAACTGAGCGATCGGTGGTGTTTGATCGCTCGGCTCTCACTGTTAGAGCCAGCAGGGGACAGATATTGCATCCACCTAGGCATAGGTGTGAGCGGCCCATTGCATTAGGGTGTGCACCCCAAAAACAAACATGTCTTTCTCTGCAGCCTCAGCTGCACTGGACAGTGAATGAATGGGAAGTGCTCTGTACTGAGCCGCTTCCTGCTCATTCACAAACTGAATAATAATGAACACTTATGCTGGCCATACACTATGTGAAAAATTGGCCGAAATTCGGTCATTTATACAGTTCATTCGTTTTTTGGCCAGTTAATGGGCACAAAATCGGTAATCACTGGGATGTTTCTGAGCTGAAAAAACTAAGGACAAGTTTGGAAAATTTTCTGCCGAACGAACAATAAATTGAAAGGTTAATGTGTTTCCCATCCAAACTGTTTGCACTAGGCATATGTAAAAAAAATGAACAAAAAACGGATTAATTTATGTCCATTGAATTATTTATCGGTCATTACAGGATGGCACTATCGTTTGCTCTCACGGCCGAATTTTTCGGTTTTCGAAAATGGGTTTTTTGTATAGTGTATGGCCAGCATAATATAGTAAAACACTTTGCTAGGCTTCAGCTATGAATGAACACAGTAAGTGAGTGTGCTCATCCTGAAACATCAACAGCCGGGGGAGGGGGGTGTGTGTGAGCCAGCAGCGCTGCGGGGGGGCACAACACGGGGGGAGGCCCGGGCAGTAGGGTAAATCGGCACTGATTGGGGTGTGCCCAGGCACACCTGGCACACCCCCTGTGCACGCCTATGCACCTATGTAAGTATCATTCTGAGAAAAATAGAAAATTATATCTGCCTAGAGTCTAGCTGTAGCCTCCCTGACGGTATTCCCGAGTGTGGCTCAAGGTTACATTTCGGTCCCATTAGCGGTAACCCCGAGCCACACTCCGGATTACATCTCAGGATCCTGGTGTGGTGTTACTTACCTTGTCCCCAGGATCCTGCGATGTCCCCCGCAGTGTCTGCGGGCTCTGTCTCCCCTGAAGCCTCTCCGTGCCAGGCTCCGTTCCCTGCGAGCGTCGCGACGCACGGAGGTGGAGCCTGGCGGCAAATTCAAAAAAATTTACAAACCATAACACATACAGTACTGTAATCTTACAGATTACAGTACTGTATGAAATTATTTTACACCCCTTTTGTCCCCAATGCTTTGGCCCATGCCCTGCATGCAGTTTTATATTATATATACTGTTCTTTCTGCCTGGAAACTGGAGATTGTCCATAGCTACCAAAAAGTGTCCCTTTACATCAAAAATGGCTTTAGACCAGCTAGAAAACAGCGATAGTAAATTAGAACACTTGCAGAATTGAGCGATAGTGAATCGTGGGGAAATGTATTTTATTATTATTATATTATTATTTTTTTTAATTATTTATATTTATTTATTATATTATAATTTATGTTTTTGTGTTTTAAACTTTATCATACCCGGGATATCTACTAGACTCTTGTTTGGACAGATTTAAGTGTGTTATTGTTAAGAATTACAGGCCTACAATATAAAACGCCAAATTTCCATGCAAAATAATTGTACCGCTTTCACCACCTAAAATCCGAAATAATCATACCGCCAGGGAGGTTAAAGTGCAACTTTACCTTCACTCCAGCAATGCGGTGTCCGCAAGCTTTCCCACTGGCCATTGACATCTTCGGCCGGTCTTCTTCTGGGTTCAGATCTTCAGCCTTCTTGATTGGTGGGGCCAGGATGATGCAACTCCCACCTTTCATGGGAGTTCATTTATCTCAGCAGATGCCAAAATTGTATACGGAAAACAAGCAGGTAAGAATACTTTTATACAGAAGAGACATATTATGAAAGTATTCTAACACCTAACAAACAACTCAATTTTTATTGTTCCCATCTCCTCATATTCTTGAAGTGGAACTTTACTTACAAAATAAATATTGGTGATCAGGCAGGCTTTTTATTGCAGAAGAGACATTTGGGTCAATTTACTAAAACTGGAGAGTGCAAAATCTGGTGCAGCTCTGCATAGAAACCAATCAGCTTTCAGGTTTTATTGTCAAAGCTTAATTGAACAAACAGAAGTTAAAAGCTGATTGGCTACCATGCACAGCTGCACCAGATTTTGCACTTTCCAGTTATAGTAAATCAACCCCCATTATGTCTCTTCTGCTATAAAAAGCCTGCCTGATCACAAATATTTATTTTCTAAGTAAAGTTCTACTTTAAGTATATGAGGAGATGGGAACAATTAAAATTGAGTTGTTTGTTAGGTGTCAGAATCTATTAGTTACTCATCAGTGCAGTTTGTTCATCTAACAACCTAATGTTTATTCAATGTCACTAAACTGCGCTAGATTGTGTCAAGATCATTGGCCAAATTAAATGGACACAAATCAACCTGATGAGTAATGAAATTTGAAATCTGCTTTGTAAATAGCACTACTTGTTAAGCTGATGTTGATGTAAACCGTGCACCCGATGAATACATGTTTTTAAATGTAGAGAGTTGTCATCTCCTGGCTACCTCTCTGTACAGCAACGGTGTCAGCTGCAACAAATGATGTTGTCATGGCTCTGCTGACAGTAGACTTTGTGGAGGTGCTGATGTGCCCTGGGGAACACTGCCGTAAAATCATTCAGCCATTACTGCCTTTACACCAAAAATCTGTCAATACAGAGGGATCAGAGGTGAAAAGCAAATGAGATCAGCAACTTAAAAGGCGCTATAGAGGATCCAAATCGTGGTAAAACTACAGGAAGAGGAGTACTTGGCTTTTCTATCAAACCCCTATCCAAACACAAAACAAATTTGTCAGGCATTTACATACGTAATATACATTGCGGTTTGCAAGTGGTTTTGCCGGGATTATGGCTAAAGATATCAGCCATAACCCCAGTATCTTTTTGTTTTGCAGCTGGCGCAGTGGCGGCCCGTCCACTAGGGGCGCACGGGCTCTGCCCCCTCTGTCCATGCGTCCGGCCTCCTGATCCACATACAGGGTGCCAGAAGCATGGATTCCAATGGGGGTTGTTTTTTTTTTTGTTTTTTTTTTTTTGAAGCACGTGATTATAGCCAGAGGCTCTAATAGGCTTCAAAATAGGGTGGGCTTGGGGCGCAGAACACTGCGCTCCGAGCCCATGCAGTTGTGTGACTGTAGTAAATAAATATTTGCTATTTTCACACTGATCCTCCTCCCGGCCAATCAGGAAGCGGGTCATGAGACCTGTCACTCAATTGGCTGAAAGGACTGGCGATCCTATTGGACTTCTAGGAGGAGGAGGGAGGAAGCCACCATGATCCACAGAAGGCGGAAGGATGTAAGCTGCCGCCCAACACCCGTTGGACATGCTGCCCGCCCTACCTAGATGGGGTAAGTGCGATGCTTTGATGTCTCGGGCTTACCGTTTCCGCCAGTTCGCCCAAGAAATGATGCAACCAATGTGGTCGGCTATGTTGCCATAGGAGATCAAAGAGTAGTTACTCCTTGATCGCCTCGATGGCCTTGGAGGACCGAAGCAACGTCACTTTCGGTCCAGGCTGGAAGTAAATATTTTTTTTTATTTTTTTTTTTAAAGCAAAAGATCAAATTTTTTTTCTTTTTTTGCTCTTTTGCTTTTAAAGGTAAAGAAGAGATTTGGGGTCTTTTTAACCCCAGATCTCTCCATTAAGAGGACCTGTCATCCTTATTTCTATTACAAGGGATGTTTACAAGGGATAGGAATAAAAGTGATTAAAAAAATAAATAAAGGGACAGTGAAAAAAATAAATAAAAAGTAAAATAAATACATTTTTTTTTTTTAAAGCGCCTCCATCCCTCCGTGTTTACACGCAGAAGTGAACGCATATGTAAGTCACGCATGCATATGGAAACGGTATGTGCACCACGCATGTGAAGTATCACCACGAACATTAGAGCAAGAGCGATAATTCTAGCACTAGAATACTCTGTAATTCTAAACAGGTAACCTGTAAAGGCATTTAAAGTGTTACATATGGAGATTTTTAAGTACCCTTGTTTGTCGCCAATCCACGCGCGTGCACAATTTTAAAGTGAGACATGTTAGGTATCTATTTACTCGGCGTAACATCATCTTTCACATTATACAAAAAAAATTGGGGTAAATATTGTTTATTTTTATTTTTTTATTATTCATTAAATTGGAAGTTCAGACAAAACCAACGCTAAACCTGCTCTCTGCCACATTCTAAACCCAATTTATCTAACCTTGTAAAGCAAAAATCGCTATACTTACCTTTTCTCCAGCTGATCCGGACCAGTCCCAGCATCCGCTGCCAGCAGTGGCTTCAGTGTGCAGGTGGGTGCAGGAGAGGCAGCCGACAACAGAAGCCCCATAGTAAGTCTATTGGTGACGTCACTTCCCAGCTATTTCACAATGGTTGTCGGTCCTCTCCTGCCCATCAAATACCCCACTGTGCCCATCAAATGCTGCCACTGTGCCATCAAATGCTGCCACTGTGCCCATGAAATGCTCCCACTGTGCCCATCGAATGCTGCCACTGGGCCCCCCCCCCCGCCCGCCGTCTGCCCGGCGCTTACCCTGTCTCGGTGGGGCAGGGGGTGACGGCTGCGGGCGGTGTCCTCCATGTCCTCGATTTCTTCTCCCGTCTTCTCTTCCCGTCCTCTCCTATAATTAGATGCCTGATAGGCGTCCAATCACAGCGCTTGTTGTTTCAGCCAATCAGGTGACAGGTAACAGACCCGAGCACCTTATTGGTGGAGAGGCGGTTCAGTATTAGGAAAGCGAATATTCACTCGCTTTTCTAACACAGCTGGGTGAACTGCGAGCGCCAGGTATGGAGCTCGCTGTTTACCTTTTTTGTCACCTATGGCTCTAATCAGGTGCTTCAAAAACACCCCCCACTGCTGTAATTCAGGCGCCCGAAAAGGAGCCGGGCGCCTGAATAGGGGGTGGCAGCGGCGGCCATGGATAGATTCATGTAATGCATGAATCTATCTATTGGTGATAGAGGGGGTGGCTGGAGAGAGTGGGCGGCACACGTGCGCCGTTATGGACGCACTGCCACTGCTTGTAATATGTCCGCAGTCTCTGACCATCTTTTATATTATGTCCTCATTCTCTGACCATCTCTTGTAATATGTCCACGGTCTCTGTCCTTCTTTTGTATCATGTCCACAGTTTCTGCCCATCTCTTGTTTTATGTATGCAATCTATGACCATCTCCTGTATTACGTCCACAGTCTCTGAATATCTTTTGTATTATGTCCTCATTCTTTGACCATATCTTGTAATATGTCCACAATCTCTGACCATCTCGTGTGTCATGTCCACAGTCTCTGTCCTTCTCTTGTATCATGTCTAAAGTCTCTGACCATCTCTTGTATAATGTCTGCAATCTCTGACCATCTCCTGTATTATGTCAATAGTCTCTGACCATCTCTTGTATTTTGTCTGCAGTCTCTGACCATCTCCTGTATTATGTCTACAGTCTCTGACCATCTCCTGTATTATGTCTGCAGTCTCTGACCATCTCCTGTATTATGTCTGCAGTCTCTGACCATCTCCTGTATTATGTCTGCAGTCTCTGACCATCTCCTGTATTATGTCTGCAGTCTCTGACCATCTCCTGTATTATGTCTGCAGTCTTTGACCATCTCCCATATCATGCCTATAGCTTTTAACTCAATTCTGTTGTGTCTGCTGTCTCTAATTATAAACATTCACTAAATTTTATGTGTGGCCCTGTGATGATGTAAGTTCCCCATTTCAAGAAATTGACCGCCACTGACCAGCAGTATACAACAGTAACGATTCTAAATGTAACACATATTATTTGTCCTTTTTTTTACAATCAAAAAATGATCAGGCACATCCTGTTGAGTACACAAACTATTCAATTCAGGGGCTTGCAATCCAATGTCCATATTATCAGCAAGTCAATCTCCTAGAAAAGTGACACAAGAAGCTCTCCTCATTGGAGTACACTGTACACTGAGTTCCCAGCAAAGCTAGAGAAGTGACCACGCTGTGCTCTCCTGCTTAGTGTGGTGAGTATTTAATAGGAAAGCAAGTGGACTAGCAGGAACAGCAGGGGTTTCACACAAAGGAAGCAATACAAAGAGAACAGGATACTTTCTCATACAAGTACATGGTACAGCAGGCACATATCAGGAATATGAAGTATTGGGGTAACAAAAGCTTTAATTGAACAAGCTGAAGTTAGAAGCTGATTGGCTGCCATGCACAGCTGCACCAGATTTTGCACTCTCCAGTTTTAGTAAATCTCTTTTTGGACTTTTGAATGTTTGCAGACATGGAAAATCATGATTGGCTTCAGATCAACATGAATGGGAATTTTTTAATAACATTATATTACAAAATGCCTTGTGTAACAATAATGTCATATCCCAATTTATCAAAAGTGGTGTTTTCTTTTAAATCACTCAACTGACACATAGTTGCTGTTGACAATGTTGTGTTTTACTTCTAGTGACAAACACAAGCTACCCACACACTGATTTATAATTTAATTCTCTCCTACACAAGCACAGTGCCCTCCCACACAGTAATAACCTTGTCTACATGGCAAGCAATAACATCAGCCTATCCGTTTTGAACTCCCACTCACCAATTTGCTCCAATTTAATACCAAACGCACATCTTTCCTATTACCTGAGTTGGAGAATTCCACCCACTGGACATACTGACATTTGCATCAAGACAAAACATTGCACTTTGCTGAAATAAACAATTTAATGTGCGAATATGTCTTTTCTGATGATATTCCAAAATCCCATGTAGCGGTCTCCCCAACCTCCAGAGGCCTATTGGTGACCCCCAGAATCAGTGAGAGCTGAGATTCCTTCTCAGGGTGTAGTTTACTAGGCATGGTGGGTGTTGTGCAAGGTGGAAAGATGGACGCCACAAAGAGAGTTTTATTTCTCTTAACAGGAACAGGGGGGAGAGAGGGGTAGGGCACAGGACACCCTTAGGCAAATGCAATAGACTACTTGTACAAAAATAGAACTAGGCAGATAGCAATACAGATAAAGGGCCTTTAAGCTGAATGCAGCGATCTGTATATTGTAGCAACTGCTGTCTCCTATGTCAACAACTTCACTCACAGTATCCCAATGCGGGGGGGGGCAGCTGTCTGGGGACCCTGATGTAAGGGGGGGCCTTCTGGGGGACCCTGATGTAAGGGGGGCCCTCTGGGGGATCCTGATGTAATGGGGGTTCTCTGGGGACCCTGATGTAAGGAGGGGGCTCTCTGGGGACCCTGATGTAAGGGGGGGCTCTCCTTGGGACCCTGATGTAAGGGGGGCTCCCTGGGGACCCTGATGTAAGGGGGGGCTCTCTGAGGATCCCGATGTAAGAGGGGCTCTCTGGGGACCTGGATGTAAGGAAGGGGCCTCTCTGGGGACCCTGATGTAAGGGGAGGCTCTCTGGGGACCCTGATGTAAGGGGGGCTCTCTGGAGACCCTGATGTAAGGAGGGGCTCTCTGGGGACCCTGATGTAAGAAGTGGCTCTCTGAGGACCCTGATGTCAGGGAAGGCTCTCTGGGGACCCTGATGTAATGAGGCGCTCTCTGGGGACCCTGATGTAAGGGGGGGGCTCTCTGGGGACCCTGATGTAAGGGGGGGGCTCTCTGGGGACCCTGATGTAAGGGGAGGATCTCTGGGAACCTTGATGTAAGGGGAAGTTCTCTGGGGTCCCTGATGTAATAAGGCACTCTCTGGGGACCCTGATGTAAGGGGGGCTCTCTGGGGACCCTGATGTAAGTGGGGGGCTCTCTGGGGAGCCTGATGTAAGGGGAGGCTCTCTGGGGACCCTGATGTAAGGGGAGGCTCTCTGGGGACCCTGATGTAATGAGGGGGGCTCTGGGGACCCTGATGTAAGTGGGGGATCTCTGGGGACCCTGATGTAAAGGGGGATCCTCACTCAAATATGTAACAATATTTTATGTATATATAGCTATATATATTATACATAACAAATATTGTTACATATTTTATGTATAATATATATATATCTATATATATTATACATAAAATATGTAACAATATTTTATGTATAATATATATCGATATATATATATAAATACATACACACACATACGTATATTATATACATGTGTTTGCCCGCACCAAGCGTATGACTTTCTTTACTTCGCTGATTCTAGATTCTAGTTACGCCTCTGATAAGAGTGGTTGACCCTTCTTCTTCAACTTCTTCTCCTAAGCCTCCTGGCAATGATCAGACTCCCCTCGGGCTGAGCCCCTTTACACGTGGCTAGGCCTCAGGCTTCAGGCCTACAACTCTGCTGCTGCTCCACACACACCCACACAGGCCACAGCCCGGGTGAAAAGAACCCCGATCACCTGACTCTCTCCCAATAAATAGACTATCCCAGCAGCTTCAGTGGCAAAATAAACTCCTGCTGATTGGCTGAGAAGAATATTCACTCAAAACCTGAAATTAACTGTAATCTATCATACTAATGCCAAAGGTAACAGTGCCACCTATTGACAAAAGAGAGAATCACAGTTCCATTCAAGCTAAGGAGAAAACCAGTTGATCAAACTACAAATTAGCCAGGCTAGTTACCACCTGGCACAACTAAATTTACTAGCCGCCCTTTTGAGGACAAGGGTGCTACACACACTATACATATCTCTCAGAAACTAGATTTTCCTTTGCAGTTATCTCATTTTAATCCCATGTTATTTCACTTCTCCAGCTTCATTGTCCAAAATGTAACATGAGTTGCAACAGGAAAAGAGAATGCCTTCCTTATCATGGTTGTGACAGATGGCCAGACCATAAACTTCTGGTATATTGGAGTCCCCGAGAGATATAAAACTCTTAAAACGTGATTATTGGAAGGATTGACTTAACATTTCCAAGAATATTTCTGGATTATTGTCACAAACCACATTTCATAACAGAAGATGAGAAATGTATAAGCAGAAGCCCCCCTTAGTGAATGCTGAAGGTCAAAATATTTAGTAGATCCAGAGTAGGTATACGCAAATGTATCTGGATTCGGTATCCAAATAGATATTTTGCAAATCCTGCCCAAAGTTCCCGAACTTTGCAGTAAACTCTGTTAAAGTCGATTGAAGCAAATGTTTGTGATAAGGGAACTTTGCAAATTCTGGGCATTCTTCCCAAACCAATGGTAGCATCGAACCTAAACCTGAACCCACCTCCGTATTTATATGGAATATTTTTTAATGTACTCTTTTTTTCACGTTGCATGTCTTCAGTTTAGCCTCACTGCTTCCACCTCTTGGAATTTCATGCTGGTCAGTGAGACAGCACATCACATTATGGAAGTAATAAAGAGGCTCAGAGGGTGGACTTGATAGGAGCAAACCTCAGCTGACGAAATCTCTGAACCTGTTGTTTGTTTTGATATGCAGTTCTCATTAAAGATAACCTGTGCTTATGCATTTTGTCATCATATGATTGGTTTGAGGCCTTCAACCATTAGGCCATTGGGTGTAGATGGCCTACCCAGGGCCTCTGATAGGGGCGTACACGTGGTCCTCCCATACCAGGCAGCCAGCAGATGCTCTTTCAGGTTAAGCAGCTTATCCCCGGACAAGTGGAGTTGGTGGTCAGGGTCTGGGGTGTTGTTGCCTCCTCTCCTCTTCGAACAAATATCTGTTTCACTATGGTTGAAGCTGCTGAAGATGTGGTGATGCTGAAAAGGAAAAGCAGAGATAGCAGTGGGACAGGTTTTTGGCCTGAAGCCATGCAGTAAGTGACTGATGGGGAGAGGCTCCCCCAAAGGAATTCCTTCTATCTGTCCTGCTATGGGCCTGGGGCCACTGCACACAAACAGATGGCTGGGGAACTTCTCTTGCATTATACTCTTGGCTAGATACTTCTGAATTACTGCCCTGCCACTACATACTGCCCTATCATTACATACTGCTCACTTCTGTAGCCTGGTCACTACATACTGCTCACTGCCCTACCACTACATACTGCTACTGACTGACCTGCCACAACATTATGCTTACTGACTGCCCTGCCACTAAATACTGCTCACTTTCTTGCTTACCACTACATACTGCTCACTACCCTGCCCTGCCCCTACTTATTGCTCATTGCTCTGCCACTACATACTGCTTACTAACTAACTGCTTTGCTACTACATAATGCTCACTGACCTGCCACTACATATTTCTTGCTCTCCTACCACTACATACTGCTCACTGGCCTGCCTTACATAGTGCTTACTGCCCTGCCACTACATACTGCTCACTGCCCTACCTTACATAGTGCTCACTGCCCCCTGCCACTATATAGTGCTGCTCCCCTACTACTACATACTGCTCACTGCCCTGCCTTACATAGTGCTCACTGCCCTGCCACTACATACTGCTCGCTCTCCTACTACTACATACTGCTCACTGCCCTGCCTTGCCTTAAATAGTGCTCACTGCCCTGCCACTACATACTGCTCGCTCTCCTACTACTACATACTGCTCACTGCCCTGCCTTACATAGTGTGCACTGCCCTGCCACAACATTCTGCTCCCTCTCCTACTACTACATACTGCTCACTGCCCTGCCTTACATAGTGCTCACTGCCCTGCCACCACATTCTGCTCCCTCTCCTACTACTACATACTGCTCACTGCCCTGCCTTACATAGTGCTCTCTGCCCTGCCACAACATACTGCTCGCTCTCCTACCACTACATACCACTTGCTCTCCTACTACATAGTGTTCACTGCCCTGCCACTACATACTGCTCACTGCCCTACCACTACATTTTTCTCACTGCCCTGCCCTACCACTGCATAATGCTCACTGCCCTGTCCTGCCACTACATACTTCTTACTGTATTGCCCTGCCATTACATACTACTCTCTGCCCTACCACTACATACTGCTCACTGTCTTACCACTGCTTACCACTTACTGCCCTGCCACTGCTTACTGTTCACTGTCCTGCCACTGAATACTGCTCACTGTCCTGCCCTGCTACTACATACTGCTCACTGCCTGCAGCTACATACTGCTCATTGCCTGCAGCTACATACCGCTCACAGACTCTCACTGGACTGCCCAATCTCTACATATGCCTCACTGACCTTCCCTACCTTTACACACTAGTACCAACAGTCACAATGAATGGGAAGGGATCTGTAAGGGATGCTGTATGGGGCAGACCTTGCTTACCACTACATACTGCTCACTACCCTGCCCTGCCCCTACTTATTGCTCATTGCTCTGCCACTACATACTGCTTACTTACCAACTGCCTTGCTACTACATATTTCTCACTGCCCTGCCACTACATACTTCTTGCTCTCCTACCACTACATACTACTCACTGCCCTGCCTTACATAGTGCTCACTGCCCTGCCACTACATACTGCTCGCTCTCCTACTATCACATACTGCTCACTGCCCTGCCTTACATAGTGCTAACTGCCCTGCCACTACATAGTGCTCGCTCTATTACTACTACATACTGCTCACTGCCCTGCCTTACATAGTGCTCACTGCCCTGCCACTACATTCTGCTCCCTCTTCTACTACTATATACTGCCCTGCCACTACATACTGCTCGCTCTCCTACCACTACATACCACTTGCTTTACTACTACTACATAGTGCTCACTGCCCTGCCATTACATACTGCTCATTGCCCTACCACTACAAATTTCTCACTGCCGTGCCCTGCCCTACTACTGCATAATGCTCACTGCCCTGTCCTACCAATGCATACTTCTTACTGTATTGCCGTGCCATTACATTATACTCCCTGCCCTACCACTACATACTGCTCGCTGCCATGCCTTACCACTACATACTGCTCACTGTCTTACCACTGCTTACCACTTACTGCCCTGCCACTGCTTATTATTCACTGTCCTGTCACTGAATATTGCTCACTGTCCTGCCCTGCTACTACATACTGCTCACTGCCTGCAGCTACATACTGCTCACAGACTGCCCTGTCACTACATAATTCTCACTGCACTGCCCAATCTCTACATATGCCTTACTGACCTGCCCTACCTTTACACACTAGTACCAACAGTCACAGCGAATGGGAAGGGGTCTGTAAGGTTCGCTGTATGGGGCAGCCCTGGGCCCACCATCAGAACTTTATAAAAGTTATAGTTCAGAACATATGACTATTAAAGCGGAGTTCCACACAAAAATGGAACTTCCGCTTTTCGGAACCCTCCCCCCCTCCGGTGTGCACATTTGGCACCTTTCAGGGGGGAGGGGGGTGCAGATACCTGTCAAAGACAGGTATTTGCACCCACTTCCGGCATAGACTCCCATGGGAGTCTATGCCTCTTCCCGTCCCGACCACGCTGTCTGCTGGGAACACACAGCTCCCAGCAGAGAGCGGGGACCACTAGGGACGCGCAACGCGACTCGCGCATGCACAGTAGGGAACCGGGAAGTGAAGCCGCAACGCTTCACTTCCTGATTCCCTCACCTAGGATGGCGGCGGCAGCTGCCGAGAACCGAGTGGGTTCTCGGCGTCCCCTGCCGACATCGCTGGACCCCGGGACAGGTAAGTGGCAATGTATTAAAAGTCAGCAGCTGCAGTATTTGTAGCTGCTGGCTTTTAATATTTATTTTTTTTTGCGGTGTGGGTGAACCCCCGCTTTAATGCGGTTTATGCTCATGGAAGGTTACCCTACTCCATCAATGAGGTGGTGATAATTGTCCTTCCCAAGCCAGGTAAAATCTGTTTACACCCTGAATTATACTGTCCAATTTCCCTCCTTACCTCAGATATAAAAAGCAATTGATAACATTTTGACCAGTTGCCTATCCAAATGCATTCATAAGGTTATACAATTCGGAGTTATCCCATTTCGATACACTGACGCAACTATCAGATGTCTATATCTGAACTTACAAACCTCTCCTGTCAATATTGGGAATAGAGTTATTCAGTTATTAGATGTTGCTAACACTTTTGACAGTGCAGCGTGGGAATACTTACGGCCAGTGTTGGTCAAGTTTGACTTTGAATTGCCTAGTTTGTGACACGTTAACTTTAAAGTGGAGTTCCACCCACTTTTACAACTCTTCAGCATCCCTCACTAAACTGTGCACTGTAAACGAATTGGATATTTTTACTTTTTCTCAGCACCTACTGTATATCTGCTGTATTCATTTTTCACTTCCTCCTCCCTGGCCGTGGCCCATCGCATCATTTCCTGTTTGCAATGCCTTCTGGGAAGGGGTGGCAACTTCCTCTGACACTGCCGTTGCTATGGAAACCTGACCTGAAACCTATTACACTGCTTGTGCTGCACTGAGCATGTGCGAGATCTGCAAGGATGAGCTCCCGGAAGAAGTACAGTCTGGCTTCAGATGCCCACACTTAACCACTTGCCTACTGCCTCACGCTGATATACGTCAGCAGAATGGCACGGGCAGGCAGAATCACGTACCCATACGTGATCTGCCTCCCGCCGGTGGGGGGATCCGATCGGACCCCCCCCCCGGTGCCAGAGGTGGTCGGCGTTTGTTCCCGGGCGATCAGAGGTGAGGAGGAGGCCATCCATTCGTGGCCACCCCCTCGCGATCAGTCCCGGCGAATGAAATTCTTCCTCTGCTGCTGTAATGTAAACAGCGGCAGAGGAAGTGATGTCATCCCTCCTCGAGCCTGTCTTTTTGTTCCGGCGCCGAGGAGAGAAAACATCAATGTAGCTAGGCTCCCAAAAAGTGCCACACATGTGGTATCCCCATACTCAGGAGAAGCAGCAGAATGTATTTTGGGGTGTAATTCCACATATGCCCATGGCATGTTTGAGTAATATATCATTTAGTGACAACTTTGTGCAAAAAAAAAAATTGTCACTTTCCCGCAACTTGTGTCAAAATATAAAATATTCCATGGACTCAACATGCCTCTCAGCAAATAGCTTGGGGTGTCTACTTTCCAAAATGGGGTCATTTGGGGGGGTTTGTGCCATCTGGGCATTTTATGGCCTTCAAAACTGTGATAGGTAGTGAGGAGTGAAATCACAATTTTACGCCCTTAGAAATCCTGAAGGCGGTGCTTGGTTTTCGGGGCCCCGTACGCGGCTAGGCTCCCAAAAAGTCCCACACATGTGGTATCCCCGTACTCAGGAGAAGCAGCAGAATGTATTTTGGGGTGCAATTCCACATATGCCCATGGCCTGTGTGAGCAATATATCATTTAGTGACAACTTTGTGCAAAAAAAACAAAATTTGTCAGTTTCCCGCAACTTGTGTCAAAAAATAAAATATTCCATGGACTCAACATGCCTCTCAGCAAATAGCTTGGGGTGTCTACAATCCAAAATGGGGTCATTGGGGGGGGGGGTTTGTGCCATCTTGGCATTTTATGGCCTTCAAAACTGTGATAGGTAGTGAGGAGTGAAATCAAAAATGTATGCCCTTAGAAATCCTGAAGGCGGTGCTTGGTTTTCGGGGCCCCGTACGCGGCTAGGCTCCCAAAAAGTCCTAAACATGTGGTATCCCCGTACTCAGGAGAAGCAGCAGAATGTATTTTGGGGTGTAATTCCACATATGCCCATGGCATGTTTGAGCAATATATCATTTAGTGACAACTTTGTGCAAAAAAAAAAAAAAATTGTCACTTTCCCGCAACTTGTGTCAAAAAATAAAATATTCCATGGACTCAACATGCCTCTCAGCAAATAGCTTGGGGTGTCTTCTTTCCAAAATAGGGTCATTTTGGGGGGGTTTGTGCCATCTGGGCATTTTATGGCCTTCAAAACTGTGATAGGTAGTGAGGAGTGAAATCAAAAATTTACGCCCTTAGAAATCCTGAAGGCAGTGATTGGATTTCGGGGCCCCGTACGCGGCTGGGCTCCCAAAAAGTCCCACACATGTGGTATCTCCATACTCAAGAGAAGCAGCTGAATGTATTTTGGGGTGCAATTCCACATAGGCAGATGGCCTGTGCGAGCAATATATCATTTAGTGACAACTTTTTGTAATTTTTTTTTTTTGTCATTATTCAATCACTTGGGACAAAAAAATAAATATTCAATAGGTTCAACATGCCTCTCAGTAATTTCCTTGGGGTGTCTACTTTCCAAAATGGGGTCATTTGGGGGGGTTTTGTACTGCCCTGCCATTTTAGCACCTCAAGAAATGACATAGGCCAGTGTTTCTCAACTCCAGTCCTCAAGGCGCACCAACAGGTCATGTTTTCAGGATTTCCACTATTTTGCACAGGTGATTTGATCAGTTTCATTGCCTTAGTAATTACCACAGCCGTTTCATCTGAGGGAAATCCTGAAAACATGACCTGTTGGTGCGCCTTGAGGACTGGAGTCGAGAAACACTGACATAGGCAGTCATAAACTAAAAGCTATGTAAATTCCAGAAAATGTACCCTAGTTTGTAGACGCTATAACTTTTGCGCAAACCAATAAATATACGCTTATTGACATTTTTTTTACCAAAGACATGTGGCCGGATACATTTTGGCCTAAATGTATGACTAAAATTGAGTTTATTGGATTTTTTTTATAACAAAAAGTAGAAAATATCATTTTTTTCAAAATTTTCGGTATTTTTCCGTTTATAGCGCAAAAAATAAAAACGGCAGAGGTGATCAAATACCATCAAAAGAAAGCTCTATTTGTGGGAAGAAAAGGATGCAAATTTTGTTTGGGTACAGCATTGCATGACCGCGCAATTAGCAGTTAAAGCGACGCAGTGCCAAATTGGAAAAAGTCCTCTGGTCTCTAGGCAGCCAAATGGCCCGGGGCTGAAGTGGTTAAGATGGCCACGGCCTGCTGTAAGTTTATAAAATAACAAACTACTGCTATAAACTAACAAAACAGAACTTAGTTTACAGACTTACTTTACTAGAATACATTAAGCTTGTGTATTATAGGGGTTGTTTTATTTAAAAAGTATAATTTTGGCCGGAACACCACTTTAAGGAAAGATTTTAGGGCAACGATGGACATGTAACAGGAGTCGTGTAACCATGCAAAATTTTTTAGCTAGTGTGTTTTTAGTTCTCAATAAAAAATGCATGCTCCCAGACCTTCTGCGAGTGCCTGTTGTTTACTGGACTTGGTCGTTTATGTTACATTGTTTGTTTCCACCACATATTTGGGCTTAGTTATTAAAACAAATGCAGAAATAAAGAGTACTCTTGTTGCAGACCCTAAGGCCCCTTTCACACTTATATGACTTGTCCCACGATTTTGTACTGCAAAATCGCATGACAAGTCATTCTCCATGATTTTCAATGACTTCATATTGGCACGACTTTAAGACCCCTTTCACACTTGTGCGATTTTACAGCGATTTTGCGGCCGCGATTTTACAGCGATTTGGGATTAGTACTACTTTGTACGACTTTGCAGGGTTGGGGTTTACAAATGCTTTGACCCTCAGCTTGTGCTTACAGCTTGTGCTTACAAAGTCGTACTGAAATTGTGTCTATATTATTCAGGTACGATTTGCATGCTACTTGAGGGTTAAACATTGAGGTCTATGGACATCTCTCATGGAAGTTGGACCAAAGTAGTGCAGGGACTACTTTGAAGTCGGCACGACTTAAAGTCGTGCCAATATGAATGGTAGTCATTGAAAATCATGGAGAATGACTTGTCATGCGATTTTGCCGTATAAGTGTGAAAGGGGCCTAAGTCGTGCTGACTTCAAAGTAGTCCCTGCACTACTTTGGTCCAACTTTCATGCGAGTTGATGTCCATAGACCTCAATGTTAAACCCTCAAGTAGCATGGAAATCGTACCTGAATAATATAGACACGATTTTAGTACGACTTTGTAAGCACAAGCTGTAAGCACAAGCTGCTTTTGTAAACCCCAACCCTGTAAAGTCGTACAAAGTAGTACTAATCACAAATCGTGGCAAAATCACGGTAAAATCGCGCGACTTTGAAGTTGCAGAAGTGTAAAAGGGGCTTTACTCCATTGTATTCCCTCATGCAGTACTTTCTTTAGCTGTTTTGCAGTTTCCAGTGATGAAGAGGTACAGTATATAACAGCTGCAATGCATACTTAGAAACAAAGTAGTGCATAATATATATTCTAAAAAATAAAAAAAGGCATGGTCCCAATAGGATGGTCTGTGCACTCTCTTTTTTTTTATTCAAGGGCTTAGTGTCATAAAAACAGCATGCCTTTAAAAAAATAATTGATTCTTCCCTACAGCAGTTTCCTTGGGTTATATCCATCTGTGGATAGAATGCCAGGATCTGAGGAATGCCGATAACCCTGGTGCCTTCCCTTGAGCATATTTGTTAGTCTTTGAGGCTACCCTATGGCATATCGTCTGTCTGAGTCCAACACATAAAATATTTACTTGCTCGCCATACTGACATAGGCTACCCACAATCATACATTTTTAAAATTGTAAATTAGATGGAATCTTCTTCTGAACTTAAGGCATCCCCTCGCTCTAGATAGACATTTTTTGAAATGTAAACTCCTCATAGTAAAAAATTATTTAGGCAGGCATTATAGGGTAGTTTGTCTCAAATATCTAAAATGTTTATGTGGCTGCTTTATATGTTAGAATAGTAGTTTGGTTGATACCTTGTAGATATTAAATATAAATATACATTTTTTCAATCGGATACAATAATCATATTTTTGTTAAAAAAGCAATGGCATATGTGCTGGCGAAGACGTGGGTAATATATACTGTACATTATCGCAAAATACTACATAAGTCCTGTTTAACAATATAATTTGCCTGTTTTAGCAGTGTTTTCATCTATCAAGTAATTGTACATACTAGGGTTGCACCAATACCGATAGTAGTATCGGTATGCCGATACTAAGCATTTGCATGTTCTCGTGCAAATGCTTCGATACTAAAACCGATACCTTCCGGGCCGGTTTGCAGTGTGATTTCAGGTGCGATTCTCATGTGAATTGTAGTGTATGAGATTAGCAATGGCACCTGAACCGGACTGAAACCGCACAGTACTCTTTAAAATCGCATTGCAAACAAGCTGTAAAAACTCACTAGAACACACATGAAAACTGATGTGAAACTGATCTGAAACTGATGCCTCTGCAAGTGAAATCTGTGCGGTATTCCCTTTAGTTTTCATGTATGTATGGTGTGAACAAGTCCTAAAAAAACTGTCACATGACACGGAAAATAGGTATCGGTAATTGGTATTGGCGAGTACTTGACAAAAAGCTCTTGCTTCTGCAACGCTTTGTGGATCTCTTTTCATCGCTCACCTACAATGACTTGATCATGTCTGGCCACCTATGACCCTCTTTAGCATCAGATGCTTGGGTTTGGGACTGTGTGAGGTCATGCTTGACTTTGAGTCTAGTGTTTCTATGGGTGATTTCTTGATAACCCCAGAAGGAACTAATGGCTGTAACCTTGATTCTGAGTCCCCTACCATAATGGGGTCACCCTCATAGGAGTCTTACATACGCTTGACCTCCCATGTGTACATAAGACCCCTATTACCCACTTGTCAGTTTGTGCACAAAAATGGCACAATCTGCATGCAGAGGCATCAGAGCCATCTACGATTCTATAATTCTGCTCCAGTTGGAGATCCACCTCTAAATGTGCACAAGGCTCCTATAATGATCACTGATTTAGATTTAGAGTTCCCACAGCTGAATGCTGAAGTGACTGCATTTCAGCAAATTCCATATGACTCAGCTTTATGAGAAGGTTTTAATAATCTGATTGATGCAGTACTTTCCATTCTGCATTCGGAGGATGTGCCCGCTGTTTTAATGCATAGGGTCTTTTAGAGCTCTTCTGGCTGCAAAGACCTTCTCAATATATTCAGCGGGTAAGACATTCCTCCATGAGCACTGGAAACAACCTATGGAATACAGATTCCCTTCTGACAGGGTGAATGAGCTTTTTCCCTTTGAACTGGAATTTACTGATAAGTGGTTTCTTTCCATTGTAAATACTCCAGTTTTCCAACTTACCAAGCAAACCACCAAACAGGTTGATGATGTTCTAACCTTCACTGACTGACAGTTGTCTATCTCCTGTTGGCGCTGACTCAGAGTTGTGAATCGGTGTCATTGTAGATCAAATCAACATCTCAAAGACAAAGCATCGTGTTCTAAAGCTTTTGGAAAAAACATGTTTTGTGCCCTGCGTTTCAGCTGCGATGGTCTCTTTCAAACATCTAAGCTTGTGTCTTGCATGGGCATATTTTCTGTTCATATATCTAGGTCGCTTTGGTTTTGTGTCTGGCACATGAAGCAGCTGAGGAACACTTGGTTTACTTGCCCATTAAAAGTATGTGTCTCTGCCCATGACGATGTTATTCCCAAGTTTGGGACTATCCTCAAGTCCCAAGATACTCCCATTCCCCTGATGACGTGTATTGATGCAAAATGCACTGGGGAGCCTGACTTGTGACATCATCACGTCTGCCGAGGCTTCGCTGGTGTGGTGTTTGTATTGCATGCTGATCTGATTTTAAATTCTAGGTACCTGTCTCTATTTTAAATAAATGCTGTAGTAGCAATTTAACACTATGTGCAGCATTTGTTTCTTTTTCCAAATACGGTCCATGATGATATATGGTCTGGTATAACTACTTAGGGAGCCATCTGAGTTACAATTGATGGTGGTCTGATGGCGGTCTGATGTATACTATCCTTGAATACCTGGAATCATTTGATAACAACATGCGTTATTGATCTCTGTTATAAGGGATCAATGTAATCCAGTAAGAGGCTCATATTTGTGGTGGAGGGCACAAGGTGTTCACATCTATTTTTTCAAGAAGTGTTCACTTCATTGATGGAAGGCAGGATTCTTTCATACAGTTATTCGTTTGATGGACTCACTGTTTCATAACGTTTAATTCCTAGTCTCTTCTATATTGATCTTCTGGAGATTTTTTTTACACATTTTTATATATTTGTGATTTGTTTGGATGCGCTTACAACGGGCAAAACAGTATTGAACGCAACACCACTTTTCTAGGTAAATATGTTTCTAAAGGTGCTATTGACATGAAATGTTTGCCATATGTCGGTAACAACCCATGCAATCCATATATACAAAGAAACCAAAACAAATAAGTTCAGAAATTAAGTCATATATAATAAAATGGAGTGACACAGGGAAAAGTATTGAACACATGAAGAAAAGGAGGTGCAAAAAGGCATGGAAATCTAAGACAGCAGCTGAAATCTATCAGTAATTAGAAAGCAATCCTGCCCTTCAGCCGGTTCAGTCTCAACTGATGGCCTATAAAAAGGTGTCTCTTTACCAAGGTGTCATACAAGAAACATCTCACAATGGGTAAAAGCAAAGAGCTCTCTCAAGACATTCGAAACCTTATCATTGCAACACATACTGATGGCATTGTTTACAGAAGGATTTCTAAACTTCTGAATGTTCCCGGGAGCACTGTTGGGGCCATAATCCGGTAGTGGAAAGAACATCATTTCACCATAAACCGGCCATGACCAGGACAAGATTTCCTTTTTTTTAATTTTTTTTTATCTTTTTATTATTTTGAATAGGTACAAAAGCATAGAAATACAGTCACACCATACCTGTCCATACCTCAGGCATTTAGACCATAAAAAAAAGGATGGTACTGAACATTAGCCTTATGGAGAAAAACAACTCACAAAACCAACAACTAATAAGACTCGTGACCAGTTGGTGAAAATGGGCGTGGTTTCAGATAAAGATACTCCAAACACCTGGTGTTAGCGCTTCAATCATCCCGGCACAATGGTTGTTATGGTGTCAGGATGATTGAAGCGCATTATTTATATTATTACATTGTAATATAAAATGAAATCATTCAACTCACCATATTGCAGAATCTGTGGGAGCTCTGAGCGTGTCACTAGCCACGTCGCCTGCCACCAGATGCCATCAGGTGTCCCCAGCGGAGTCCCTCCTTGCATCAGGTGCTCCCAGCGGAGTCCCTCCTTACATGCAGCCTGTGTCACATAAAATGCAGCCTGTGTCCCACCAAATTCAGCAACATGTGTCACCACCAATTGAAGCAGCCTGTGTCACCACCAAATTGCAGCAGCATGTGTCACCACCAAATCCTTTCCCCAGCCTGACATGGAGACGAGTGAGGGGAAGATGGCCCCTGTAAAAGGATTAAATGCCTGAAAACAAAATGGCTCCAAATTCAAAGGTTTTTATTGCATATATATATGGAGAACAGAGCTTGTACACAGAATGTGTGTGTCTTAGCCCTGCTCTAGAGAATATGCCAACTTTCCTACTTTTATACCCATTCTATGGTAGACACACCTAGCTTTTCTGCTTTATCGATATTTTTCAGAGCTATGATGACGTAGAATGATGACTTAACATTCCGTGACTTATTGTTATCAGCGCATCACATACAATGACTTGCATCTTCACACTACTGCTTACAATGTGATTACCATCTATAACAGCTTACTTTACAGAATGTTTATCTTAACTTGCTGGCAACATACATTTTAAGAGAAAAACATGTTTGTTCACTTCTTCTGTAGTGCTGACAAAAGAATACACAATATAATGAATGTATTAACACATCAAACATATATATATTAGTGATACAGCACTGATCATAAATTTCCCTACACATTTCCCCCCTTTGATCATTGCCGATCACTAATTGTCATTCCCTTCCACCGACCTGAAAGTGACAGGGACCACGGGTGTATAAGACCCTTCAAAATATTTATAATTTTAAGTATGGAAATGTAAAGATATAAGTCCTTTACTCTCCCACACTCATCCCCGTTCACAGATCTTTTGGTGTAAAGGAAGGTTACAATACTTTAGTTCCTTACTATCCTCCTACGATCTAGACACTGT
The DNA here is from genome assembly GCA_037952835.1 of Lithobates septentrionalis. NCBI lineage: Eukaryota > Metazoa > Chordata > Amphibia > Anura > Ranidae > Lithobates > Lithobates septentrionalis. Next base: position 237,634 of record JBBDGP010003160.1, on the reverse strand, counting down.
CCATTCCATCTCCTCTACCGACATCCACGAGCTGGAGTAGCCATACTCATGAACTGGGTAAATGTTACCCTCGAAGAGTTGGAGTTAATGGGACAGAGTCATCAACTATTCATTCAAGCAAACTTTAATTTTTATTTAGCCATTGCACACATCAATCATCCACACTCTAACTAAAAATTCACATCCCCCATAAACAAACAGAACTCCACCATCTGCTTTAAACTAGACACAAAAATGCAATTTCCTTCATTACTCAGGTGAACCCCATCATCTCGGAAGAGATCAAGCTGTTCTCCTTCCAAAGAATGATTATGGTACATATACCCCTTTTCCTTACACAAAAACCTTTGTAAAACATTATTTATTCTCCTTCCCCTCCACTTTGCTCCCCGACTCCAACAGGGTCTAAGAACAATGGAAGAGAACACTAGAATGGTGTCAGGGAAATACTCTAAAATCCACTTCAGATCTCCTTTCATCAAAGAAATCAATTCAAGATTCCTTTTTCTCCCCACGTCATTACCACCTAAGTGGATGATAATGCCAAGAGGAGTAGGGCAATGACCAGCCGCCTCCAACAAGAGTGGCCTCAAAGCTTTCCAGCGCATTCCCCTAACACCACCCCAAACTACTCTTATCTTGTTAGGATCACAGCCCAAATTCTCCATGCCCACTTGTAATGCCTTCTTATGGGCCCAATGTATATATGAATGTCCCACCACCCAAAGTTCTCGCACAGTCTGTTCATCTTCCACTATTTGGCATGAATCATCAGAATAAACAGACTCCTGATTCTTTTCTGGAGATTCTTCAGCATTGGGTAGGGAACTGGGTCCAGTAGCACAGCTTAATTGTTCCAGTTCAAAGTTCATGGTAGCGACTGTAGTAGGGTTTAGAGATTCTTCAAATATTTCATAGATCCTCTGGGTGGATAAATTCTCAATTTCAGGTCCAAACTCTAGTTCAGGCATTTCTGCTTCAGCAGCATAACAGGACAGACAAACTGCAGGGGCCATCAAAGATGGAGGATAGGTCTGGCATTTCTCTTTCTGCCATTTTCTTCCTTTGAGAAAGCAAGAGAAACATCTGAGGTTTTCTTATCAGGTCTCATCTTTACCTTACACATTGCTACACATGCACACATGACTATCTTAAAACACAAATACAAACATAGCACAGCTCCTAAGATCACCCCCAGCAAAACAGTTAGAGCAATCCTTAAGGCACTGACACATAGTTTGGTTTTCTATGCTAAAACAACCATTCACCACAACCTGAACATCCCCAGGATCCTGATAATAATCAGTAATCCCCATTTCAACCATCTCTGGGTCAGCACTATTGTTAAGGATTAGTCCTATTCCTTTTCCTGATATTCCCTGCACTAACAGCCCTTTTCCTTTCTCAGCTAGGGTACTATTGGCTGTTTCTTTTATCAATATTGCATAAAATAAATTGGGATCTGTAACTGCTATAGCTACTATCGGTTTATGTCTCACACTTGGGGGAATCATAGAACACACCCAACAGTTAGAGAGATTGAATTGAGTACTGATCACCTCATGTAATTGGATCATCCTATTCAGATATGTTTGACCATCCACAAGTCCACACCACGCCAACAGCAGCAAGCTTTTCCAGGCACTCATGATCCTTCATCGGGTACTTTAAACACAGCACAACTTCTTGTTAGATGTTCCTGCAACGACTAGAGAGATATGGTCACATTCTGAGCAGTGTCTTGCTGAGGACACAGAATCCTTAGGCAGGAGAACTGGTCCTACTGCTCAGATACAATTGCAGAATGTACACGTTTACAATGTGAAGCATGTATCCAAGTATCCCTGTTTTCCAGCTTCACTGCTGTAGCTGTAGTAAGTAGCACCTGGTAGGGTCCTGTCCACCTGGGATCCAGACCCCTCCTCTGATGCTTTTTCACCATTACCCAGTCACCTGGCTGCAGGTCACGAGTCCCTTCAAGGGCATCTGGTTCTGGAAGAGATGAATATATTTTCTTGTGCAATTGATTTAAATGCCTGTGTAACCCGATGACATATTCAGTGAGTGACCCATATGATCTTGCTAAAGCCTGTGAATAGTACAAACCTGTCTTTGGTACTGACCCAAATAATATTTCATAGGGAGAGAGCTTCCCTTTTTGTTTAGGTGTAGTTCTCAATGCAAACAGAGCTATAGACAACCTTTGGAGCCAATTTAGCCCTGTCTCAGCTGTAATTTTACCCAACTTGGCTTTTAGTAGCCCATTGTATTTTTCTACCTTACCACTAGCTGTGGGGTTGTATGGAGTGTGTAAGCATTGCTCAATGTTAAAAGGCTGCAAGTACCTCTTTCATTACCTGCCCAGTAAAGTGACTTCCTCTATCTGAATCTCTGGAAGGGATATAGAGCCCTCGGAGTGTGACCCTGAGGAGTTTTTACCCGTTTCCCTGGATTATATTGTGCACAGATCAAGCATGCCTGACAATACTGTTTAGCTACTTCTTCAATGCCTGGTGCATACCACAATTTCCATATCAGATCAACCATCCCCCCTTTGGCTACATGAGAAGGGAGATGTGCCATTGAACAAAGAGAAGGGTACATCGAAGGCGGGGCACAAGGCCTCCCATCCTCATGGAGCCAAATACCGATATCCTCATTGTAATGACAATTGTTCTTTTTCCACTTATTGATTACCTCTCGAGATGCTGTGCTCTGCAATTGTTGTAGGGTTTGAGTGTCTGTATCCCTTTTAGGAAATACTCTTTCATCATCACTCACCACCAGGGGGAGCAAGGCAGCTACCTTAGCTGCCTCATCTGCCCTTTGGTTACCCATTGCAACAGCTTCAGACGCTTTTGTGTGAGCCTTCACCTTGACCACTGCAACTGCAGCGGGCAGAGTGATAGCTTCAAGTAGGGCCTTCACCTGAGCAGAGTTTTTAATAAGCTTGCCCTGAGATGTCAAAAAAATTACGGCTTTTCCATAGAATAGAAAAAAATCATATATAGCACCGCGGGCATAACGAGAATCAGTGTATATATTCACTGATTTCCCCTCTGCCAATTCACACGCTTTTATCAAGGCCTCCAACTCCGCCACTTGGGCAGAACAATGATTTGGTAGAGCCCTCTGGAAAATTACTTTCTCCTGACTTACCACAGCCAACCCAGTGACGGGAGAACCTTTCTCAGTGTAATACCTGGAACCATCTACCCACAGTTCCAGCTCTGGGTTCTCCAGGGCAAAATCCTGTACCATCACTGGGAGCTCATAGTAGGCCTCAGTTGTGTGACAACAGTCATGTACCCACTACACTGGAGTAGGCCGAATGGGTAACAAAGTGGCTGAATTTAAAACATCACACCTCTTAATGACGATATTACTTGGTGTAAGCAAAGCCAGTTCATACCTAGTTAACCTAGCAGCAGATAAGTGTCTCGTGTTAAGATGTCCCAGCACCTGCTCCACTGCATGGGGGACCATGAGAATCAGGGTGTTCCCCAACACAATTTCAGCAGTTTTCTCCACTAACATGGCTGCTGCTGCCGTGGCTTTCACACAAGGTGCTGCTGTTGAGATTACAGGATCAAGAGGCTGGGAAATTATCCCACAGGTTTATGCTTATCAGCAGCCTTTAATGCCTCTATAGCCTGTATCTCCTAAGCAGACAATTCAAAATGCACAACCTTACCTGAGGTTAATGGTTTAGCTATTTGGGACATATTTGGGATCCATTGTCTGCAGTAACCAACCAAACCCAAAAATGCTCTTAGAGACCTTTGATTCTTTGGAAGGGGGTATGAACGTATCACCTCTTTCCTTTCTGAGGTTAGGTGTTTACCCCCTTTAAAGATACAGTGCCCCAGGAAAACAACTTTTTCCTGGCACCACTGTAGCTTATCTTTAGCTACCTTACAATTTTGCTCTGCCAAAATTTTTTTTTACAAAAGCATCATTACCATCAGTTTCAGATATTACTGACCACACTGGGGCCTCTGCCCATCAATCCTTCTTTCCCCATGCCTCCATGCTATTTTTCCTGGGTGCACGGCAAAATTTAGCAATGTGGCCAGGTTTGTGGCAGTTCAAACACACACCCATAGCTCTTGGTTTCCCACCCTCCCTCCCCTTTTCGTCCTGTGGGGCTTCTTTTGGTGGGAGGTAGGAGAGCAACACCTTTTGTGGCTTTCTTGCCTCCGTGTCATCCATATTCTTTTGGATATGGGATGCCACTGAGGTCAGAGCTTGTAGGCTCATGGTCTTCCACTCAGGATAACGGGTGGTTAACTTTTCCTGAACAGATTTTTTCAAACCTGTACCCCACATGGTGACAATCATTGAGGCCAAGGCTGGACTATCTGGGTCCTGCCCAGTCTCAAGGACTGCATTCCTAAACCGATCAGTGTATTGGTGCACTTCCTCTTTACATTCTTGGGTCATTGAACTCACCTTATTCCAGGAAGCTGCCGGAAAGATCTTCCCTGTCCTCTCCTTCAATTTCTCACACTCTTCTAGTGGCAATTTTGGTGAGTCCCGTTTGAAGACCCCTAAATATTCTGATTTTACTAACCTTGCCTCCTGTATCATAAGATCAGCATCACTTATTCCTGACACCCCCTTTATGATTCGTAACATGTCCTCCCAATTTGCTCTGTGGCTTGCAGCTATGTTGCATAGCTGCTTAGCAAACAGATGAGGACTATGCCTAGGCTTGGGATTGAATTCAAGAAAGTATTCATCTCCCCAGGAGTCCAGGGCACATGGTGAACTATAGTCCCCGTTAAGTCATTCTTATCATTATAAGCTCTCTGCTCTCTTACTGGTAATATTCTTCCTGTCCCCCCTTGCTTAGAAGTTTTTACCTCTTCGTCATCTGAGTCAAGGGGGAGAGGTGGGTAAATTCTTTCTTGTTGCATACTCACCCCTTGTATTGGTGTCATCCCGACAGGTGTTCTTAGGAAACTTTTATCCTGCCAACTTACCTCTGGCGAATCTTCTGTACTCAGCAACTTGGACGGAGGCATGCTACTCCATCCTGGCTTCTGATACCAATATTTACCCTTAGGTGTGTCTGGTATACATTCTTGCATCACCTCCTCTCTCATTGGCGCAGATGCTTCTATAGCACCTGTTCCAATAGGGGTAGATGATGTGACATATGGTGGTGGGGACCCACTACTAGATATTAGTTGGTCAGAGACAGGCTTACTTGGGTTTCTGATGAGTGTTTTTGCTAACATATGTGTACTAGCAATCATTTCCTCTGATAACTCACCTTCTTCCTCCGATACCTTGGGCAGTGTTGCAACTAGGACCTTAGCTGTTTTCCCATATGCCTCTGCCTCCCATCTGGCCCATGCTGCAACTTCATTAGGCTCAGTCATCCTACTCTTAAAGTTATGGTGTAATGCTGTCCAAACTCTGACATCAAATGTTCCCTGTATGGGTACCGGCCAATCCGTTGCCTTTGCCAAACTGTGCCATTTCTTTAGGTACTTCACTACCCACTTTCCATAGCGGGCCTTGTCTTCCTCCCGGGGTGTCAATGGCGCCCCGTAAACTTTAGCACCTCCTCCCACCTGATTCCCCATTACTGGATCGTCAGTGAGGTTCCAGTTACTTTTCCTTTCCTATGGGAGCTGGCCAATACTCCCCTTGTGCTCTCTTCCACTGAAAGCACGTCCTCACCCCCTACTTGGATGAGGCTGTATACTGGACTTTTGTGGCACAGTTTGTTATAGCATGAATTGGAGAGCACACACAGGGAAACCACGCTGTCTATCTCTCCAGATCTTTAGCAGCATACACACCACAAACAATATGATATAACAGATGAACAAGGTATCTACTAACACCCCAAGTTGCCCACATTCATTGCTTGGACACATCAGCAAGGTTATGCAGTTTTATGTATTCTCCCCCTTCTAGCGTGTTGTGCTCTGGGGGTACGGTTCTATCTCTTGGTCTAAGCACAATTATTGCTAATAGTAACCAAGCAATTGCCCCCAATAAAACCGTCAGTATTTCAAAAACAAGTAAAGAATTTGTACAAAGATTACCAGTACTATTCATTTAGGCAAAATCTTATTTTACTCTATGAACCCCATTAGTAAAACCCCATTCATACAGGGTAGCTGTTAACACCTTTCAATTAGTATGCATGAATATCAATAATTAGTATAGTTTTTTTTTTGACATTTAGACAATACACTTTCACTCAGAGGGCACCTGTTGACGTCATAGGCATCAAAACAGCACATACACGTATGGCCTCACCTTAGGCTATAAACCCAGGCTTTCCAGCTTTTGACGTTTAGGCAACCCTCTCATTCACACTTAAAACAATTTAGTACTCTGCGTTATATTAAACAGTTGTCTTTTTAACCAACAGACAATACTGTTCACTCTTCACATTTGCTTGGAAAGGGGTTCTCCTCACCTTGAGACCCCAACTTTCCCCACACACTCACACTTTCATATGGCTCAGGAACCCATTCATTCAAGTTAGTAACCACAAACAAGACATAAAATATCACCCCTTTTGCCCAGGTTCTTTTGATTGCGTTTTGACACACGATCTGTGCTCCCCCCGCCGTACAAGGACAACCAGACAATTCAGGGAGACAATTTTTTACTCACCCTTGGGCCCTTGTCTTATTGCAGTTGTACGTCAGATAGATCACAGATCCTGTGTTCAGTTTGGCAATCCGAGTCCTTCTACGACACCATTGATGTAAAAGGATTAAATGCCTGAAAACAAAATGGCTCCAAATTCAAAGGTTTTTATTGCATATATATATGGAGAACAGAGCTTGTACACAGAATGTGTGTGTCTTAGCCCTGCTCTAGAGAATATGCCAACTTTCCTACTTTTATACCCATTCTATGGTAGACACACCTAGCTTTTCTGCTTTATCGATATTTTTCAGAGCTATGATGACGTAGAATGATGACTTAACATTCCGTGACTTATTGTTATCAGCGCATCACATACAATGACTTGCATCTTCACACTACTGCTTACAATGTGATTACCATCTATAACAGCTTACTTTACAGAATGTTTATCTTAACTTGCTGGCAACATACATTTTAAGAGAAAAACATGTTTGTTCACTTCTTCTGTAGTGCTGACAAAAGAATACACAATATAATGAATGTATTAACACATCAAACATATATATATTAGTGATACAGCACTGATCATAAATTTCCCTACACACCCCCATCCGTCTCCATATCATTGCAGGGCGGTAGTGACGTCAAAACTTCACTACCGCCCATAGTTCTTCAAGGGAATTTTTTTTTTTTTTTTTTTTTTTTTTAATGCCAAAAAAATATTTTTTTTTTATTGCATTTTAGTGTAAATATGAAATCTGAGCTCTTTTTGACCCCATGTCATGCTTTTTTTTCTATTAAGAGGGATGTTTACATTCCTTGTAATAGGAATAAAAGTGACACATTTTTTTTTTAACCACTTCCCGCCCGCCCTATGGCGGATTGACGTCCGGGAAGTGGTTCTGTTATCCTGACTGGGCGTCATATGACGTCCAGCAGGATAACATGCCGCAGCATGCCCCCGCTACACCGATCTTGGTAAAGAGCCTCCGGCGGAGGCTCTTTACCACGTGATCAGCCGTGTCCAATCACGGCTGATCACGCTGTCAATAGGAAGAGCCGTTGATCGCCTCTTCCTCACTCGCGTCAGACAGACGCGAGTAGAGGAGAGCCGATCGGCGGCTCTCCTGGCAGGGGGGGTCTGCGCTGATTGTTTATCAGCGCAGCCCCCCCGCAGATCACCACACTGGACCACCAGGGATCGCAACTAGGACCACCAGGGAAGGGGCAACATGTGGATGGCCAGGTATGTACCCCATGGCCATCCACATGTGCCCAGTGTGCCAAATCTGTGCCAATCAGTTCCCACAAATGGGCACTGATTGGCACCATTATGTTGCAGTGATGTCCAGCAATGCCACCCTTAGGGGCATCACTGCAAACAAGCAGTGTCATCAGTGCCACCCATCAGTGTCCATTCGTGCCACCTGTCAGTGCCCATCTGTGCCCATCAGTGCCCATCTATCAGTGCCCATCCGTGCCCATCTGAACCAACTATCAGTGCCACCCATAAGTATCCATCAATGACACCTACGAGTGCCCATCAATGCCACCTATGAGTGCGCATCAGTGCCGCCTATAAGTGCCCATCGGTGCCACCTATGAGTGCCCATCAGTGCCACCTATCAGTGCCTATCAGTGCCCATCAGTGCCACCTATCAGTGCCGCCTATCAGTGCCCATCATCAGTGCCCGTCAGTGCCACCTCATCAGTGCCACCTCATCGGTGCCCATCAGTGCCGCCGTATCAGTGCCCGTCAGTGCAGCCATATCAGTGCCCGTCATTGAAGAAGAAAACGTACTTATTTACAAAAAGTTTTAACAGAAACAAAGAAAAACTTGTTTTTTTTTCAAAATTTTCGGTCTTTTTTTATTTGTTGCGCAAAAAATAAAAACCGCAGAGGTGATCAAATACCACCAAAAGAAAGCTTTTTTTGTGGGAACAAAATGATAAAAAATTTGTTTGGGTACAGTGTAGCATGACCGCGCAATTGTCATTCAAATTGCGACAGCGCTGAAAGCTGAAAATTGGCCTGGGCGGGAAGGTGTCTAAGTGCCTGGTATTGAAGTGGTTAAAGAACAGTGTAAAAATAAAAAATAAAAGGTAAAATAAAAATAAAATAAATTTTTTTAAACGTGCCCTGTCCCGACGAGCTTGCGTGCAGAAGCGAACGCATACGTGAGTAGCGCCCGCATATGAAAATGGTGTTCAAACCACACATGTGCGGTATCACCGTGATCGGTAGAGCAAGAGCAATAATTCCAGCCCTAGACCTCCTCTGTAACTCAAAACATGCAACCTGTAGAATTTTTTAAACATCGCCTATGGAGATTTTTAAGGGTAAAAGTTTGTTGCCATTCCACGAGTGGGTGCAACATGCGTGACATGTTCGGTACCAATTTACTCGGTGTAGCATTATCTTTCACAATATAAAAAAAAAAAAAAAATTGGGCTAACTTTACTGTTGTCTTATTTTTAATTCAAAAAGAGGTATTTTTTCCAAAAAAAAGTGCGCTTGTAAGACTGCTGCACAATTACGGTGTGATAGAAAGTATTGCAGCAACAACATTTTATTCTCTAGGGTGTTAGAAAATGTTTTTTATAATGTTTGGGGGTTTTAAGTAATTTTCTAGCAAAAAAAACTGTTCTTAACTTGTAAACAAGAAATCTCAGAAAGAGGCTCGGTCCTTAAGTGGTTAATTAACATTCTGGCTAATATAATACATGAACGCGCATGCAAAAACACAGTTTTTCACCACATTTTTCTGCTGCTAACTCCTGTAAGAGAAAAGGCGTCATAGAGAATACAATGTGCATGTGGCTTTAAAGTGCCTTTTCAGAATTGCATACCTCCCAACTTTTCAAGATGGGAGCGAGGGACACCTATTAGAAAAATATGTAGTAGGGACAGGACCCCCCCCCCCGCTATTTCTCCTTAAAGGAGAATTATACAAAACAATTAAAAATATTATTTTTTTCTTTTATTATTTCTTTACAAATGCAACAATTTAGATATTGGGTGAAAGGTTTAGCACTGGGAAACACTTTTTGAAAGAGAAAATAGTGCATTTTATATACAACTGTATAGATCAGACCAAAATGAGGGACAAATGAGGAGGAATGAGGGACAGCGGGATATTGCTCCAAATCAGGGACAGTCCCTCGAAATCAGGGACAGTTGGGAGGTATGGAATTGTAAAGCCATGTAAAACAAAGTGTCATATTTTATAAAGACCTTTAAGAGACACAGGATCACCAGATCAATATTATATGTTTTGTTTAAAACTCACAATGGCGGTTCTTACAGTATACTACTATGACGCTTTTCTTTGACACATTGCTCATTACCCCACCAAATCCATAGGTTTAAATTCAGCAGAAAAATATCTTCAAATAACGTCTGCAATTTGTATTTTCTTTATTACTTCCACTAAGCAAATGTAAATTTTTTTGAATTACAATACTTGTAACTGTTGTGACAAGAGGGAAACTAAAATATTTAGTGTTATGACAGGTTATCTTCATGAAATGACAGATGATAATGCCTCCCTGACTTCCTTAGACGGTAATTCAAATTTTCATTGTCAAAGCACAATGGAGAAATACTGGAGCTAATTTATGCGCTGAATTAGATATCCAGTTCATGAAAGATGTTCCTTTCTTTTTTTTCTCGAATAATCTTATTTTGGGGCTTTGCTGTCCTATTTTAAGATGCCAAGAATTTAATTTGCTCTCTTGGCTTTATGCTAATATTAGCTAACCTCATTCGGCACCAGGCTACATTTTCACATTTACACCTATTTCTAGAATTATAGTGCCCTTTACATTGGAGATCGGAGTCTACAGAAATATTGAGTTTACAGTAGTGCATTTATATATTATAATCAAATTGGAAAAAAAAAGATTAAAGCTTTCTACATGCAGATTTCTGTTTTTACGGTAAAAAGCAATAAAGGGAATGTATCAAAACTGCAGCAGACAGAATCTGGAGCAGCTCTGCATGGCAACCAATCAGCTTCTGACTTTCATTTTCAGAGCTTAAAGTGGAATTTCAGCTTACACCTAACTACAAAAGCAAGCATTTATTATATTGCAGCTTACCAGTTCTTAGGAGTCATGGATCCATTCGTTTTCTTTTAAGGCCTTTTTTCTTCTATTTTCATCTGGTGATCCAGTAAGATGGTCAGTAAGTCTGCTTTTTCAACAAAACAAATGTAACAGTTATTGCATGTTTGGGTTGTCTATTTCACATGCACTTAAAGCGCACTTGATATGCGCTTGAATGCGTTTTGCATGCGTTTTGTGCTGCGTTTAGGCACTGCATTTGCAGTGCATTTTTCTATACATTTTTGGGCTTGGCTTTCTTGGCTTAAAAGGGGCACGGTGCGGTGCATTTGAAGCGCATTTGTATCAGGTTACCTGCATTTTCGGTACGAAAGATTGCAGCATGCTCTAGCAAATGCATCCAGCTGCAGCCAACTGTAGAGCATACTGCATTTTTCCACACCGCAAATGCAGGGAACACGCTTCAAATGCACCGCACCATACCCCTTTAAGCCAAGAATGCCAAGCCCAAAAACTGTATACCCAGTTTCCCTAAAAATAAGACCTAGCGTGATTGTCGGTGATGGCTGCAATATAAGCCCTCCCCCCCAAATAAGCCTTGTAGGTCTTGTTTTCAGGGTAGGGATTATTTCCGAGGAAACAGGGTAGGGCTTATTTGGGGGGTAGGGCTTATATTGCAGCCATCACCGACAATCACGCTAGGTCTTATTTTCGGGGAAACAGGGTAGGGCTTATTTGGGGGGTAGGGCTTATATTGCAGCCATCACCGACAATCACACTAGGTCTTATTTTCGGGGAAACAGGGTAGATTAAGCTCCTGTCACTAAATAAAATGGTTAGCTTACAGTCCTGTTTAGACCTTGCTTTTGCTTTGGCTTTGCTTCAAAAATTATACCCCATGTAGCTTCAGTGGTGCTTCAAAGCGTCTTCAAAGCCTCCATAGAAGTCTATGGCAAAGCTCGCTTGAAGCTCCACCAAAGCCCCACCAAAGCCCCATCGAAGCAGGTGTAAACAGGACTGTAAGCTAACCATTATATTTAATGACAGGAGCTTTGACTGGCATTCAGAGAGCTTTAACAAAGCGTGTCTAAAGCCTTGTTTTGAAGCAAATGTAAACTAGCCCTAAATCTGCTAGTACATCTTATGCCTCGTACACATGATCAGACTTTCTGACAACAAAACCGTGGAATTTTGTTCAAAGGACGTTGGCTCAAACTTGTCTTGCATACACACGGTCACATAAATGTTGGCCAACAATTACGAACATAGTGATGTACTACAGGGGGTCCCCTAGTTACGAACCTTCGACTTGCGCAGGACTCCTACTTACGAATGGGAGGCGTCGTCGGCGTGCACATTGGAAAACAGCAGAAAACTTCGGAAAACAACAGCGGAAATCATTGGAAAACATCGGAAAACGACGTCTCTGCCGCTCTGCTCATGCACTTACGAACAAATCCGACTTCAGAACAAACAGGCAGCCTCTAACCCATTCGTAACTCAGGAACTGCCTGTACGTGTTTTTTCAGCTCTTTAGCGCCACACTTTGGGCTCCTTCTGCTAATTTCGTGTTAGTAGAAGTTTGGTGAGTGTTGATTCCTGCTTTTCAGTTCGTTTCTGAACTGCCGTTCGTCAACCAGACATGTTGCGGAATCGGAGGAGATAACGTGTTATTTATTATTGGCTTTGGAGTTATTGCTTTGACATTATTTTTTTGGTTGAATAATGATTTGATTTGGTATATTTTCTATATTTTTGGATGCATAGAATGCACTTTTTGGTTAAGTTGTATTGGCAGATAGCATGTCTAATTTTATTTGTTTATTTTTTGTTTTTTTAATGCACAATAAAAAAATTGTGGAGAATAATACTCGGCTATGTGTTTTACTTCAAATGACAGTTTGGGAGTAGGCAGTTACATTTCAAAAAATACAATGTAAAATTGACAAGGAGCACCAACATAGTTGTATCTTTGATCTTAAAAACTACGGGATAATGGTGTTGTGGTAACTTGCCCAAATAAAAAAAAACAAAACATAATAATATTATTCTTCATTTCACTAGAAAAAAAAAGCCTTTGAAAATTCATTTGCAATAACTCCATCAGTATCACCAGCAAAGCAGCTTCATTATTATCCCATTAAAGAAGAGAATTGTGCGCTGCATTTGGAGATTTCATAATTTGCCACGTCATGAATGTTAATTCTCCATTACAAACGCTAGTTTACAAGACCGACCGCTTCTGGCTCGTCCTTGCTTCCGAGCATGTGTGTTTGTACTTTGGACTTTGTCTGACAGACTTGTGTACACACGCTCGGAAAATCCGACAACACACATTTGTTGGCAGAAAATTGGAGAGCATGCTAGCCAACTATTGTTGGCGGAAAGTCTGACAACAATAGCCCGATTGAGCATACATATGGTCGGACTTACCGCCAGTAAGCTCACATCCAACATTTCCCGTAGGAAAATCCGATCGTGTGTACGCGGCATAACACTCCCCTCCCCCCAGCCTGACAGTGCTGCTGTCCAAAGGTGCACCTGTTCTCCTTCATCCAGAGTGGCAGCACTTTCATATAGGAGATATGTTACTAGGCAGCAAGGGCGGCCCGTCCATTAGGGACCAGGGATTTTACCTTGAAAACCTGAAAGATGGTAAACCACATGAAAATCCAACATCTCCAGTCAAAGATTGGCAAGTTCCCAGATATGCAAATAGAAAATAACCAGAAACATTGACATAGCAGGATTTTGCCATTACTGGGGATTTCACATCCGCTGATAATGTTTATACATGGCTGCAACCACTGGGGGGGAGGTAAAAATCCTGTCTCAGATGCCAAAACCTAGATCTTGCAAAAAAAAAGAGAAAGAGCATTAGACTTTACCTAATAATTTTTCAGCTGCTGCTATGAAAATGTTACAAGGGTGCAGTATAGGAATCCCTACACTGTTGTCCTAGTGTTAATAGGCAGAAAAGGTCAGAATCACATGGGACGGAGCTTAGCACCAGGTGCAGAATTTAATGCCATTGGTCAAGGATGTCATTTCAGTGCTGCGCTTTTTTAATTGTACACCAGTGTCCGTGGTGACCTTGTTCCTTTTTAAAATAAAGAAGATAAAGTCCTGTGGTATTGCAAAAAAGAAACCTAGCGATGTTTCCTTTAAAGCAACCATGTTTGCTCTGCTTTTTGTAATTTTCAACTGCTAATAATATTGGGAACCTGTTTTCTGTTTGTTAATTTAATTTGCAGCAAGCATTCTCCATTGCAGAATAAGACAATCGAACATATTTTTCGTTATCGTACATCACGGGACACAGAGCACCATAGTAATGACTATCTGGGTTATATGCTACCTTCAGGTGATTGGACACTGGCAACCAATAGTAGGAAGGTTCCTCCCATATAAACCCTCCCACACGGGAAGTACCTCAGTTTTTTCGCCAGTGTCTTGAAGGTGATGGTCATGGTTGTTGAAGCTCTTAAGCGGCCGCTTGGTCTTCAGTTCATACATTCACCAAGTTTTACCAGGTGGATGTTAGATCTCAAAAAGAGACTTTCTTTGGCCATAGCGTGTTGCAGGCAGCTTTATAGGTCCTGAGCCCCGTTGGGGCTTAGGGATACTGTGTGTTCCCTCCACTCAGGTGCATTGCTTTAGGACATCCCAGATAGTCATTGCTATGGTGCTCTGTGTCCCGTAAAGTACGATAAAGAAAAATGGATTTTAAAAACAGCTTACCTGTAAAATCCTTTTCTTGGAGTACATCACAGGACACAGAGGTCCCTCCCCTCTTTTCTGGGATCTTAATTGCTTGCTACAAAACTTAGGTACTTCCCGTGTGGGAGGGGTTATATGGGAGGAACCTTCTTACTATTGGTTGCCAGTGTCCAGTCACCTGAAGGTAGTGTATAACCCAGATAGTCATTACTATGGCGCTCTGTGTCCCCTGATGTACTCCAAGAAAATGGAAAATTGTATACTCACTTTTCCGTAATTTTCCTTTCCTGTCGCATCTTATGGCAGCATACACCTATGGGTTGGGGCTCTGCCCCCGCAACCTGATAGGACCGCGTAGCTATTAAACTCTGAGAGGGCACCCACCCCAGTATTCTCCGTATATATATACCTCACCTCAGATGGGTGGGCATCTGTATGCTCCACGAGATGCGACAGGAAAGGAAAATTACGGAAAGGTGAGTATACAATTTTCCGTTTTCCTGTCGCATCATGGCAGCATACACCTATGGGGAATAACTCGCAAACTGGGTGGGTATGAGCAGAAGACAAGTTTTATTTAGAAGGGATTGAGGAGTTAGCCTGTATAATTGCTCTCCCGAATTCAACCGTGGACAATCTAGCGGAGTCCACTTTGTAATGAGAAATAAAGGTGCTCTTTGAAGACCAAGTGGCTGCTTTGCAGATGGTTTCGGCTGATACCCTGCAGTAGGCCGCCCAGGAGATCGCCATTGCCCTTGTGGAGTGTGCCCTTAAGCCCTCAGGTACTCGTGTGTTGTTAGATGCGTAAGCTCTTTTAATTATCTTCACCAACCATGCTGCGATGGTGCGAGAGGTTGCTGCTTGTCCTCTTCTAAAGCCATGAGGAATGACTAGGAGATTCTCCGTCTTTCTCAGTTCATTGGTCGCCAAGAGGTAGGCTTGAATACTGGTCTTTATATCAAGTGGGTGTGGATCACCCTGTTCTGTGAAGAGGGTGGGAAGGCATAACTCTTGATTAAAGTGGAAGGAAGACGACACCTTCGGGATGAAGTGATCAGATGGTTTTAAGACTACTTTGTCTGGGTAGAAAGTTAGGTATGGTTCCTTTGCCTGCAAGGCCTGAATTTCCGAGACCCTTTTGGCCGATGTAATTGCTATTAGGAAGGTGACCTTGAGAGTTAGGTCCCACAGAGAAATGCCTTCTAATGGAAAAAATGGCTCATGGGATAAGGCTTCCAGCACTACCGAAAGGTCCCATGTCGGGAAGGAAGGTTTCCTGGGTGGTCTCAACTTTAGGCAGGCCTTCTGAAATTGGATGACAAGAGGTTCCTGAGCCCATTTCACTCCTGTCATGGCGGACAGGGCTGACACATATACCTTCAGGGTACTAGACCTAAGACCTTTATCTAATCTTAGCTGGAGAAACTCGAGGATCTGAGCAACTGATGGAGATGACGAGTTCCAGGATTGCTGTTGTGCGACTGAGAGAAAAACTCTCCCAGATCCTTTTATAGGTTTTGTTAGTTATGCATTTTCTGGCTTGAAGGAGAGTGTCTACCACTTTCTGGGAGCATCCTTGGACTAAGAACCTAGTCCTTTCAATCTCCAGGCTGTTAGATGCAGCCTCTCCGGAAATGAATGAAGGAGCTGCCCCTGCGACAGTATATCTGCTGTCATTGGGAGTGTCAACGGTTTTGCTGTGTTCAATTGGAGGAGCGTCATTAACCATGGTCGTCTCGGCCAGAATGGAAGGACTGCTATTACTGTGGACTTCGACCTCTTGAGTCTGAGTAAGAATCTCGGAATGAGGGGCATTGGTGGAAAGATGTACCCCAAACAGAAGTTCCATTTGTGCTGTAGACAGTCTGTGCCCTCTGCCAATGGGAAAGGAATTCTCGCTAGATACCTCTGGCATTTCGTGTTGGTCGGTGTTGCTGCCAGGTCTATATCCGGTATCCCCCAGGTTTGGGTTATGAGGGTAAAGGCTTGGTGACTTAAAGCCCACTCGTTGTTTGATACAAAGGTCCGACTTAGAGAGTCGGCTAGTTGGTTTTGAACTCCTGGGACGTGCATTGCCGTTAGTCCTGACAGGTTCAGCTGTGCCCATTTGAAGACTGGGCTGACACCTTTAATGTGACCTATAAACTGTACAACTCAGTTGAAAAACAAACTGAAATCTTTTAGGTGGAGGGAAGTAAAATAAAAAAACTAAAATTATATGGTTGCATAAGTATGCACACCCTTAAATGAATACTTTGTTGAAGCACCTTTTGATTTTATTCCAGCACTCAGTCTTTTTGGGTATGAGTCTATCAGTATGGCACATCTTGACTTGGCAATATTTGCCCACTCTTCTTTGCAAAAACACTCCAAATCTGTCAGATTGTGAGGGCATCTCCTGTGCACAGCCCTCTTCAGATCACCCCACAGATTTTCAATGGGATTCAGGTCTGGGTTCTGGCTGGACCATTCCAAACTTTAATCTTCTTCTGGTGAAGCCATTCCGTTGTTGATTTGGATGTATGCTTTGGGTCGTTGTCATGCTGAAAGATGAAGTTCCTCTTCATGTTCAGCTTTCTAGCAAAAGCCTAAAGGTTTTGTGCCAATATTGACTGGTATTTGGAATGGTTCATAATTCCCTCTACCTTGACTAAGGCCCCTGTTCCAGCTAAAGAGAAAAACAGCCCCAAAGCATGATGCTGCCACCACTATGCTTCAAGGCGGGTATGGTGTTCTTTTGGTGATGTGCAGTGTTGTTTTTGTACCAAACATATCTTTTGGAATTATGGCCAAAAAGTTCAACCTTGGTTTCATCAGACCATAACACATTTTCCCACATGCTTTTGGGAGACTTCAGATGTGTTTTTGCAAAATTTAGCCGGGCTTGGATGTTTTTCCTCGTAAGAAAAGGCTTCCGTCTTGCCATTCTACCCCATAGCCCAGACATATGAAGAATACGGGAGATTGTATGACCACACAGCCAGTACTTGCCAGATATTCCTGCAGCTCCTTTAATGTTGCTGTAGGCCTCTTGGCAGCCTCCCTGACCATTTTTCTTCTAGTCTTTTCATCAATTTTGGAGGGACGTCCAGTTCTTGGTAATGTCACTGTTGTGCCATATTTTCTCCACTTGATGATGACTGTCTTCACTGTGTTCCATGGTATATCTAATGTCTTGGAAATTCTTTTATACCCTTCTCCTGACTGATCCCTCTGATGCTTTGGAAGCTCTCTGCGGACCGTGGCTTTTACTGTAGGATGTGACTAAGAAAATGTCAGGAAAGACCTACTAGAACAGCTGAACTTTATTTGGGGTTAATCAGAACACTTTAAATTATGGCAGGTGTGTACTGACTCCTATTTAACATGAGTTTGAATGTGATTGCTTAAGTCTGAACACAGCTACACCCCCAGTTATAAGAGCGTGTGCACACTTTTACAACCACATTATTAGTTTATAGGTCACATTAAAGGTGGAAAAATGATTCTGTAATTGGTTCTGAAATGATTTATCTATTTTAACAGGGGTGTGTAGACTTTTTATATCCACTGTATCAGTTTACAAACTGAGACAAACCATTTACCACTGACCGTGGTGCTTAAAATGATCTTGTATTTATTCTTGCAAAACATTTATCCTAAAAGAAAAACTGTTTGCTGTAACTAATTATAACCACTTGCCCTCCGGAAGATTTACCCCCTTTTATGACCAAGTCATTTTTTGCTTTTTGGCACCTCATTATTTTAACTGTATGGTCCAATTGTTTGGATCCTTGATGTTTAAAGCATTTATTCTGACCTCTCCAGGATGACAACTTTCCTTTTTAATTCACTTCACCTTTTTTTGTTCTTTTATAATCAAATTTGAATGAACGGTGTTCATTTAGTTGCGACTCTTCTCTTGGTTTTAATGAGCATGGACATATTGGTGTACATATATCTCCTGTGTGAATATGGCTTTATAAAGCATGACAAATCTGTCATATCTGGTGATCTATATCTAAGTATTTAGACTTGTTGATATTGAAACCTGGATCCTGAGGAAGCCCTGTATTTGGGGTGAAACGAGTCGATCCAGACATACCCGATCCATATGTACCCAACCACGCTTTGACTAAATGAAATGGTCATAAAACATGTTGATTGTACATTTTAATATGTTCTGATGCATATGTTTTACTGACTTTTTGTATAAATAAAACTTGTGGTTTTTACAAGTTTGCATTTATGTGGTACTCTGTGTGGACCTACCCTCTATTGACTTCAATTGCATGGGGATAGTGCAAATATTTTTTTGATTACAGGGTACCCCCCCACCTAATTATTAACCGCTTCAGCCCCGGAAGAATTTACCCCCTTCCTGACCAGAGCACTTTTTGCGATTCGGCACTGCGTCGCTTTAACTGACAATTGCGTGGTTGTGCAACGTGGCTCCCAAACAAAATTGACGTCCTTTTTTTCCCACAAATAGAGCTTTCTTTCGGTGGTATTTGATCACCTCTGCGTTTTTTTCTTTTTGCGCTATAAACAAAAAAATAGCGACAATTTTGAAAAAAACGCATTATTTTTTACTTTTTGCTATAATAAATATCCCCAAAAAATAATTTAAAAAACGTTTTTTTTCCTCAGTTTAGGCTGATACGTATTCTTCTACATATTTTTGTTAAAAAAAATCGCAATAAGCGATTGATTGGTTTGCGCAAAAGTTATAGCGTTTACAAAATAGGGGATAGTTTTATGGCATTTTTATTAATAATTTTTTTTTTACTAGTAATGGCGGCGATCAGCGATTTTTATTGTGACTGCGACATTATGGCGGACACATCGGACATTTTTGACACATTTTTGGGACCATTGTCATTTATACAGCAATCAGTGCTATAAAAATGCACTGGTTTCTGTTTAAATGACACTGGCAGTGAAGGGGTTAACCACTAGGGGGCGGGGAGGGGTTAAGTCAGTACTAGGGAGTGATTTCTAACTGTAGGGGGGATGGGCTAGCTGTGGCACGTCACTGATCTCTGCTCCCAATGACAGGGAGCAGAGATCAGTGACACTGTCACTAGGCAGAACAGGGAGATGCTTGTTTACAACAGCATCTCCCCGTTCATCCTCTTCGTGAGGCGATCGCGGGTATCCCCACAGCGATCGAGTCCGCGGGACTTGCGACCCGACTCACGGAGGTCCCAGCGGCGCGCACGCAATGGCACGACGGGGACGCCCATTTGCCCAGCCGTGCCATTCTGCCGACGTACATCGGCATGCGCCGGTCGGGAAGTGGTTAAGCATTAGTCTGTACTTTTTGCTATAAAACATATCCAATAGAAAATGTAAAAAATCTAATTTGTGTAGGCCAATATGTATTCTGCTATGTATTTTTGGTAAAAAAAAAATCCCAATAAGTGTATATTAATTGGTTTGCACGAACGTTAGCATCTAACTATATATATATTTACATACTGTAATTTGTATTTTTTCAAAATTTTTTTATACTAGTAATGGGGGTGATCAGCGAATTATAGCGGGACTGTGATAGTATGGCGGGCGGTCTGACACTTTTGACACTTTGTGGGAACCCGTGACACTAATACAATGATCAGTGCTAAAAATGAAATGTGTGCCTAACAATGCCTGGTGCATTCACTATGAGGTGCTTTTACTAAGGGATGTGCTTTGCAGGGAAACAGAAACCGGCACATCCCCACTGACAGGCCAGAGCCCTGTTTTCTTTACATTCACAGAGCTCTGTCCTGTCATCCTCTTCGCCGATCAGTGGGTGCCAGTGTCAATCATTGGCCAGGACCCACTGGTTGGATTTTGCTATGACTAATCACAGCACAGCCGGTGTGGCAGCCACATGCGCGGCCCCTACCAAGTAGTGCTGGATCATGTATCTAGTACGTGATCCAGCACAGGAGAGCCGATTTGCGTCTGTACTTGGCAAGCAGATAAAGTGTGAGCTGGAGTTTGGCTTCAATTTCTTAGTGTATTTAAATCTGCTCATACAGCTAACATTACCCTCTCCCCAGACTGACAATGCTGCTCTCCAAAGGTGCCCCCTGTGCTCTTTCATTCAGAATGGGGGCACTCGAGCACAGAAGGTGTGCTACTGGGCAGATCAGCAGGTGAAAACACAGGGGGTAAAAAAGCCTAAAAAAGAAAACGAATGCAGCCACCACATCTAATGATTGGTAAGCTGCAATGTATTATATTTTCAGTTTGTGGTTTAATACTGCTTTAAATGAAAATTTAGTTAATATGGCCTGCAAACAGTCTGCCATAAATGCTAAAATACTGCAGTCCTTGATATCACCTTGTAAGATTTCTTGGAAACACGTGACCAAGATAAATGACAATAGATTTGGACGCATGAAGTCTTATTCAGCCTGGCTGGCTCACAGCACATCATAAATGCACAGCCATCAGCCTGAGCTCTTGTCTTCACAAGTCTTTTTATCTGTCCTTCTCATAATAAAGAATACTGAAATGTAACAAATCAAACAAACCATACAGACCTAGAAATTGATTTATCCTCAGATGGTATTGGGAACCTGACAACAGGCAGGCATATTTCTTTCAATTACATTTTGTTGTATCAATCAAGAAGTTATCTTTGTGAAAAAGAAATCAACAAAGCCAAAGTATTTTCTCTGTCGTCCATTGAGGGAAACAGCTTGATGATAATCAAAAGGGAATTCCACCCCACCTAGCTAAAACTAAATTTAATTTCTATAACAGTGTTCCAATATGTTCATAAAAAACAAAAAAACAAAAACGTATTAGTATATAAAGTTCTGTGTTCAGCTGAAGTTATCCTTGCACTGCTCTGCTTCCGTGCCACAGTCTTCATACTCCTGTCCCCAGGGAGGCTCCTTCCTCCTGATCTTCAAGTGCATGTACACTGTGGGATCTTACGCATGCGCAGACATGCCGCAGGTCTCTACCATGACCCAAATACATGAATCATGCTGGATTATGCAACGCTTCATTCCTCACTAATTCACTGCTTCCAAAGATGCATGGCCTGAACTTTCGAGATGGGTTGAACCACCCCCTGTTTGGTTTGCGGCAGAACTTTCAAACATCGCAAAAGTTCAGAAACAAATAATGAACCCAATTGAATTCTATGTGACCCGAACTGGAAAAATCAAAAGTGCCCATTTTGAAGGCTTATATGCAAGTAACTGGGCATACAATGGTTATGGGGGTCCGGGTACTGCCCCGGGGGACATGCATCAATGAAAAAAGTTTGTAAAAAACATCATTTTTAAATGAGCAGTGCTTTACTGATGCTTAAAGTGAAACCATCAAAATGAGAAATAACAATAAAAATTAATAATTATTTTAAATATAGTGCCTGGGGGTCCCCTTAGTCTGCCTGCAATACAGCACATCTGTACTATAGTGCCTGCTGCAGCAATAATGACATTTATAAAGCCCCAAAAAAAATGACATTTTCCATTCAAGCTTTCTTTATTTTGTAAACAATGGCTTGGGGGACCAATCTGTACGATGAGGCCACAATTTAGTGCACTCAGAACAAGATTAGAAATTTTTAGGATAAGGTCTGGTCTTTCGCAGACTTTGGATAGAAGTAACAGGTGTGGAAAAATTGGTCTTTGGGTGTTGGTGGTGCCTTCACACCGTGACCCTATGGAGGTACTCTTGCTGAAAGCAAGAATTGGCCTTGCTATAAAAAATTAAAATGATATGCACCTGTCAAACAGCTGCAGAAAAATTGGTCCTTGGTTGTTAATTGTGCCCATGAAACCTACACCAAAAAATGTCTTCCAGATGAAATCAACACCCACAAAGCTAGGCAGCCTAGACAGTCTTTCAGAGATTCAAGATTACTTGCTAGGGGGAGAACCTCTGGGGGAATCTAGGATAATAATAATTTATATCTATAGCTCTTTATATCTGCTTTCGCTACTAGATAATCTCCCAATATATGAAGAAGACGCTGCAGATGGGATGTGGCAGCTGACAGCCCTGTGCGCCAAGGAATAAAAATGTTTTGAAAGGCATTACTGTGGCGGCCCCCTTCTCCACCACAGAAGCCTCAAAACAACGTTTTCCACCAGACTGTAACCCACCAGAGTCGGGAAAGGCGTTACATAAACTCCTCTTTAAGGTGTCTTTGAGATTTCATCTTCTGCTCACTCTGTGGGGATAGCATACGTTCTGAGACTTTCCCCTTGTAATGGTGGTCAAGGAGGGCTGCCAACCAATAGTGATCCTTCTCCTTGATGCCACATATTCTCGGGTCTTTTTGCAGGTTTTGAAGAATGAGAGAGCCCATGCACCGCAAGTTTGCGGAGGCATGATAAGCAGACTCCTCAGGGTCACTGAGGATTACAGTATCTGGAACTGCCTCTTCCCAGCCCCATACTACTCCCAAGGGTTCTGTGGATGGTAAACCATCTGTTAAGGCTTGACGTATGTCTTGTTCTGCTTCAATGAATGAGGGAGACCATGCAACCCAAGTTTGCGGAGACATGATAAGCAGACTCCTCTGGGTCACTGAGGATTACAGTATCTGGAACTGCCTCCTCCCAGCAACAAACTACTTACAAGGGTTCTGGGGATGGAAAACCATCTGTTAAGGGTTGACGTATGTCTTGCTCTACTTCAATGCCTCCAAAGCTGCCAGAATTCTCCTCCTCCTCTTCCTCCCTCTCCTCTTGTGTGTTCTGGGGCATAGGAACAATGGTGTCTGCATAAAGTGGGCCTTGAGAGGAAAGGAGGTCCTCCTCTTCCTCCAGCTGCTCTGCCTCAAGTGCCCTGTCCATATTGCCATGCAGAGTCTGCTCCAGCAGGAACACAACAGGGATTTTGTCACTGATGCATGCATTGTCACAGCTTACCATCCTTGTGGCCTCCTCGATGGTGACAGTACAGTGTATGCATCCTTAATTAGCAGCCATTGGCGTGGGAAAAAAAAGCAGAGCTGGCCTGAGCCTGTCGTTGTGCCATATTCACACAGGTACTTGTTGACGGCCCTCTGCTGCATGTGCCGCCGCTGCAGCATTGCCAAAGTCAAATTCCACCTGGTGGGCATGTCATAAATCAGGCGGTTTACAGGCAGGTGGAATTCCCACTGAATTTCAGCCAACCGAGCACTGGCTGTGTATGACGACCTGAAATGGCTACAGACTCTTCTGGCCCGCTTCAGCAAATTTTCCAACCCTGGGTACCTATTTAAAAAATGCTGCACCACCAAATTAAGGACATGTGCCAGGCATGGCACAACATGTGTCAACTTTCTCTGTCTAAGGGCAGACAGGAGGTTTGCCATTTTTATCTCACACCACCCTGGCTCCAGCTGGCGTGGCGTGATGTGAACCACCTCAGGTCCTGCCCCTGTAGAGAGCTGCCAGAATCTTTTATCCGGTGTCGCTCCTGTGCCCTAGACACACCAGCTGAAGCACTGCATGGCACCTTTCAGCCTGACTTATTGAATAGCCTCACCAGCTACTAGCATCACCCACTGTATGTTGATGTGGGGGCACAACAAGCTGCAGCACTCAGCCCTGTCCTGCATGCTTCCAAGCTGCAAGCAGAGATACCCAGTGTGCTGTGAATGAAATATATCATCCCTGACCATGCTTGCTGGACCACTTGTCAGCAGTAATGTGGACCTTGCGGCTGACTGCCTTGCCCAATGATGCCACAACATTACCTTCCACATGATGGTAGAGAGCTGGAATAGCCTTATGTGAAAAGCCTTACGTGAAAAGAAATAGCGACTGGGAACCTGCCATTGTGGTACAGCACATTCTGAAAACAGAATCTACCAGACGGAAAGGCAAGAGTTGTAAAGCCAGCAGCTTTGAGCAGCTTGAATTTAGACGCTCTTGTCAGAAACCATGAATCAGACTGAGACAGAAGTACAGTTAAATCACACTTGTTTAATATTAATAAAAAAGGTAAACAGAGTAAATGTAATCAAAACATAGCCAGAGTTCAGAAACCTGAACGGATAGTCAGACAAGCCAAAATGTCAGGGAGCCAGAGATGAGCGTAGTAGAACAGCATGCAGGATCTGGAGCCAGAAGGAATGTCAGCCAAGCAAGTCTTTAACAGGAACACAGGAGAGCGTCTCTAGAGATGTGACCCAGGCAAAGGCAGAGATCATTTGGACTGGACGGCATAAGTAGACAGGACTGATGAGCAGGATATCATCAACAGGTGAGTCACTGTGGAGAGATAGGAGCTGGCAATTAGCCGACAGCTGAGCGGCCAGCTTTGAGAAGGAAGGGCTGAGCCCAGCACTGACAGTACCCCCTCCTCAATGACCCCTCATTGCAATAATTGCAGTGACAACCTGTAATTTACATAAATCTATATAATTTACATATTAATACACTTTTATGTAGATTTATGTAAATGACAGGTTGTGACTGCAATTAGGATCGCATAGGATTGCAATTTTTATTGTTCATTATCGCAACTTATAATCGCATAAGATTGCATTATTATATTCACTAGATTTTTTATATAGGAATAGAATATCTCACTACCACTATTTAACTGCAGCCAGTAATATTATGATTTAGTACAGTTACCGTATGATTACATTTGGATAGAGCAGCACTATATTAGTATAAAAACCTAGTTTTGACAGGTACCCAGCTCTCACTTCCTCTCTCGACGCCTAAGCGACTCCCCCTCTCCCACCCTGCAATCTTCTGGGACACGTCACAGGTCCCAGAAGATTGCCTGGCCGTTGAGAAGGCGCAGCCCGACTCATGCGCACCTAGCTGTGAAGGCGCATGCTGTCACACCCGGGTGCTCACACTTACAATGCCGGCGCCGTGGAGAGGAGAGGGAGAGGAGCGAGGCTACGGACGGCCGCATCACTGGATCGTGAGACAGGTAAGTGTCTGTTTATTGAAAGTCATCAGCTACACTTTTTGTAGCTGCTGACTTTTAAAAAACATAAAAACGACTGAAACTTCGCTTTAAATAGGCCCGGTTCTGAGATGTCAATTCTATTGGCTATAGTATGGATTTTTTTATGATTGCCATCAACATCCTAAGTATGTAGAAATTCAATTAACTCACACATGGACACATAACTATTTATAATATTATTTGAATCTGAAGGAAATCTAATTAGACGACCCGAGGAAATAGTAGTCACGCTTAAAGGAGCATAACATATATATTGGCGTCAATATACATTTAATATGACATATAGTCTACACCACTGCATATGTTCAATTAACTTTTTTTTTTTTAAATGTATTTATTAAATAATGCAGTACCTTCATATTGTTGATCCAACTCTATACACCTAATTAGAAGACTACTGAAAAAACCATCCATTAACAAATAAGGCATATACACATACCTTGGAATGCTTTTTGTTTTGGATGCACCATGTAGCAGAAGAGATATAAAACCATGTCCTAGTTCAGCAAACATTGAGAATATGTAGAAATTAAACACTTATTAATTCACACAATAATTCAAAGTTAAACAGGAACTCTACCCTTTTAAAAAATAAAATTTTTGAATCCTAAAACTTGTCCCTACATTAAAGTAAGAAAAAACATAATCACTAGTCCATGGAGATCAATGTTGTCTTGCTTGTAGGGAAATTTCTCTTTCTCCTGCTCCTCTCCGGTGCCACCATCTTGAATTCAGACACAGTGCATTCGCAGACACGTGCAGGGATCTTTTCCAGGTCTTCAGGCACTATGGCGTTTCTGTGTATGAATGACATCCTGTGAGCCGCCTTTTGGGATGAATGATGTAGAAAAAAACAAGAGGCAGTTTGCAGGACCGGACGCATGCAAGGAAACGCTGTGACAGATCCTGGAGTGACCTGCGACGTTCCTGCACATGTGTGGGGACCGGATACATCATCCTTGGCGAGATTTGCAAAGCTGAACTTTACGGGAATAAATATGACCAGGCCATTTTTTTTGCTTTTTGGCACTGCGTTACTTTAACTGGTAAATGCACGGTCATGCTATACACAAATTAAATTCATATCTTTTTTTCCCACAAATAGAGGTTTTTTTTGGTGGTATTAGACCACCACTGTTTTTTTTATTTTTTTGCGCTATAAACGAAAAAAGATTGGTGATTTTGAAAAAAAAAAGCAGTATTTTTTCCTTTCTGCTATAAAACGTATCTCATAAAAAATAAATAAAATCTCTTAATACATTTTGGCCAAAATGTATTCTGCTACATGTCTTTGGTAAAAAAAATCCAATAGGTGTATATTCATTGGTTTGCATGAAAGTTATAGCATCTACAAACTATGGTATATATACTGAAATTTTTATTTATTTATTCATTTTGTACTAATAATGCTGGCAGTGTGCATGCGCAGTGCTCTGTCCCCTGCTCCACATGAGCAGAAATTACATCTTTTTTTTTTTTTTAATGAAAGAAAGAAATTACACTTTAAGCACTCTTCATTGAGTATCCCATTTCTCAGTGATAAAAATTCTAAAAGTGTATTCACAATATGTTAGAATTCAGGATTTAAAGAGGAAGTAAACTCTGGTGGGTTTTACTTCCTCTTTATTGCCCTGCAAAGGTAAAGCATAATGGGCTAATATGCATCGCATCGCATAGTAGCCCATTATGTGTCACTTACCTGAAACCGAAGCCCACGATGCCCCCACTGTCCCCATTAGCAGCGAGCGTCCATCTTCGCCCCTCTTCTCTCCGGGGCCGCGAACTCCGGCTCTGTGACTGGCCGGAGTCTTCTGACGTCACTCCCGCACATGCGCGCGGGAGCCGCCAGTCACGGCATGACCCCTATTAGAAACAGCAAGGTGTGCCCTTTATAAAGTGCGCATGCGCCGATGACAGGACTCTGAAGGAACAGCCCAGGTCAGGTGGGTGGTGACATCACCGTCTGCATGTACAGTAAATATGTCCTTAACAGTGCATATTAGGAGATATTTACTGTACCTATAGGTAAGTCTGAGATGGGAGTTTACTGCAACTTTGAGCTGGCCATACACTGCTGGACTGGCTGAATTTCGAAAAGTATGTGGGCTCCTCCGCTTGAAAGAAATTGATTGTTTAACCACTTCCCGCCCGGCCTATAGCAAAATGACGGCCGGCGGTGGTTCAGTTATCCCGACTGGGCATCATATGACGTCCAGCAGGATAACTGCCGGCATGCGCCCGTAGGGGTGCCCATCGCGGCGATCGGTGGTGCGGCGTGTCAGTCTGACACACCGCTACACCGATCTCGGTAAAGTGCCTCTGACGGAGCCTCTTTACACTGTGATCAGCCGTGATTGGACAATTCTGATTATGTGGTAAACAGGAAGAGCCGTTAATCAGCTTTTCCTCACTCGCTCTCCTGACAGGGGGGGTCTGTACTGATTGTCCCCGTCCCCCCCACCCCCAGCAGATTCTCACACTGTACCACCAGGGATGCCACCAGTATCACCAGGGATGCCCACTTCACATGAATGACCAGGTATGCCCATGGCCACCAGGAATATCACACAGTGCCCAAAATATGCCAATCGGTGCCCACAAATGGTGCCAGTAAGTGCCCCCTACTAATGCCTGCCAGATGTCTCCTCATCAGCGATGCCCAGCAGTGCCATCGATCAGTGTCCATCAGTGCCACCCATCAGTGTCCATCAGTGCCACCTATCAGTGCCCATCCATGCCCACCTATCAGCGCCACCCGTAGGTACCCATAAGTGCAGAATTTCAGTGCCGCCTATCAGTGCCGCCTATGAGTGCCCATCAGTGCTGCATACTAGTACCACCATATCAGTGCCCGTCATTGAAGGAGAAAACTTACTTATTTACAAAATTTTATAACAAACAAAGAAAAACTTTGGTTTTTTTTCAAAATTTTTGGTCATTTTTTATTTGTTGTGCAAAAAATAAAAACCCCAGCAGTGATCAATAATCACCAAAAGAAAGCTCTATTTATGGGAACAAAATGATAAAAAATTTTGTTTGGGTACAGTGTAGCATGACCGCGCAATTGTCATTCAAAGTGCGACAGCGCTGAAAGCTGAAAATTGGCCTGGGCAGGAAGGGGGTGAAAGTTGCCCCGTATTGAAGTGGTTAATTGACTTTTGTTGAAGAGACATATTGGAGCATTTACAGGTGCCGCTGTCAGAATAAATTGTCCTGGCGAGCAGAATTCCTCCATCCACCTCATTTGCATGGATGGAGGAATCTGTTGGGGTGAACAAAAAAAAACCTAGCAGTGTGGGGCCAGCTTTACACTTCTAAAATGTCTGCAGAGAAATATTTCCTGAAGGTATAAACTTAGAAAAATGAAAACCTTTGCTATGTTTGATAAATGTAAAAAATAAAATCTTGCATGTTGGTGGAAGGCAAATGATCTACCATTTACAAATATCACAACTGCCCCTGCTTGTATTGCCACCTTTTACATAGTTACATAGTTAGTCAGGTTGAAAAAAGACACAAGTCCATCCAGTTCAACCATAAAAAAATAAATAAATAAATAAAAAAAAAAAAAAAAAAAATTAATAAAAAAAAAAATATATATGTATAAAAAAAAATAAAAATAAAATAAAAAATATGGGTAGTGACGTCACCCATTTTAGAATGAGTATATTGCAGCATGGCACATTATATACACCATTTTAATACTTATAATTGCAGAAGAGATTGTATCCGAATACTAAAATCAGGTCGCTCGTAGAGAAACTTCATTGTCATTTTCCGGGTAAAAATTATAGCTCCAACTGAATTCCCAGGAGCATTAAGCAGTAAAGCGAAGACAATCTGGTAATCCCATTTTGGTATCAGATTAATTGCTGTCATATGTCATTATAGTCCTAATGCAATAATTCCTGCACCACCCCTGGAGGGAACATATGTTGCCGGAAGTGTTTGTGGACAATAGCCAGGGATGTTTGCCTCAAGCTTTTTTTAAAAAAAAAAATATTTAACAGGAAAAAGCTCTAATTATGGTGCTTAAAGTCTCACAATTTACACATAGATTTCTATTTAAACAATAATGAAGCAAAAATGCATTTTGTTGGACTCTTGGGAATCCCAACTTGAGCTCCAGGAAGATGTTCTTTATCATTCTCTTTCTAATTAGTTCGTTAATTCGCAGGCACCTTAGCCTCCTTACGTAAAATGGAAGACAGCCTCATTTTTCCCGTCTATTAAAATTGTTTTGAAGCAATGTTGTCATGAAGCTACCTGCCAGCTCTTATTAAAATATTTCAAGGGGAGATAAGGTTGTTTTTAGTCTGAGTTGGCCTAAGAAGAAAAGTCCTGGGAATTAATACTTTCCTGTAAGTTCTGAAAGTTTTATTTGCATATTAAATTCCAACATACAAAAAAGAATTTGCTGCGTCAGGCTTTCGAAATCCTAACATTTGCTCTTTTTATTTTAGGACAAATATAATGCCATATGTCACTGTTCCTAATAATGTGGAATAGGAAAAAAAAACAACAACTTGGGTTTGAAATGAAGAACTAATTTGGAAATAAAACCAGTGAAGGCATAAATACATTTTCATATCTTAGGAGACCGTAAATTTCAAAGCACTGTTTTCTTTCCACAGCTGTGACTACGTTCTACAACATTAATTTAGGCAATGAGCAATATAAATCTTCACATTCTTTATTTGTTTTCTATGCCAGTGTTACTTAACATTTAGTTGCTTACATTAATGTGTTCTTTTATAAGAAAGGGTACATGAAATTCATTTTTTTTTTCTTTTAATGTGTTCGTACATATATAAATGTCCATAAAAAACATATATTGTCCATCACATTTTTATCATGCTTTCTGTTGTCCATTTGTCATATGAAGACATTAAACCATTTGTAAAATTTACAAGTCTTTCAACCCATGGTTGCAAGAAAGAAATATGCACTGTCTATGGCCTGTTTAAGGCCTCGTTACATAGTAGGTGAGGTCAAAAAAAGACAGTCCATCAAGTCCAACCTATTTGTGTGATTATATGTCAGTATTACATTGTATATCTCTGTATGTTGCGGTCATTCAAGTGCTTATCTAATAGTTTCTTGAAACTAACGATGCCCCCCGCTGAGACCACCGCCTGTGGAAGGGAATTTCACATCCTTGCCGCTCTTACAGTAAAGAACCCTCTACGTAGTTTAAGGTTAAACCTCTTTTCTTCTAATTTTAATGAGTAGCCACGAGTCTTGTTAAACTCCCTTCCGTGAAAAAGTTTTATCCCTATTGTGGGGTCACCAGTACGGTATTTGTAAATTGAAATCATATCCCCTCTCAAGCGTCTCTTCTCCAGAGAGAATAAGTTCAGTGCTCGCATCCTTTCCTCATAACTAATATCCTCCAGACCCTTTATTAGATTAGTTGCCCTTCTTTGTTCTCGCTCCATTTCCAGTACATCCTTCCTGAGGACTGGTGCCCAGAACTGGACAGCATACTCTAGGTGCGGCCGGACCAGAGTCTTGTAGAGCGGGAGAATTATTGTTTTATCTCTGCAGTTGATCCCCTTTTTAATGCATGCCAATATTCTGTTTGCTTTGTTAGCAGCAGCTTGGCATTGCATGCCATTGCTGAGCCTATCATATACTAGGATCCCCAGGTCATTTTCCATTCTAGATTCCCCCAGAGGTTCCTCCAGTGTATAGATTGCATTCATATTTTTGCCACCCAAATGCATTATTTTACATTTTTCTACATTAAACCTCATTTGCCATGTAGTCGCCACCCCATTAATTTGTTCAGATCTTTTTGCAAGGTTTCCACATCCTGCAGAGAAGTTATTGCCCTGCTTAGCTTAGTATCGTCTGCAAATACAGAGATTGAACTGTTTACCCCATCCCCCAGGTCGCTCATGAACAAATTAAACAGGATTGGTCCCACTATATTACCAAAAGTATTGGGACACCTGTGTTTACACGCACATAAACTTTAATGACATCCCAGTCTTAGTCCGTAGGGTTCAATATTGAGTTGGCCCACCCTTTGCAGCTATACCAGCTTCAACTCTTCTGGAAAGGCTGTCCACAAGGTTTAGGAGTGTGTCTATGGGAATGTTTGACCATTCTTCCAGAAGCGCATTTGTGAGGTCAGGCACTGATGTTGGATGAGAAGGCCTGGCTCGTCGTCTCCACTCTAAATGATCCCAAAGGTGTTCTATTGGGTTGAGGTCAGGACTGTGCAAGTTCCTCCACCCCAAACTCGCTCATCCATTTCTTTATGGATCTTGCTTCGTGCATTGGTCCAAATCATTTAGCGGAGGGGGAGATTATGGTGTGGGGTTGTTTTTCAGGGGTTGGGCTTGGCCCCTTAGTTCCAGTGAAGAGAACTTAAAAGGCGTCAGCATACCAAGACATTTTGGACAATCTCATGCTCCCAACTTTGTGGGAACAGTTTGGGGATGGCCCCTTCCTGTTCCAACATGACTGTGCACCAGTGCTGTCAATCAAAGCCAGTGATGAGGGAGCGGGAGGCAGAGCTGAGTCCTGCAGTCTGTGTCAATGGACGCAGGGCTCAGGTTTGAGCACGCATTAGAGCAGGTTCCCAGAGGGGCAATGGACAGAGGGGAGGGGCCAGGAGCGCCGGCAGGGGACCCAAAAAGAGGAGGTTTGTGGCCGTTCTGTGAAATTCCATTGCACCGAGCAGGTAAGTATAGACATGTTTGTTTGGTTTTTTTTGGCCTTTTTAAAAATGTACCTTTACAATCTCTTTAAGATCCAGTCACTTTTTTCATTCACAAGATGGTGGTGTGTTCACTTTTGGTTTTGTAGCATGACATCATTGGCCTCTCCCTATGCCTAGGAAGGAACCGATGATGTCATGCTTCAAAAGTGGAAGTGAGCACACCGCCATATTGTGAGAGACCAAAGAGACTGGATCTAAAAGCGGTAGTAAACTGCACTTTTTTTTTTAAACCCTGCAAGACAATTGCATAATGTGCTAGTATGCATTACAAAAGAATGAATTGCATAGTGATTCGAGATCGTGAGCAGAATAACATCATTATTCTGCCTGAGATCCCAAAAGGCCAGATCTGAACTTGGCCTAATGGTAGTAGACTAGAAATAATTGAAATTCAATGTGGATATGAATATATGATTTTACAATGTGACCATAGACACAATTTAAATAATAACATAATTACACTGTGGTCAGGAATATGGTCTGCTACAAAATGTTTTCTTTCTTTGTGTGAATTACTTCAGTTTGCTCAGGCTACTGGCAAAGCTTTTACTTAGATGAAAAGGATCATTACACAAAACCGTATGTTTAGAACAACGTAGATTTATTTGTATTTTAGGCTCTGTTCACATCTTGGTGTTCTGAATTGTGGGCGGAATCGCCACGATTCTGCTCTCGTTTCAAAATAGCAGCAAAGCGTGGGACGCCCGCGCAATCCCCGTCACTTCCAATGGCACCCGAAAATCAAGGCGCGATTTTGCCACAATTCTTCAGGTGACAATAGAGTTAAAAATCACGCAAACAGAATCGTGGGACGCCTGTCACCCAAAAGAAGCTCTTGTACTTCTTTTGGGCAACAGGCGTCCCGCGATTCTGTTGTTGCCCAATGAATCGCGCCATGATTGGGGTGACATTGGAAGTGACAGGGAATGCACGGGCGTCCAGCGATTTGCCACTATTTTGAATCAAGGGCAGAATTGCTGCAATTCCACCTGCGATTCAGAATGCCAAGATGTGAATGGAGCCTAACAGGGAGAAATAATGAAAACTATAATGCCGCATACACACGAGCGGACTTTACGGCAGACTTTGCCCGGCGGACTGGATTTCGTCGGACAATTCGATCGTGTGTGGGCTCCAGCAGACTTTGTTTTCTCAAAAGTTGGACGGACTAATGCCGCGTACACACGAGCGGACTTTACGGCGGACTTTGCCCGGCGGACTGGATTTCGTCGGACAATTCGATGTGTGTGGGCTCCAGCGGACTTTGTTTTCTCAAAAGTTGGACGGACTTAGATTTGAAACTTGTTTAAAATTTATCCGTTGAAATCGAGTCCGGTCGAAAAGTCCGCCGTCTGTATGCTAGTTCGACGGACTAAAAACCCACGCTAGGGCAGCTATTGGCTACTGGCTATGAACTTCCTTGTTTTAGTCCGGTCGTACGTCATCACGTACGAATTCGACGGACTTTGGTGGATTGTGTGTAGGCAAGTCCGTTCATTCAGAAAGTCCGTCGTAAAGTACGTTGAAAAATCCGCCGGGCAAAGTCCGCCGTAAAGTCCGCTCGTGTGTACGCGGCATTAGATTTGAAACATGTTTTAAATCAATCCGTCGAAATCGAGTCCGGTCGAAAAGTCCGCTCGTCTGTATGCTAGTTCGACGGACAAAAAGCCACGCTAGGGCAGCTATTGGCTACTGGCTATGAACTTCCTTGTTTTAGTCCGGTCGTACGTCATCACGTACGAATTCGACGGACTTTGGTGGATTGTGTGTAGGCAAGTCCGTTCATTCAGAAAGTCCGTCGTAAAGTCTGTCGAAAAGTCCGCCGGGCAAAGTCTGCTGTAAAGTCCGCTCGTGTGTACGCGGCATTACTCTCATCAGTGGTATAAATTCCAGGAGATACAATCTGTACAAGTAATGTAGATTACTTGATGAATCATGTATCATGTAGTAAACAGATACTGTACAGCATGGATATTTTCCTCGTGATCCGCCCTTTCCTATTTGATTTAAATTTGCTTGGACTGAAGCAGGGTAGTTTGATTTTTTTGAAGCCCTTAGTTGTGCATTTTGATCAATAATTCACCAGGATTAATTATTCAAGGGGTTATTGATTTGAGGTTTGATTGTTCTTGCTGTTCCCCATTGTTTTCTCCTACATATGAGATAGCAGAATGGGCATCTTTTCAGGGCTCAGGGACTGTCGTTAAGTAGTGCAGTCAGAAAATAGGATAAGCATTCAAGAACGCTGCAGGGATTTTATCATTTACATTGGCTCAGTGTGACCACATTAACCATCTCAAATTGCTGAAATAATTACAGAGCCTTCTCAAAAAATAATTATGAAACGTGGGCTGCAAGCAAGATAAGGATGTTAAGATTTTGCAAAGGTAAAGCATAGAAATAATTTACAAAACTTATAGGGTTTATATAAGAAGTACAGTATATTAAAGGGGTTTAAAGGCAGAAGGTTTATTATCCTAATGCATTTTATGCATTAAGATAAAAAGCCTTCTGTGTGCAGCAGCTCCCCTCAGCCCCCCCCCCTAATACTTACCTGAGGTTCCCTCTCTGTCCAGTGATGTCTACAAGTGTCTCAGCCATCCGAGATTCTCCTTTCTGATTGGTTGAGACACAGCAGCGGCGTCATTGGCTCCCACTGCTGTCAATCGAAGTCAGCTAGCCAATCAGGGGAGAGAGGGGGGCAGGCCAGGTCTGGGCTCTGTGTCTGAATGGACAAAGAAAGCTGTGACTCAGCTTGGGTGCCCCCATAGCAATCTGCTTGCTGTGGGGGCACTCAACAGGAGAGAGGGGCAAGGAGCACCGAAGAGGAACCCGAGAATAGGAGGATCCGGGCTACTCTGTGCAAAAACCAATGCAACAGAGCAGGTAAGTATAACAGGTTTGTTATTTATAACCACTTTAAGTTAGATAGCCTAGGTTGGTAGATCAATTGATAGATAAATAGACAATCTAGACTAATGCATGGCATTGTAGGTCATGCAAGAGAGTTACTTGACCTACCAAGTTTAAAGATGAAAACCAGTCAGTATATATTAAGATTAAATCATTCATTTGGTCTAAGGGCTGCATTAAGTTTATTAGCCCCTTCCCTGGCAGCTGAGCTCTGATCCGCTCTGCTCCTGGTTTTTTGGATGGACCCTCACTTTTCTCATGTACAATGCAGTATTGCTGGTCCTGTGTTGTACATGATGACATCAGAGAAACTGTAACCAGACAAGTGACAAAGAAAAACAGCCTTCTGTGATCAGTCGAAACCTGCAGGAGCAAGGGCTAATATAAATAATTCCCTACTTTCACAACACATAGACTAAGGCCGGCCATAGACGGTTCATATCTTGGCTGGTTCAGCAGGAACTGTCTGAGATTCGAACCATGTATGGACAGGCTAAATGTACCCAAGTTAATCCGAATCTTACATACGATTATCGATAGCGGCCGGTATAACCGCTTGCAATAATCACTGTCTTCTCCCGACGGTGGCGGCTCCCCCCCCACTGGGAGAATGAAATGGCTCAGCGGGAGTGATTCCTCCGTAAACACCGCCCGTGTTAGTGGGGGAATGAAGCAATTTCTTTTTCTGTTGTAGGAGAGATATTTGCTCCATGTATAGCCTGCCTAAATAATTGGCCCTTACAGTATGGAGGGGGCACATAAAACTGAAATATTTGATACTAATCGTAGTTCAGTTTGAAAAAGCATGTATAACTTTTTCAAATGTTGTTCCACGGTATCCCTTTCTCCCACCCTCCTAATTCCTAGCTTTATTTCTTTCCTTCCTCCCCCTATTTCTTTTCTCCCTTTCCCTTCTTTCCTCTTTTTTCTGTCTATTCTCCCCCTCTTTTCTTTCTTTTCCTCTTTTAATCTCTTCCTCTATCTCTTCTTTTCTTATCCTTTTATATTCCTTCCTTCCTTTTCTTTTCCTGTATCTCTTTTTCTATCCTTTCCCCTATTTCTTCTTTCCCTTCCCCCTCTCTTCCTTCCCCCTCTCTTCCTTCCCCCTCTCTTCCTTCGCCCTCTCTTCCTTCCCCCTTTTTGTGTCTTTCTTATCTTTCCTTATGTCTCTCTTTTTCTTCCTTTCTCCCTCCCTCCCTTTATTCTTTTCTTACATCTTCTCCCCCCCTCCCCTTCTATGCTTCTATCTTATTCCCCCCTCTCCTCCTTCCTTCACTCCTTTTTTCCCTTCTACACCCCCTTACTTCCTTATTTCTTTCTCCATACTTCCTTTTCACCCCCCCTCCTTCTTTCCTCTTTCAGTCTCCTCATCGCTCTCTTCTTTCTGTTCCACACCCCCCCCCCCCCGCCCCCATTCGCCCCCATTCTTTTCATCCCAACCCCCTCTCTTTTTCTTCCTCCCCTTTTTCTGTCTATTCCCCTCTCTCTCTCCTCATCCTTTTTTTCTTTCCTTTCTTGTTTCCTTCATTCTTTTTTTTTTACTATCCCTTCTCTCTTTACCGCCTTTCTTTTCTTCCCTTTTCTTCTTTCCTTCCCTCTCTTTTCTCTTCTTTTTACCCTTCCCTTCATCTTTTGCATTCTTCCTTCCCTCCCCTCCCCTCTTTTTTGCTTTTACCCTTCTTCCCACTTTCTTAACCTCTTGCCGACCAGTGCACAACGACGTACGTCGGCACAATGGCACAGCTGCGCAAATGGGCGTACCTGTACGTCCCCTTTAAGACGTGGCATTGTGGGCTCGCACGCGCGCCGCCGCGTGCTCCGTGACCAAGCCCGCGGGTCCCGCAGACTCGATGTCTGCCGGTGTACCGCGATCGTGCCACGGAGTGGCAGAACGGGGAGATGCCTTTGTAAACAAGGCATTTCCCTGTTCTGCCTAGTGACATGACAGAGATCTACTGCTCCCTGTCATCGGAAGCAGTGATCTCTGTCATGTCAGTGGTAGCCCATCCCCCCCCCCCCCACAGTTAGGATTACTCCCTAGGACACAGTTAAACCCTTGATCGCCCCCTAGTGTTTAACCCCTTCCCTGTCAGTGTCATGTACACAGTAATCAGTGCATTTTTATAGCACTGATCGCTGTATAAATGACAATGGTCCCAAAATAGTGTCAAAAGTGTCCGATGTGTCCGCCATAATGTCGCAGTCATGATAAAAATCGCAGATCGCCGCCATTACTAATAAAAAATAATAATAATAAAATAATAATAAAAATGCCATAAATCTATCCCCTATTTTGTAGACGTTATAACTTTTGCTCAAACCTATCAACAAATCTGTAGGCTTATTGCGATTTTTTCTTTTACCAAAAATATGTAGAAGAATACATATCGGCCTAAACTGATGAAGAAATGTGTTTTTTTATATATTTTTGGGGATATTTATTATAGCAAAAAGTAAAAAATATTGCTTTTTTTTCAAAATTGTCACTCTTTTTTGTTAATAGTGCAAAAAATAAAAACCGCATAGGTGATCAAATACCACCAAAAGAAAGCTTTATTTATGGGAAAAAAAGGACATAAATTTTGTTTGGGTGCAACGTCGCACGACCGCGCAATTGTCAGTTAAAGCGACGCAGTGCCGAATCGCAAAAAGTGCTCTGGTCGGGAAGGGGGTAAATTGTTCCGGGGCTGAAGTGGTTAAAGTATTTAAAGGATCTTATATACAGTATATATATATATATATATATATATATATATATATATATATATATATACACTCACCGGCCACTTTATTAGGTATATCGGTTCAATTGCTTGGTAACACAATGGCTAATCAGCCAATCACATGGCAGCAGCTCAATGCATTTAGGCATCTAGACGTGGTAAAGATGACTTGCTGAAGTTCAAACTGAGAATCAGAATAGGGAAGAAAAGGGATTTAAACTATTCTTTTTTGTTTAAAGTGGATGTAAACCTTCTCCTATACCCAGTAATGTGAACAGCCTCAGGTGATGCACAGAGATGAAACAAATCTCTGTACATAAGTTTTACATGTATATCTGCTGTCTTCAGCTTTCTAGCCTCTTTAGAATGTAAACAATGTGTTAGAGATTTTTCTTCCTGTTTCAGCAGTGGGTGTGGAGTCTGGGCATACACTGTGAGCTGATTGGAGGAAAGACACACACCCCCTCCACATAGGCAGAGCAACGAAGAAGTCTCTAAGTTACTTCCTCCAACACAAATTTCCAGCTGCTCTTATCTCCTGTGTCAGAGAACTTGTCAGAAGTTGTCATGCTGATAACAGAGGAATGGAGCAGCAGAAAGACACAGGACCTAGGGCTTTGGAGAGAGATAAGTAAACACTACAAATATATGTGCCCAGGTCAGATTTCGTGAATCAAGTTTACATCCACTTTTTTTTTTTTTATAAATCCTTTTATTTATTTTCTTAACAAACAAACAGACAAAACAAGACAAAATAAAACATCCCACACACTGAATCAAAATAATGAAGCAGCTTCAAAATCCACTCACATTACATAATATGGTATAGTAGCCATTAATTCAAAATAGCAAATTAGAACAAAAAATAGTTAACGAAAAAGAAAAATATTTTGACTCAAATGAGATCTAAACCATACCGTTTATCAACCCGGTATGGGTTTACATCCAATTAAAAAAAAAAACATGTTATACTTACCTTCTTTGTGCAGTGGTTTTGCACAGAGCAGCCCCGATCTTCTTCTTCTCGGGTCCCTCCTGGCCCCTCCCTTCTGCCCAGTGCCCCCCCCAGCAAGCAGCTTGCTAGGGGGGCACCTGAGCCACTATGTGTCCATTCAGACACGGAATGGCGGCTCAGACCCGTGTCCTCTCTCTCCACATTGGCTCACTGCCTGTGATTGACAGCAGCAGGAGCCAATGGCACCTGCTGCTGTGTCTCAGCCAATCAGGAGGGAAAGTCGCAGACAGCCGAGGCTCTCGTGCAAGATCGCTGGATCAAGATGGGGCTCAGGTAAGTATTAGGGGGGCTGCTGCACACTAAAGGTTTTTTATCTTAATGCATAGAATGCATTAAGATAAAAAACCTTCTGCCTTTAGAATCGCTTGAAGTGACTTTGAACGTGGCATGATTGTTGGTGCCAGACGGGCTGGTCCGAGTATTTCAAAAACTGCTACTGGGATTTTCACGCACAACCAGCTCTAGGGTTTACAGAGAGTGGTTTGAAAAAGAGAAAATATCCAGTGAGCGGCAGTTGTGTGGACAAAAAATGCCTTGTTGATGTCAGAGGAGAATTGGCAGACTGGTTCCAGATGATAGAAAGGTAACTCGAATAACCACTCATTACAACCAAGGTATGCAGAATACCATCTCTGAATGCACAACACATCGAACCTTGAAGCAGATGGGCTACTTCAGCAGAAGACCACACCGGGTGCCACTCCTGTCAGCTAAGAACAGGAAACTGAGGCTATAATTCGCACAGGATCACCAAAAGTGGACAATAGAAGATTGGAAAAATGTTGCCAGGTTTGAGGAGTCTGGATTTCAGCTGCAACATTCAGATGGTAGGGTTAGAATTTGGCGTAAACAACATGAAAGCATGGATCCATCCTGCCTTGTATCAATTGTTCAGACTGGTGGTGTAATGGTGTGGGGGATATTTTCTTGGCACACTTTTGGCCCCTTAGTACCAATTGAGCTTTGTTTAAACGCTACGACCTACCTGAGTATTGTTGCTGACCATGTCCATCCCTTTATGACTACAGTGTACCCATCTTCTGATGGCTCCTTCCAGCAGGATAATTCACCATGTCACAAAGCTCCAATCATCTCACCACTGGTTTCTTGACAATGAGTTCACTGTACTCCAATGGCCTCAACAGTCAGCAGATCTCAATCCAATAGAGCACCTCTGGAATGTGGTGGAACGGGAGATTCGCATCATGGATGTGCAGCCAACAAATCAGCAGCAACTGTGTGATGCTATCATGTCACTATGTACCAAAATCTCTGAGGAATGTTTCCAACACCTTGATGAATCTATGACACGAAGAATTAAGGCAGTTCTGAAAGCAAAAGTGGATCCAACCTGGTACTAGCAAGGTGTAATAAAGTAGCCTGAAAGTATATAAGTATATATATATATGTATATATATATATATATATATATATATATATATACAGTATCTCACAAAAGTGAGTACACCCCTCACATTTTTGTAAATATTTTATTATATCTTTTCATGTGACAACAATGAAGAAATGACACTTTGTTACAATGTAAAGTAGTGAGTGTACAGCTTGTATAACAGTGTAAATTTGCTGTCCCCTCAAAATAACTCAACACACAGCCACTAATTGCTAAACCTCTGGCAACAAAGTGAGTACACCCCTAAGTGAACATGTCCAAATTGGGCCCAATTTGCCATTTTCCCTCCCCGGTGTTATGTGACTCGTTAGTGTTACAAGGTCTCAGGTGTGAATGGGGAGCAGGTGTGTTACATTTGATGTTATCGCTCTCACTCTATCATACTGGTCACTGGAAGTTCAACATGGCACCTCATGGCAAAGAACTCTCTGAGAATCTGAAAAAAATAATTGTTTCTCTACAAAAAGATGGCCTAGGCTATAAGAAAATTGCCAAGACCCTGAAACTGAGCTGCAGCACGGTGGCCATGACCATATAACGGTTTAACAGGACAGGTTCCACTCAGAACAGGCCTCTCCACGGTCCACCAAAGAAGTTGAGGTCACGTGCTCAGCGTCATATCCAGAGGTTGTCTTTGGGAAATAGACGTATGAGTGCTGCCAGCATTGCTGCAGAGGTTGAAGGGGTGGGGAGGTCACCCTGTCAGTGCTCAGACCATACGCCACACACTGCATCAAATTGGTCTGCATGGCTGTCGTCCCAGAAGATGATGCACAAGAAAGCCCGCAAACAGTTTGCTGAAGACAAGCAGACTAAGGACATGGATTACTGGAACCATGTTCTGTGGTCTGATGAGACCAAGATAAACTTACTTGGTTCAGATGGTGTTAAGCGTGTGTGGCGGCAACCAGGTGAGGAGAACAAAGACAAGTGCGCCTTGCCTACAGTCAAGCATAGTGGTGGGAGTATCATGGTCTGGGGCTGCATAAGTGCTGCCGACACTGGGGAGCTACAGTTCATTGGGGGAACCATGAATGCCAATATGTACTGTGACATAGCAGAGCATGATTCGGAGACTGGGCTGCAGGGCAGTATTCCAACATGATAATTATTATTATTATTATACAGGATTTATATAGCGCCAACAGTTTTCACAGCACTTTACAACATGAGGGCAGACAGTACACTTACAATACAAATCAATACAGGAGGGATCAGAAGGCCCTGCTCGTTAGAGCTTACAATCTAGAAGATGACCCCAAACACACCTCCAAGACAACCACTGCCTTGCTAAAGAAGCTGAGGGTAAAGGTGATGGACCGGCCAAGCATTCCTCCAGACCTAAACCCTATTGATCATCTGTGTGGCATCCTCAAACGGAAGGTGGAGGAGCGCAAGGTCTCTAACATCCACCAGCTCTGTGATGTCATCATGGAGGAGTGGAAGAGGACTCCAGTGGCAATCTGTGAAGCTCTGGTGAACTCCATGCCCAAGAGAGTTAAGGCAGTGCTGGAAAATAATGGTGAACACACAAAATATTGACACTTTGGGCCCAATTTGGACATTTTCACTTAGGGGTGTACTCACTTTTGTTGCCAGCAGTTTAGACATTAATGACTGTGTGTTGAGTTATTTTGAGGGGACAGCAAATTGACACTGTTATACAAGCTGTACACTCACAACTTTACATTGTAGCAAAGTGTCATTTCTTCAGTGCCGGTTCACACAGGGGCGGCACGACTTGCAGGTCCCCTCACCGAGGCGACCTGCACACGACTTCGGTGGCGACTTGCAAAACGACTTCTGTATAGAAGTCAATGCAAGTCGCCTGAAGTCGCCCCAAAAATACTACAGGAACCTTTTTCTAAGTCGGCGGTCGTGCGACATTGCACCCAAACAAAATTGACGTCCTTTTTTTCCCATAAATAAAGCTTTCTTTTGGTGGTATTTGATCACCTCTGCGGTTTTTATTTTTTGCACTATTAACTATTAGAACGGTTCCGTAGTACAGAACGGGAGGCGACTTGTCAGGCGGCTAGGTCGCCTGACAAGTCACCCCTGTGTGAAATGGCAGTCAGTGTTGTCACATGAAAAGATATAATAAAATATTTACAAAAATATGAGGGTGTGTACTCACTTTTGTGATATATATATATGTGTGTGTGTGTGTGTGTGTGTGTGTGTGTGTGTGTGCGTGTAGCACCCTGATGCTTAGGCAGGGGATGCTATCAAATTTATTTGCCAGGCGATAGTAGCCTTGGCCAATTGTTAGGAGATAAATTGATTCCTCTCTAAATCTGGACTTGTTGCACCCTTTCTCTTCTGTCACTAGGTGGCATTAGACAAGACAGGAGCTTTGCAAGCTCAGACACAAATGGATGGGGTGTCTCAGCCAATGGGCAGGGATGTTCTTTGGTCCCTTGGCCTGTTGGGAGAGCCTATTTATTTGGGTGGAGTCAGGTGATCAGGGTTCTGTGCCGTCTGGGGTGGCTGTCTGGGTGGACCTGTGTTATGCTGCCCCAGGCTGCTAGGCCGGATGCCTGAGGCCTATCCCAGGGACATATGGCTGCTAGGCTGTCTGAGGGCCTATCCAGAAGCAGGAGAGCAGCATAGGGTTGGGACTGCGGGCTTGTAGTCCAACCAGAAGTAGCGGTTTAGCTGGACATGGGAACCAGCTGTGGTCGGAGGTAGAGGGGGAAGCTGTCGCCATTAAGGGACCATCCACCTCATTACCGGAGATCACTTTGAGTAAGCTGAAACCAGTACCAAAGCAGTCTTCTCACCAACTGGAGACGTTGAAGAAGTGGGAAAACTTCAGTGACTGCCAAGTCAGGGACCCAGCAGGACAGCAGAGGCGACGCTTGCGGAGCATCTGTGGGTGCCAAGCCAGGGACCTAGCGGGTCAGCAGGGGTGACCCTAGAAGAGTATCTGTGATTGCCAAGCCAGGGACCCAGCAGTGAAGCGGGGGTGATGCTTGAGGAAGATACTGAGAGCTAAAAGTGGAAGAGCTCAGAGGATCCAGTGGCTAGTGGATCCGAAGTCTAGTGAAACACTGGAAGTTCTTTAAGTGAAGACCCACAGTGAGTGACTGTGGAGTACCGTAAGTAGAAAACTGTTTGTGCTGCCAATAGTTGAATACAACCACCATTAGTAACGTTTACAAGATAGTTTCCATCGGAGACAACGGCCCTACCTATACAGAAGCAGTGTCCAGCTGGAGGCCTTCATCTATATAGCTGTCAGCCTATAGAAGTCTCGAAGTCTGCCAGTTATCATTGCATCTACTTAAGAGTGTCCTGGCGCTAACCCTTTCTCCCACAGTTTTGTTCAAGAGACAATAAATCTCTTTGCATTCAAAAAGTGTCTGGCGCCCACCATTTCATCTTGCAGTACACCCACCATGCCTTGTAACCCACTCTACACAGAAGGATGTCAGCTTTCCCTAACTCTGGAGGTCATCATTAGGCCTCAAGGGAAAAGCTTAAGATAGGAAAATCTGGATGCCGCACA
Organism: Lithobates septentrionalis; assembly: GCA_037952835.1. Taxonomy (NCBI): domain Eukaryota; kingdom Metazoa; phylum Chordata; class Amphibia; order Anura; family Ranidae; genus Lithobates; species Lithobates septentrionalis. The sequence continues at coordinate 194,008 of JBBDGP010003160.1, read as the reverse complement.
CTGATTGAAGTAGAAAACTTGTCTTTATTATAAAAATGGGACCATCAGAAGTACAAGACAGTCATGCAGGATGTACAGGATCAGCTGACGCGTTTCGCACTCAAAGCTGCTTACTCATAGCTGGCAATTATTGGAATGGCTAACATTTATATATCTTAAAAAGAACACCACGTGACCACATGATTGAACAAAAAATAGGTATCAGCAGAAAGCCGATTTTATGAGGTCTCGGCATCTGCTGACAAATTAGTATGCTTTCCAATAAAAGAGACTCTTAAAGTGGTGACATTTAAGTCACTACAAATAACCTAAATCAATAGGAATACAAATGTAAATATAAATGTGAATATGTAACTGTATATATGTGAACAAGAAGTAAATATATTTTTATTTTTATTATTTTATGTGCAATAGATTAGGGCTGCAACTAATGATTATTTTCATAAACGATTAGTTGGCCGATTATTGTTTCGATTAATCGATTAATCGGTTAATAACCTTAAAAAAAAAGTGTGGTGTATAATTTAGTTAATGTGTAAGTTTTAAAAAAAGTTCATTTATTCTTAAATATCTCTATGCAGTGGTAAATATAAATAACCAACTATATGGTTAGGGAGCAAAATATCGAATCCACTCTGAGCATAACAGACAGAAGAGATATACTGTATATACTATTAGAAGAGATATACTGTATAAACTATTAGATGAGATATACTGTATATACTATTAGAGGAGATATACTGAATATACTATTAAAGAGTGAATCTGGTAAATATCATCAGACTCGGTGATCAAATTTTTTTATTAAAAACAAAAACAATGTCTTCCTTCAAAAATAATGTAATTTTAAGAACGTTCGTGCTTTCATTTAGCGAATGTACAAAGATTTTTCATCTGAATATTCTCATCTGAAAATTGATCGGTGTGGCCAGCATAAGGCTCGGTACACACTTATGCAGTTTGCTTTTGATCTGTTTCTGCAGTGCCTTTTGCTGTGCGTTTTGATTTCTGCGCACGTGAATTTGCTGCGATTTACATTTTTGCATTTTTTTGGCCAATTTGTTGTTGGGCAGATTAAAAAACACAAATTGCTGCAAAAACGCATTACATGCTTTTCTGCAGCTTTTCAATTGAAGTATATTGAACCAAAAAAGCACCGTTTTGCGTGAACGTGTCCCATAGGAAAATATGTAAGTGAACTGTAGTGCGTTTCTGCAAAAAGCACCAAAAAACACATAGATGTGAACCAGGTCTTAGACGTTTAGTAACATAATGGGGTTAAAAAACTAAAATTAGCCCTTTATAGTGCAAAAAAAGCAGATAATCACTACTGTAAGGTAGTGAAAGATACAACACCAACATGTCAGAAAAAAATAAAAACAGAATCACTGAGTTGAAAAAAGGGTCACCCCCTTGTGTCAGTATTTTGTTGAACCACCTTTTTTTTAAAATTACAGCCTTTAGTCTGTTGGGAGATGTCTCTACTAACTTTGCACATTTAGACTTTGCAATATTTGCCCACTCTTGAGAACTGCTCAAGTTCAGTTAAACTTTAGTTTGTGGACCGGAGACTTCAAGTCATTCCAAACATTTTCAATTGGATTTTAGTCTGGACTCTGACTAGGCCATGCAAGGACATTTACCTTTTTCTCCTTCAACCACTGTGTGGTCATTTTTGCTTTGTGCTTTGGGTCATTGTCATGTTGGAAGGTAAACCTTCTTCCCATGGACAACTTTCTGGCAGAGGGCAGCAGATTTTCCTCAAGAATTTGTTGGTGTTTTGCCCCATTCATTTTTCATTCTATCCTGACAAGTGCTCCAGTCCCTGCTGCAGAGAAATACCCCATAACAGGATATTACCACCTCCATTTTCTACTGTAGGAATGATGTTATTTGGATGGTGAGCTGTATTTGATTTCCGCTAAACATATCGTTTGGTGTTGAGGTCAAATAATTCAATTTTAGTCTCATCTTAGGATAACACCTTTTTTTTTGTTGTCAAATGCACACAATGACCACTCTTTGTCATAACTTCCTGCAACTGCTTCGGAGTTGCTGTAGGTCTCTTGGTAGCCTCTCTCACCAGTTTCCTCCTGGCTCTTTCATCCACTTTGGAGGGATGTCCTGATCCAGGGAGGGTCTGTGTTGTACCAAATACCTTCCACTTCTTAATAATAGACTTCACTGTGCTTCTAGGCATTGATAAAGCCTTTGCATTTTTTTTGCATCCATCTCCTGACTTGTGCCTGTCCACAACTTTATCCCGATGACAATGCCTTGCAAACCATAGTTGATTGTTTGCTTCAGTTGCACTAACAGGGACTGAAATACTCCAGAAAAGCTCTTTTCATGCTGAGCTAATCAAAATGACTACAGCTGATCACAGTTAAAAGTCTGGAGGGGGTGATCCTTTTTCCAACTCAGTGATTCTGTTTTTCTATTTTTTTTTCTGACATGGGGGGGTATTTACGAAAGGTAAATCCACTTTGCACTGCAAGTGCACTTGAAAGTGCACTTGGAAGTGCAGTCGCTCTAAATCTAAGGGGTAGATCTGAAATGAGGGGAAGCTCTGCTGATTTTATCATCCAATCATATGCAAGCTAAAAAAATGTTTTTTATTTTCCTTGCATGTCCCCCTCAGATCTACAGCGACTTTACTTCCAAGTGCACTTTAAGTGTACTTTCATGTGCACTTGCAGTGCAAAGTGGATTTGCCGCTAGTAAATAACCTCCATGGTGTTATATCTTTCACTTGGATGTTATAAGTTGCACAGAGTAAATACAGCTGGTTAAAACAAAAACTGTGTCTATCTTCATTTCAGGCTGCAAAGCAATGCAATGTGATTATTTTAAAGGGGGGGGTGATTATTTTAATCTGAGAGTACCAGTTGTGCAGATACATTTATAGCACTGCAAATTAGATTTTAGTGATTTTGTCTGCACAATTGGTACATTTGATTGGGATATATATTGCAGCTGCAGGGAATATATAAATTATTTTAATTGATTTATTTATTGCAGCTGCAGGGAATATATAAATTATTTTAATTGATTTATTTATATATTTTTTAACATATTCATATTTATTTTTTCACATTTATTTGATAGCGTGGAGTGGGGATTCATTTGAGTTAAGGAATCTGAGAGTATCCACAATATTGCTATGTATTTTTACTTCAACATATTAAGCTGCATTTGGAAGTAAGCAATGCATTGAATATCCCAGTTAGGAAATGTGTTCCTATTTTCTGCACTGCTAGTATGATGTTGATGTTTTGGAAAGGACATCATGCTTTAATAAAAGTAATAAAAATAATATTTTTTGTGGCATTATGCTTTGTTCAGTTTTTTCATCAATCTTAATCACGTATATGGAGGCTTTCCATCTTCTGCGAAATCTGCCCACTTATGAAGTTGGAGAATGGGTGTTGGTCATTAAAAAAACTAGGTCAGCATCTAAAGTAAACAGCAGGTCCCTGGTAATAGGACTTCACATTCATAATGACTTCCAAAGAATGAGCACTACGGGGAAGTGAATGCTGGATGAAAAACAAGGGATTTCGTAGTTACCAGCGGTACTTCTATCTAATGTGGCCGCGTATGAATCAGACCAAAAGTCAAAAATATCCCAGAAACATTGCAGTAATCATTTATGCATTGATTTGCTAATATGAAACTAGCTGGAGATTGAATCCGGGTCACTTACAGTAAGATGACTGATCTCTATTGGCCCCAGGGTTGAAGTAGTAAAGCAGAAAAGAAATGCGATCGTTCTAATCCAATATAGACCAAGAAATATCTGGAATGTCTCATTTTGTAAAAACGAAAAAAAAAACAAACAAAAACAATATAATATATTATATTAGACACATTATCTGTCCATGTTTATACCATTGGAAATACTTCACAAAGAAATCAGTGGAAGTATTTATAGCCATGCGGATAATATTTCATGTTGACAGCTACAAAGTTATTGATCATCATTTATTTACATAGTTACTGTCCATAGTTATTAAAGTATAAAGGAAGGTAAAACTATTTTTTAGTTTTAGATTTAAAGAGTTTAGAGGGATTAGAACATCTGACAGTTTTTTTTTTTTTTTTTTTAATACAAACGCTTTTATTGAGAAATAAAAAGCATAACAAGAGAACCAGTAAATTATTATTATTATACAGGATTTATATAGCGCCAACAGTTTACGCTACAGTTTACAATATAAAAAGGAGACTATACAGTTATAATACAAAAAAATCCAAGAGGATTAAGAGGGCCCTGCTCAGAAGAGCTTACAATCTAATAGGGTGGGGCAGGTGGTACAAAAGGTTGTAACTTTGGGAAATGAGCTGTTGGAAGTGGTAGGAGATTAGTTGGAGACGTGGCTTTCCTGAAGAGATGAGTTTTCAGGGATCGCCTGAAGGTAGCAAGAGTAGGGGATAGCGGGATAGATGGAGGTAGCGAGTTCCAGAGGATGTGAGAGGCTCTGGAGAAATCCTGGAGATGAGCATGGGAGGAGGAGACAAGAGAGCTTGAGAGTAGGAGATCTTGAGAAGAGCGGAGAGGACGATTTGAGTGATATTTGGAGACAAGATTGGCGATGTAGCTCGGGGCAAAGTTGTGAATGGTTTTGTATGTTGTGGTTAGTATTCTGAATTTAATTTAAATTTAAATAGGATGCGGTACATACATGGAAGTGAAAAGTACAAAAAAAGCACAATATGCTTTATGTATAAAAATTAGAGACTATAAAATATGCTTGAAGTCAGTCCTGAGTTCTAAGTAAATAACAGATTGTATGTCTGAAATATACTACAGTCCAGCATGTGGGTTCAGGCATTTTTCTCCTGCCAGTAAATGGAGAGGAAGGATTGGCAGTTAAAATATGATTGTGACGCTCGGCCCAGCACTGTGCATGCACAATTTTTGATTCAGAGCCAACCGAGACCATCCGAGTGCATGCTACAGTGTGTTTGGACGGCGACGGCGGGGGTGGGGGGTGGGGGGCAGTCTGATGCAGGCAGTGCCTGAGCATATCGTGTGATGCAAGGAGGCCAAGGGGAGCGACCGGAGCCTCGTGTACAGGTATGCGGTACGGATAAGGTAAGCCGAGAGCAGGACTGTCAGCGCTGTTTGGACTGGAGTGTACTGGTGGGACCACATGGCGTGGAGAGAGACTGTCAGTGTTACTCAGGAGGGTGTTGTGTCAGTGAGATGTCATCATCATCTGCACATTGCTGTCAGTCCTGTCCCTGAACTACTTACTTACTATGGATAGAAGGGTATTGCCACAAGAGTTGACTAAAGATGTTAGAATACCGGTACCATCATCCTATATTGATATGTTGAGAGGAGAATGGGGGGAGAAAAGCAAGGGCTACTCCAATTGAGCCCTACCTCCCCATAAGGGGATTATTGGACTATAGCGGTACCCAATTAGAACTTACTATATCGAATATAAAATATGAAATATGTTTTTTTGCCTTAATATCTACCTAAATCACATTGCTAGTTGCACATTGTACTTGTTTGTAGTCTAAATACGGAATTTTGCACTTAAAACTGAAATTTTGTAAATTTTGGAAATGCCAGTAACAACTTCACTGTGCCAGTAAAATTTGGGTGTTGTGTCAGTAAATTTCAATCTGGTAGGTTGGCAACACTGGTACCAAGGATAGGTACATCCCAGTTTCCAGGTTCATGAAGCGAAGTAGTAGAAATAACTAAAAACAAATCTGTCAGGTTTTTATTGACATCTGTACTCCAATAGGGAGCTTCACCCTCTCTATTTGACATGGTAACCATCAACACAAACAGTGAAAGAAAATCCAAAATTTTGAGTGGTCACAAGAACAGGAATAAAGGTGAAATCTTCCAATGTGGACACTAGTTCTCATGACCCTGATGTCTTTCAGAGATTTCCATCACTTTGGAGGGATTTCCTTTCACTTCCTGTTTTGGCTAAGGGACAGGAAATGAAGGTGTCTCGTCCCTGGTCGGTCAGCCTGATGTGCAGAGAAAGGTCTCTCGCACAGCTCCAGCTTGTGGGCCACTGATGGTGAAATAGTAACCACTAGAGCATGCCGAAGTAAGAGCGCCTATTATCAGTCCAGTAGTCTGTGCTGGTAGTAGCCGATGAGTCATGAAAGGGAAGCCAGGAACAGCTGACAACAGATGATTCAGTAGGCAGATGTGACAGCAGGATGCAGACCGGCTCGGAGCTTGGATGGTGAGAGACTGTGGATGCACAGCTGGAAGCAGGAGCCCGAAGATGATGAGCTGGACTGAAGGAGCTGTAGCAGGCTGGAAGTGCTGGATGGAGGGTCAGGCGGTAACAGGCACCCAGATCATGCATAGACGGCAAGCAGAATAGTCAGGTCACAAGCAATGTCGGCAATGGATGAAGGATCAACAGGAGCAGCAAGCTCCTGTTGATCGCGCACGTTCGCGCATGCGCATGTCTGCGAACATCTGTTTGGCCTGTTCTCAGCTGGTGCTTGCGCATACGTGCATCTTCACTATGGCAGAGCCTTTCCTGACGGAAGGACAGTTCCCTAATGGGCCACGGCAAAAAAACAACCAAAACAGGAGTTATAACTCTCCTTTACTCCATCAAAACTAAAAGTTTTGCCTCCAGTTCTACTTCAACCACTTGCCAACGACCTCCCGCACAAGTACTGCGGGCGAAGGCAAAGCAATATACCCGTAAGTCGCTTCCTACTTCTGGGTTTTGGGGTGCGTGCATGTGCGCCTGCCACCCGCTGTGATTGCACATAGTGGGAGTCTGTCAGTAGGTCCCACCCAATGATTCACGGCCAGGACCTGCTAACCGGCGGTGTACAATCACAGCCCAGAGCTCCATGTTGGTACAGAGCGAGCCATCTGTCAGTTATTCATCCCTGCAAAGCAGGAATGAGAAACTGAGAGATCTAGCTGTAAAAGCAACACACTTTACACACATTACACATAGTTAGGCACATATTTAACCCCTTGATCGCCCTAGATGTAAACCCCTTCCCAGCCAGTCTCATTAGTACAGTGACAGTCTATAGCAGTGATAGCGAACCTTGGCACTCCAGATGTTTTGGAACTACATTTCCCATGATGCTCATGCACTCTGCATGTAATTCCAAAACATCTGGGGTGCCAAGATTCGCCATCACGGGTCTATAGTATTATCACTGATCACTGTATTATTGTCACAGATAATGTCAGTTCCCTCCAGCATCAGATAGTGTCAGATTGTCCACCACACGTCCCATTATAAGTCACTGATCGGCGCCATTAGTAATATAAAAAAAATATATAGAAATTCCTGTATATACTGTATATCCCTATATTTATATATATATATATATATATATATATATATATATATATATATATATATATATATATATATACACAGAGTCATGCTCAAAAGTTTGCATACCCTGGCAGAAATTGTGAAATTTTGGCATTAATAATAAAAATATGACTGATCATGCCAAAAAACTGTCTTTTATTTAAGGATAGAAATCACATGAAGCCATTTATTATCACATAGTTTTTTTGGATCCTTTTTAAATCCTAATGATAACAGAAATCACCCAAATGGCCCTGATAAAAAGTTTACATACCCTGGAATGTTTGGCCTTGGTACAGACACAGAAGGTGGCACACACAGGTTAAAATGCAAATTAAAGGTTAATTTCCCACATTTGTGGCTTTTTAAATCGCAATTAGTGTCTGGGTATAAATAGTCAATGAGTTTGTTAGCTCTCACATGGATGTACTAAGCAAGCTAGACACTAAGCCATGAGGAGGTAGAAAAGAACAGTCAAAAGAACTTTAAAATGTTAATCTTTTTTTTGTTTATATCACAAAAAAAACCCAGTGGTGATCAAATACCATCAAAAGAAAGCTCTATTTGTGTGAAAAAAAAGTGATATAAATTTTGTTTGGGTTGCATGACCATCCAAATACCAGTTAAAGTAGCACAGTACCGAATAGCAAAAAATGGCCTGGTCATGAAGGGAGTAAAATGTTCCTGAGCTTAAGTGGTTAAGGGTAGATTTAGATGTGCTTATAATAAAGCTTACCTGTAGGTAAAATGAATATCTGCTAAACATGCACAATGGCGGATCAGGAAGTAACGGTCAATACTATCTACTGTCGAGCTATGGTTTGTGGATGATTGGTCTCTCGCTAGTTTAAACATGGCATCGATAGACTATCAGGCACTTTTCTTTTGGTTCTGGTGTTTCATATGTCCCTTTTTCTTTTCAGTTTTTTTTATATATTTACATTGTATTTAGATGGTGAGTCTTGTGCCATTGTATCATTTCTTTATATGTTCCTACTCTGTGTTAGATCCATGTACCTTTTGTTCAGATGGCTGTCATGTTGATAATCTGTTGATACTATTAATAGTGAAAATAGAAATCTTTGAACGTAACAATGGCAGAAGTATTGTAATGCCCCGTACACACGGTCGGACTTTGTTCGGACATTCCGACAACAAAATCCTAGGATTTTTTCCGATGAATGTTGGCTCAAACTTGTTTTGTCTACACACGGTCGCACAAAGTTGTCGGAAAATCCGATCATTCTAAACGCGGTGACGTAAAACACGTACGTCGGGACTATAAACGGGGCAGTGGCCAATAGCTTTCATCTCTTTATTTATTCTGAGCATGCGTGGCACTTTGTCCGTCGGATTTGTGTACACACGATCGGAATTTCCGACAACGGATTTTGTTGTCGGAAAATTTTATCTCCTGCTCTCCAACTTTGTGTGTCGGAAAATCCGATGGAAAATGTCCGATGGAGCCCACACACGGTCGGAATTTCCGACAACACGCTCCGATCGGACATTTTCCATCGGAAAATCCGACCGTGTGTACGGGGCATAAGAGTGGTACCATTTATGCTGCTTGACACAACAAGGACCATCAGGTAAAATTATACTTAGCAAATGTTATTTTTTTTAATTCATAGTTTTTATTAACACTGATTTTCAGTTCACAACATTTAAAACAAAAATAAATCAATACATATTCCAATAATATAATACAATACAAAAACAAAAATAAGAATAGCCCAAAAAAAGGGGGGGGGGGGCAGCACAATTATCTTTAGCAAATTTGACCATATTTTTGCATTGCTACATCTGTACAATCTGATAGCTCAGCATTGTAGACAAACTTCCAGATACACGAGAGGACTAAAATTTGGCACCATAATCTTATACTGTCCCACCAAAATTATATTGAAGGAGATGCTGCTCAGGAAGGTAAATCAGGATAAGTAAAATGTAGAGGGCAGTGTGGAGTAAGTACTGTGGTGTCCAGCGCAGAGTGGGTAGCAGTATCCACCATTAAACGGGCCTCTAAAAAATACAGTTATATTTAAAGTGGTATTAAACCCAAAACAAGAATGTATTATTTTGCATCTCACCAGTTCCTAAATGTGGTGGCTGCATTAGTTTTTTTTACCTGTAAGTCTGTTATTTTTTAACTCCCTTCACTACCTGTAAGTTATAAGGTTTGAGGCATACAGTAAGGAAAAAAGTATTTGATCCCCTGCTGATTTTGTACATTTGCCTATAATCTTAATGGTAGGTTTAATTTACCAGCGAGAGATAGAATAACAACAAAATCGCCTTGAGGCGATTCAGTTCGCATTTGCAGCGCTATACAAGTCATTCATTCATTCAAAAATATCCAGAAAAACGCATTTTTAAAAAGTTATAAATTGATTTGTATTTTAATGAGTGAAATAAGTATTTGATCCCCTATCAATCAGCAAGATTTCTGACTCCCAAGTGTCTTCTATATAGGTAACGAGCTGAGATTAGGAGTGCTCTCTTAAAGGGAGTGCTCCTAATCTCAGCTTGTTACCTGTATAAAAGACATCTGTCCACAGAAGCAATCAATCAGATTTCAATCTCTCCACCATGGCCAAGACCAAAGAGCTGTCCAAGGATGTCAGGGACAAGATTGTAGACCTACACAAGGCTATAATGGGCTACAAGACCATCGCCAAGCAGCTTGGTGAGAGGGTGACAACAGTTGGTGCGATTATTCACAAATGGAAGAAACACAAAATAACTGTCAATCTCCCTCAGTCTGGGGCTCCATGGAGGATCTCACCTCGTGGAGTTTCAATGATCATGAGAAAGGTGAGGAATCAGCCCAGAACTACACAGGGGAATCTTGTCAATGTTCTTAAGGCAGCTGGGACCATAGTCACCAAGAAAACAATTACTAACACACTACGCCGTGAAGGACTGAAATCCTGCAGCGCCCGCAAGGTCCCCCTGCTCAAGAAAGCACATGTACAGGTCCGCCTGAAGTTTGCTAATGAACATCTGAATGATTCAGAGGAGAACTGGGTGAAAGTGTTGTGGTCAGATGAGACCAAAATCGAGCTCTTTGGCATCAACTCCTCTTGCTGTGTTTGGAGGAGGAGGAATGCTGCAAGAACACCATCCCCGCCATCAAACCTGGAGGTGGAAACATTATGCTTTGGGGGGGGTTTCTGCTAAGGGGACAGGACAACTTCACTGCATCAAAGGGACGATGAACAGGGCCATGTCCCGTCAAATCGTGTGAGAACCTCCTTCCCTCAGTCAGGGCATTGAAAAGGGGTCATGGATGGGTATTCCAGCATGACAATGACCCAAAACACATGGCCAAGGCAACAAAGGAGTGGCTCAAGAAGAAGCTCATTAAGGTCCTGGAGTGGCCTAGCCAGTCTCCAGACCTTAATCCCATAGAAAATATGTGGCGGGAGCTGAAGGTTCGAGTTACCAAATGTCAACCTTGAAAACCTTAATGACTTGGAGAGGATCTGCAAAGAGGAGTGGGACAAAATCCCTCCTGAGATGTGTGGTGACCAACCAACCTGGTGACCAACTACAAGAAACATCTGACCTCTGTGATTGCCAGCAAGGGTTTTGCCACAAAGTACCAAGTCATGTTTTGCGAAGGGGTCAAATACTTATTTCACTCAAAGTGCAAATCAATGTATAACTTTTTTGAAATGCGTTTTTCTGGATGTTTTTGTTGTTATTCTGTCTCTCATTGTTAAAATAAACCTACCATTTAAATTATAGACGGATCATTTCTTTGTTAGTGGGCAAATGTACAAAATCAGCAGGGGATCAAATACTTTTTTACCCTCACTGTAGCATATAACACTAACAGGAGTGCTTTCAATGATCAGCTTTTATTCATGTATGTAAAAACTTTATCCCCAAAAGGTTATAAATGTTGCTGTAACTGCTTAAATAGTGTTAGCTGGTGTTCGACTTTGAGCCCATCTAAATCTGCCAGTGTATCCAACACTTCCCTCTCCCCAGACTGACAATACTGCTGTCGCAAGGTGTCTCTGTTGCTCCTCCATCCACAGTGGAGACACCCTAAGACAGAAAGTGTGTTACTGGCAGGATCACTAGGTGAAAATAAAAGAAAAAAGTTTAAAAAAAGAAACTGATGTGACTACCAAATTTAGGAATTTAAATTTAGTTTTTAGTTTTAAAAGAGCTTTAAGTAAAATAAATTGACAGCTGCAAGCCTTCAGAAGACTTTGGTCTTTTCAGCAGACATGTAAAAATGGAAAGAGTTGCAAACTAATTTTCCCTGGATGAAACGGTTGATTTCCACAATGGACCTGCTGTTTAACGTTCTCCTTTCTGCTGTGTGTATCCATTAACAGTAAAGTGTATCTTTTGTAGAGTGGGTCTCTACAGACAAGCTGACCATTCTCAGGGGGTTATTTACTTACTAAGTGTAATTGTGTAGAAGAGTGGCCATTCATTTGCTTTCTCATTTGCATTGGCTTGATCACTTCTTTTTACTGATTGGTAGATGTGGCCTGTACTATCAGCAGGGCCATCTTTAAGGCAGGGCAAAAGGGGCAGCTGCCCTGGGCCCTGTCATTGTTGTGGGGCCCAAAGCAGCTGCCTCATACTTGCCAACTATCCCAGTTTAAATTCCCTTGTCTTTTGAAATTTTAGTCCTGTGATGTGTCCCGATATCTCAGTGTGAAGTTCTAGTACTATTGCTGCCCAGCTCTGCCCTATTGTTGTGTACAGATGATTAACCTGCAGACCCTGTGTTTACATAGAAATAACCGGCATTCATATGTAAATAGCGGCGGCATTCATAAGGAAATAGCTGCGGCCGGCGGCATTGATATGTAAATAAAGGCGGCATTCATATGCATATCATTCCCCCCCCCCGCAGTGAGGAGATGATGTGCTGTAACCTCTAGCAACCAATCAGTGAGCAGTATTACCGTACAGTAAGCTCTAGCAACCAATTAACAAGCAGAAATCTTTTGCTGTAACCTCTAGCAACTAATCAGTGAGCCGTAATGTGTGCTGTAACCTCTAGCAACCAGTCAGTAAGCAATAATTATATGCTGTAACCACTGGCAACCGATCACAATTGCTGCCTGATCTGACACAGTAAAACTGATTTTAAGTCTAGCTGCTATTTATTGTATGTCTCAGTGCAGGTGGAAAGTGAAATTGTAAGGGGGGTGGGGGGGGGGGGGCAAGAAATTTTTTACCCAGGGTCCAATCAATATTAAAGACGGCCCTGACTGTCAGTACTTAATAGTAGCACAGAATGTAACCTACAGTATCAGGATGGATCAGCTGACTAGCACAGAGAATCCAGCTCTTGTCACTTCTACCCATGTACAGCTTTATTTTACGTCCAGCCAGAAATTGAGATACTCCATCATTTACGTGATTCTGGCATGCAGAGCATCATGGGAGATGTCATTTAGGAAAAGGTGGAGTACTACAAAAGCCTGTTCATCTTAAAGGCACAGCCAATCCCCAGTACATACCAAACTGACTTCTATGAGTGTGTGTGTGTTGGGGCTTCTTCGGTGTCTATGGTAAAGATAATAGATTGCAAGCTCTGTTTCGAAGAGTGACGGCAGAAAAAAGACCAGTTGCTCTATTAAATCTGTTCCACCTTTTTATTTTATTTATAAATATATATTTTTTCTAAGTATAGATTTACTGTCTGAAGCAATGTGTAATATTAATATTATATAACATGAAAGATATCTTGTTTTCCTTCTATTTTAAAATTGTAGTTTTAGATTTTTGCCCCCTCTCATCTAGTTTCTTAGATGTAAAATCTAAAATTGCAGACCACACTTCATTTACCAAAATGCCATACCTTACTAAAGTTTTTTTTTTTTTTTTCAGCCGCTACATAAAAATCCATAACCGTGCATTAAAATCCCATGTCATTTTGGTCAGTTAACCCTTGTCTTGCGCAGGATCTGTCACTGTCCAGGCTGGATTGGAATCCCTGTGTGTGTGATCTATGGCTGGCTGGTGAGGGGTTAAGTCTGCCTGGTGCATTGTGGAGTGGGTGTCAGAGAGAGGCTGGACCGCTCCTCCCTGGTTTGCGTTCAGAAAGCAGCTGCCTTGTGCTGGCTCTTCTCTATGATTGTATCACTGCACCTCTCTCTTCTTTCTCAATTCTTTTACGTTTTATTTTATTTTATTTTTTTAAATCACAATCTAAAGACTCTTTGTATGACCTCCTGCTTGTGCGGCATCTCCGGCAGCGACTGACACAACTCTGGAGTCCTGATATGGAATGGTATGTTTAAGATGACTCTTTCCGCTGTAACATAGTAGTTCTAGATTGCCGATCTCTATCTTTTTTTTTTTTTTAAGCTTGATTCAATTGTAGGACATAAAATCACCAGAATGCAACATGTAAATCTTTTCACGCTGTCACCCTGAAGACTTAGTGTGCTAATGTATTGGTAAAGCTGAGATTAACCGCCGCCTGCATATAAGAAGCCTTGCACTAAAAACAGATTAATTGAAGCTGTCCCCTTTTGCTCATGCGATTGTTATGTCTGGGTGTTTTCATCCAGCTGGAATCTAGGATGGAAATTCTGGAGAAGCCAGCCTTAGAAGGCAGAGCTATGTACATTTCTCATTTTCCTAACACCAGCCTTCCCAATCCCTTCCCTGCTTTCCTCGTCATTGCTGCTCTCAGACACTGAGGCTGTTATTTCTCCGGCATCCTTTAAGTGATGCTTTTGTCTGTCTAATTCTCGTCATTAGAGAAAGTAAAAGAAGGACCATCTGTGCAGCTCCTTGCCTGATTCTCCACATTCCATCTTGGATGAAATAATAACCATAATAAAAGTCAAAAGGGCATTAGGGATGACATGAACGTAAAGTAGCGTCTTTTTGTAATAGGTGTGTCTGCTCCTCCCTTGTCACTCCCGTCCCAAATGGAGGCCTGACATCTGAAGGGCACTGACGGGCTCCTTTACAGGTTTTTTGCTCAGTATGTATGTATAGATGAATAAGTAAAAACAATGTATTAAATAATGAGTGGCTAAGAAACAGACGTCTTTTCAATCCAGATGTTACACTTTTAGGACCTGTTACTCGGCCAGGATGTGTTGGCCATTGATTTACAGGGTTTCTATATCTCATATTGTGGTTTCTTTTACATTATGCTTTTGTTCATTTGGATGGGGCATATTGTAATGTAGAAAATCTGAAAGATAATCTAAGGTTTCATGGATAAACCCAAGGCCTGGACTCGAATATTCTGTGTCACGCTCATGCTCAGAGGCCTTTGATATACCTCCTGGTACAGCAAAATAAGGAACTCATAGAGGCAGTATTTCAATAGGAGGTTTTATCTCCATGGCAACTGTTTCCTCTGGGTACCTGAAGCCTTCCAAGACTTATCCTACGTTTATAGCTCTGTAACCCTTACACTACCATCACAGTGTAGCTGCTTTTCTTGGTCTATAGATCTACCAACGTTTGCTTTACGATGGTGAAAATCTGATTTATTTGTATTTATTTGAATTGCCTAGTAAAGGAAAAAGGCTTAATTGCATCATATCAATGTCCATCATGATGCTCTGCTTTCTCTTTTGGAAATTTTATAATTGTTTGATTGCTATTCATATAGGCATGCATTCATTTATCTGATGGTCTGGTTATCTTTCTTAAGTCTCTTTCTATGTAATATTCTCTCTACTTCTAAATATGCATCTCTCTGTTGCTATAGTGCCATGTCCTTTATTGATTAATCTTTATTTTAAGAGCTGTAGAACATATAGAGACCTTCAAAGCTGGCAGGCTAAATGACTTCTGTGGGCGAAGTCTGAGGCCTACGCTTGCCACAAACACCATCAATTCCGTTTCAGCAGGTCACATATCATTTGGCCTACTGACTTTTTTTTTTCTTTACAGAAATAACTCAGAATCAAATAGAATGAGAGATTATGAAATCGTGCTACATATGGAATTTAACTATCTATACACACACATATATATTTATTTATTTGGTAAATACATTTTGTACATTTTTATACATTGACACTTTTTCCTAATCGGGATTACAGTTGGCAACCGTTAAAGTCCAATATTTCCTATTTTGTCTTTTTGTGTTCCTCATGGATGTGGTACCACAAGTATTGGGTTACATCTCTCGATTTTGTATCTATCTATACATCTATAGCTATATAGATATAGATATATAATAATCAAGTCAGATTTATGTTTTCAGTAAATTATTCAGATATCACTAAATTGTTAAAGATTTTTTGACATTGGAAAGATAACATTTATCAGATGTTTGGTTTTTTTGCCATTCTTAGGTAGTCTTAACTGTGCAATAATAAAAAGGTATCACTATGTTTTAAAAAAAAACCCATATACGGTAAGTCAATTTCCTGTATATATACTATATATATATATATATAGATATATATATATATATATCTATCTATATATATAGATATATAGATATATATATAGATAGATATAGATAGATAGATAGATAGATAGATAGATAGATAGATAGATAGATAGATAGATAGATAGATAGATAGATCTATATCTATCTATCTATCTATCTGATATAGATCTATCTATCTATCTATCTATATATATATATATATATATATATATATATATATATATATATATATATATATCCTTGAGAAAGGTGGGCTATGGCTTGCTTAAAGCCGGTGCAATAAAACAATTATACTGTCCTTGTTCATCTGTAGAAGCTCTTTGATTGCCTTCTATACCTTTAGTGAGAAGGAAAAAAAGAGGGGAAGAGAAAGAAAGAGAGAAGATGAGAGAGAGAGAAAGAGAGATGTAAGTAGGTAGATAGATAGATAAAAAGATACTGTAAATAAACATTGCATTTTTTATATTTTTCATTATATCACTTATAGAAAAAAGATAAAGTAATAGGTAAATTCCATTACTATCAAATGCAACCATTGAAATGACTTCGTTTTTAAAGCCTACAATGCAAGATATTGTATATGTCATTTGTTGCTCATTTGTGTCAATGTAAAATTCACAATGTCTTATGGGGTCTAAAGTAAATGTATTGTATTACAAACACGGCCACTTTTCTCATAGTAATCCCAATTATCAGTTTTGCTGAATATGAGGTGGAGAGGAAGGGAGTCATAGGCATTACCCAATGTGCTGTCAAGGAGGGATACATCAGCAAAAGTCCCCTTAATGAGGAGGTGGGGGAGGAAAGAAGGGAGCATCACGGTGTCAGTAACTATAACAAAATGACCAAGAGCAAGCTGAGAAGAAGAATTGACATTGGAAGTCTGATAGGGGAGTTGTACAGACCCATTCATCACAGAGAGATATTGTTGGTTTGGGAGGGGCTGGTCGTGACACACATACACACGCACTCACACTGCGGCAAAGGCTGCAGCTGATTCCTACAAGCTGTCTGCTGCAGAGCAAGCCATTTTACCTTTAATAAGATATCTATTTTCACTGTATCGACACGTCAAGTGCTTTTCCCAACAACAAATGCCTCTATTGCAAGCCTAGCAGTTGAGGGAAGATGGATTATTTTACAAGGATTTGTCATCATTATTGAAGCATGCAACCTTTGTATAGGATAAAACACAAGAATGTGGTGACTGCCAAAGCTTGATTCTGGGACCCCATTTGGCATCTCAACCCAAGGTCATGCTTTCCCTTTCTCTAAGAAAGTTGTGTATGTAAACATAATGTCCAGATTTCAACAGACCACAGTCTACGTGTACCATCATGGACATAAATGGTTCAACTGGCAGAGGAGGGGATACATTCACATGAGAACAGACTGATGTAGCTTTTACACAAGTCACCATTGTAGTGACCACAGATGGCTTTAGAAAACCTAACAGCAGAACTACAGTCTTTATAAAAATAGGATATTGTTTAAAATGGACAGATGTTAAAATGAATAATCCCATACAATTAGTAAATGCTTTCCCTGCTTTTCTTGAATTGGTAAAGTATCTTAGCAACTCTCCAATACCAGGTTCCTTCATAAACTACAGTATGTACCTACCCCATACCATGATGACTGAGAGCTCAGGTCATTAGAAGTAGAGCAGGAATAATCCAAAGCATTTTGGGATTTTTATCTGTGAAGTTCTGAGGAGAAGGAATATTTGCACATGAGATCAAAACTTTAAATGACCGAATATGCACCTGTCAGTTAGAAGCATGAAGACCACTTTTCAAATTATACTGTAGGTTAGAGAATGTAGATCTTCATCATTAAAAAAAAAAATGGGAGATCTTATAGAGGCTGACAGCTCCAGTAGGGGATTGAACCTTCCCTATAATTTTGTTTGTTGCTTACATGCCCTTAGGATACAATTACATAACTAAGTAATTGCATACAGTATCTACTCTTCTACAGCTGTATAGAGTTCTAAGCTATTTAGGAAGACTGGCTTCGGTGTGCTACTTTCTACCAAGATCCAGCACACCATGTAATAAAAGAACAAGAAAAGTGCCGTAAAAAATGATGATAATAATTAAGCATGCGAAGCGCCCCATACTTCAAAAATATCTGAAAAACTGTCTATGTTGGCAGCCAGTTGGCATCTTCCATTAATTTTCTAACCTGAACTGTAAAACCATCGATTGTGATACAAACAGCAGCTATGGACAATACATTTTGACATATAATTACTAATAATTGCAGTATAAATACAGTTTTTACAAATATCATTGTTTCCCTTATTTTGTCATTTTTTTCCCCTATCCCCGATGGATTCCCAGAATATTTCCCAATGTCTGTAAAAATCCTATTTCTTATTGTGGGTTTGCTAATATGATTGACCATTGTTCTTTTTCGAGGTCTGTAAACCACGAAATCACACTGCACCTTGACCTATTGTGCTTTATTTTAGGACAGCTTATCTTAGTTATAACAAAGAGCATGTATACATTTGACAGTCCCGAATCTCAGATTTGAACAGATCTAAGGTCTCCCATAGACCTACGTGGGCAGTCAGGTGTGCACGGCAGACCGGATTGCCTTTAGGAACCAGAATTAGCTTGTACATTGCTCAGCTCAAGCGTTGTGTTTGTTGCTATGGAAAGGAAAAAAGGGGGAAGGGAAGTGGTAATGGCAGATACTGCTGGTGCTGCTTATTTCAGCAGAGACAGTTGCTGATAGAGTGTTTCCCCAGACAGTGTCCATTAGGTAACTGATTGGGTTACTGACATGTAATGTCTATGAGTGCACTAAAAATGCATAGGCTCCATGACTTGTTACAGGTCATATGAAAAACAGTGGGAGGAATGCAAAGCCTTGTTTGCATATGAAGAATGTTTAGTAAGTAGTGATTTTGATAAGCATGGGGGCTATTGAATATTCTTTAACCATTTTCGATAGCTGACACCTCTCTTGTTTGGCTTACCAAGGTGTATTGATAAAGTTTTGAATTTTGAATGCACCATTCCCTCATACACTGAAGACTGATCTGTCCCCTTAAAACCAGTGACATCATAAACAATGATCCTATCTAATTTCAACAATGCTGAAAAATGATGATGAAAGAGATATACAACTTAGGTCTTTGCCCTATTACAAAGCCAAATAATATCTAATACCCCATGACAGTCATCGCTAAATGTAATTAACAGGTATAAAAAAAATCACAGTTATTCAGATATAGTAGCAGCATATACTGTACCTACCTTCCTTTTTCCCCCCACTGCTCCGTTTAGCCAATGGAAAGCAAAGAAAAGCCCCATGTAAACTACAAATCACCGGAGTACACAGTGCTATAAACTCTTTGTGTGTCAGTGCTTGTTGGCCCATTATTGTCATGTGGAGTCATTCTGTCAGAAACCATGAAATCAGACAGAGACAGAAGTACAGTTAAATCACACTTGTTTAATAATAAAGGAAAATAGAACAAAACGTAGTCAAAACATAGCCAGAGTTCAGGAACCGGAACGGATAGTCAGACAAGCCAAACGTCAGGGAGCCAGAGATGAGCGTAGTAAAACAGCAAGCAGGATCTGAAGCCAGAAGGAATGTCAGCCAAGCAAGTCTTTTAACAGGAATGCAGGAGAGCATTTCTATGATGTTGACTAAGGCAAAGGCAGAGATCCACTCGGCTGAACGGCTTAAGTAGGCAGGACTGACGAGCAGGATATCATCAACAGCTGAGTAACTGTGGAGAGATAGGAGCTGGCAATTAGCCAACAGCTGAGCAGCCAGCTCTGAGAAGGAAGGGCTGAGCCCAACCCTGACACCTTCACATGTTTCTACATACGCAGAAAGAAATAGGTATTTCCTTCAGCACCTGTCACAGAATAAATAATGGTATCATTAACTGTTAGCGCAAAGAACAATGTAACTAAGTTTAAAATTAGTAGCAAATTAGTGATAATATAAACAAAAAATCACTTATATCCATACTATAAGCAGTTCATAAGTGGATCATCAGTTCATGGTAAAAGAATGGTGGGGTGGTAGAGGCGGCTAATGTCCTCAGAGAGCCAACTCTGTATACAGAAGATAGAAAGGGAGAACATAGGAAACGCCACCTAATTGCAGTATCAAAATCAGGGTTTTAATGACAAGGTACATGAGAACACTCACAAGATATAAAAAAGATATAGGCTCATCTGTCATCCAGTAGACCTGGGGGCTCCCTGTGTCCGGAAAGGGCTCCAATGCGTGGCTGTGTAGATGGTGTGGGTTCACAGCACGTCCTGTGGCCACCGGGAAAGCAAATGGAACCCGCGTGGAATGCAGGGCTTTCCACGCTGGTTCCGTTTGCCTTCCTGGTGGCCACAGGACGTGCTGTGGACACACCATCTACACAGCCACGCATTGGAGCCCTTTCCGGACACAGGGAGCCCCCAGGACTACTGGATGACAGATGAGCCTATATCTTTTTTATGTCTTGTGAGTGTCCCCATGTACCTTGTCATTAAAATCCTGATTTTAATATTGTACTTAGGTGGCGCTTCCTGTGTTCTCCCCTTCTATCAACCTGTCACAGAGTGGCAGGGTATAAAGGAAAGATATTGTTGAGGAGAGAAGCAAACCAGTTGCATTACCCTAAATGAGCAAACCACAGGTGGCCATACATGGATGGCCAGGAGACAAAAATGACGAATGACAAAAACCCAACATACTTCTCCATCCACACAAATGAGGTGGATGGAGGAATTCCCCCTGCTGGGACATTGTATTCTGACAGCAGGACCCACAGTTGTCAGAATACACTAATCAATGGCTTTGGCTGCCGATCGATAAAAGTTTCCTGTCATTTCCCTTTAATGAAACAACTTTCTTCTGTCAAGATGGGAGAGCCACACACTGATCGAAATTTGGTTGGTCCCCATATTCAACCAAATTTCAATCAGTATATGCTTTAATGGGGTATATATAGCTTAAATGGGTACTTCACTCTGTTTGTCTGTTACCCCCCCCCCCCCTTACATGTGATGACAGCTTGTCTTCAGTTCACATACTCACCTGTCAAGTGGATCCAGCATTGTCCTGCTATGATCCATTGTTCAGATGACGAAGCCTAGTTGCCACCATCTTGGTCGTCTTCAGTGATTTCGTGAAAATAATTCAATAAGTAAGCAGAGCTAAAAAAAAAAAAAATTATGCGGTTTATGTTGCGGGGGTGGGGAGGAGCGACCAAGATGACCTAAAGCCGACCATACATGGATCAAAATTCAATCAGTTCAGCGGGGACTATCCATAGATCGACTTGGATACAACCAGCCTGTTGGATTTTTTTGCATATAATTATTGCCGTCGGCTATAGCCACTAGCTTCCCGTGCCACCCCCTCCCCCCCATCCGCTGCACCGACTGTAACACTGAAGTGTTAATGGGGAAATCAAGCATTTTTCTTTCCTTCCAGTGGTGGAAGGAAAGAAAATTAAATAATTTTGTAGCCTCCTTTGGAAATCCCAGGGAAGTCAAGGTCCACTTTAAATAATTACTATCATAGTTGCAATCATCTTACCATTTTCAGGGAAAGCTTGCTGATGAACTTATACATGCAAGATGTCAACGGTGATATAAGACCAAAGCTGACAACAATCCAAGTGGTATGCAAATTATACTCAATAATCCTTATAGCCATGTAAGCAGTCATACTCAGTAAGTATTAAATTATAAAAAAAAAAAAAAAACACAGGGTTTATAGTATTGGATGACAACAGGTAATGAGGCCAAATGTTCAGAGTTTTATTGTTTATTTGGCCATAAACTGAAATGCAGGGACATTTGTGCTAGCCATACATGGCTCGGATTTGGGCACCACCCAGCTCCACAAAAGTTGACCAAAAAAAATCAAAGGAACCGGGTGGAAAATTTTCAGACAAACAGATGTAGACACTGTTCCGGTATTCTGACAACCGTAGGTGTTGTGGCTGCCTAAATACAATAGTCAGCAGGGGAGATTCCTGTTTAGTGTGGATGGGGGAGAATTGTCTGATTTCTCTTGTTCAGCCTATGTATATCTAAATATGTATAGCTAGTTGTACAGAGACAGATGTTATCTTAGATTTTTTTATTATCCCCATTTATTAGGCAGTGCTGCTACTTAGTATGTTATAAGACACTAAAATAATGGTGACATCACTTACCTTTGACATGCCTGACCAGTACCATTGGTGCAGTATTCTCAAAACAGAGCTTCTTTTCAGGGTACTCTGGATTACCAAATCTTCACACATGGCATCCTGAGCACCACCCATCTAAAACCACCTTAAATACAATTTTGTTTAAGGAACATACTTTAATATAATGTATAATATATTATAACACTATATACAGGGCATCCGGAAAGTATTCACAGAGCTTCGCTTTTTCCATATTTTGTTACGTTACAGCCTTATTCCAAAATGGATTAAATTCATTATTTTCCTCAAAATAATGACATTGTGAAAAAAGAAGTTTGTTTAAAATCTTTGCAAATTTATTCAAAATAAAAAAGGAAAAAATCACATGTACATGTATCAAGGCACAAATCTGGGAAAGGGTACAGAAAAAATTCTGCAGCATTGAAGGTCCCAGTGAGAACAGTGGCCTCCATCATCCATAAATGGAAGACGTTTGGAGCCACCAGGACTCTTCCTAGAGTGGGCCGTCCCCTGCCAAACTGAGCGGTCGAGAGAGAAGGGCCTTAGTCAGGGAAGTGACTAAGAACCCGACGGTCACTCTGACAAAGCTCCTGTGTTTCTCTGTGGAGAGAGGAGAACCTTCCAGAAGAACAACCATCTCTTCAGCACTCCACCAATCAGGCCTGTATGGTAGAGTGGCCAGATGGAAGCCACTCCTTAATAAAAGGCACAAGACAGCCTGCCTGAAGTGTACCAAAAGCCACCTGAAGGACTCTCAGACCATGAGAAACAAAATTCTCTGGTCTGATGAAACAAAAATTGAACTCTTTGGCCTGAATGACAAGCGTCATGTCTGGAGGAAACCAGGCACCGATCATCATCTGGCCAATACCATCCCTACAGTGAAGCATGGTGGTAGACTAGTCAGGATTGAGGGAAAGATGAATGCAGCAATGTACAGAGACATCCTTGATGAAAACCTGCTCCAGAGCGCTCTGGACCTCAGACTGGGGCAAAGGTTCAACTTCCAACAGGACAACGACCCTAAGCACACAGCCAAGATAACAAAGGAATGGCTACGGGACAACTCTGTGAATGTCCTTGAGTGGCCCAACCAGAGCCCAGACTTGAACCCGACTGAACATCTCTGGAGAGATCTGAAAATGGTTGTGCACCGACGCTCCCCATCCAACCTGATGGAGCTTGAGAGGCTCTGCAAAAAAGAATGGGAGAAACTGCCCAGAAAAAGGTGTGCCAAGCTTGTAGCATCATACTCAAAAAGATTTTGGGCCAAAGGTGCTTCAACAAAGTATTGAGCAAAGGCTGTGAATACTTATGTACATGTGATTTTTTTATTTTTAATAAATTTGCAAAGATTTCAAACAAACTTCTTTCACATTGTCATTATGGGGTATTGTTTGTAGCATTTCGAGGAAAATAATGAATTTAATCAATTTTGGAATATGTCTGTAACATAACAAAATGTGGAAAAAGTGAAGCGCTGTGAATACTTTCCGGATGCACTGTATACACTCACCAGACACTTTATTAGGTACACCTGTTCAATTGTTTGGCAACACAAATTGCTAATTAGCCAATCACATGGCAGCAACTCAATGCATTTAGGCATCTTGACGTGGTGAAGACAACTTGCTGAAGTTCATTTCGAGCATCAGAATGGGAAGAAAGGGGATTTAGGTGACTTTGAATGTGGCATGGTTGTTGGCGCCAGATGGGCTGGTCTGAGTATTTAAAAAACTGCTGATCTATTGGGATTTTCACACACAACCATCTCTAAGGTTTACAGAGAAAAAGAGAAAATTTCCAGTGAGTGGCAGTTGTGTGGAGGAAAATGCCTTGCTGAGGTCAGACGAGAATGGGCAGACTGGTTCAAGATGATAGAAAGGCAACAGTAACTCAAATAACCACTCGTTACAACCAAGGTATGCAGAATACCATCTCTGAGCGTAAAACACATTGAACCTTGAAGCAGATGGGCTACAGCAGCAGAAGACTACACCGCGTACCACTCCTGTCAGCTATAAACAGGAAACTGAGGCTACAATTCACACAGGTTTACCAAAATTGGACAATAGAAGATCGGAAAAACGTTGGCTGGTCTGTTGAGTCTCGATTTCAGCTGCTACATTCAGATGGTAGGGTCAGAATTTGGCGTAAACAACATGAAAGCATGGATCCATCTTGCCTTGTATCAATGGTTCAGGCTGCTGGTGTAATGGTGTGGGGGGTATTTTCTTGGCACACTTTTGGCCCCTTAGTACCAATTGAGCATCGCTTACACGCCACGGCCTACCTGAGTATTGTTGCTGACCATGTCCATCCCTTTATGACTACAGTGTCCCCATCTTCTGATGGCTCCTTCCAGCAGGATAATTCACCATGTCACAAAACTCCAATCATCTCACCACTGGTTTCTTGAACATGACAATGAGGTCTCTGTACTCCAATGGCCTCCACACTCACCAGATCTCAATCCAAAAGAGGACCTTTGAGATGTGGTGGAATGGAGATTCGCATCATGGATGTGCAGCCAAAAACTCTGCAGCAACTGCGTGATGCTATCATATCCATATGGACCAAAATCTCTGAGGAATGTTTCCAACACCTTGTTGAATCTATGCCATGAAGAATTAAGGCAGTTCTGAAGGCAAAAGGGGGTCCAACCCGGTACTAGCAAGGTGTACCTAATAAAGTGGCCAGTGAGTGTATGTATGTATGTATGTATATATATATATAGATATATATATCTATATATATATACTGGATAGGGGCGGACTGATAACTCATGGGGCCCCCGGGCAATAGGACATTATGAGGCCACACAGTATACAATCACACAGTATACACATACATGTACACACAGTATACAATCACACAGTATACACATACATGTACACACAGTATACAATCACACAGTATACACATACATGTACACACAGTATACAATCACACAGTATACACATACATGTACACACAGTATACAATCACACAGTATACACATACATGTACACACAGTATACAATCACACAGTATACAATCACACAGTATACACATACATGTACACACAGTATACAATCACACAGTATACAATCACACAGTATACACATACATGTACACACAGTATACAATCACACAGTATACAATCACACAGTATACACATACATGTACACACAGTATACAATCACACAGTATACAATCACACAGTATACACACAGTATACACAGACAGATGTAAAAAAAAACACAGATTTATACATACTGTCCCTGGTTTTACTGAGGCTGGCAACCCTGATGGGGCCCCCTAGTGGCCCAGGGCCCTCGGGCAATGCCCGAGTGGCTCAATGGTCAGTCCGCCCCTGATACTGGAGTAAAGTGTTCACTTTAACTTTGCAGTCATGTGTGGGTGAATCTTTTAAGAAAAATGGATTTTGCCTTGCAGATGGTTGGTTGATTGAAGCTTCATTTTATTCTTTTTGCTATGTAAACTTTCTTCAGTCTTTTAGTACATGAACTCTACAGTATAAGTGTAAATGAGAGCGATTTCTTTTCTTTAATCTGGTGTTTTGGTGAAGGGCGACAGCTGCCACGTTTACGAGGCTTGTGTTTCAGAGTGTAAAAAGCATTGTAAGTATTTAAATTATTTTCCATATACCGTTTAAAAAAAGGTTTTACATCTTTATTTTTTTTTTTGTTCACTAAAAATAATCAGATTGGCGGCGTTATCTTTAATCCTCTATTTTGGACAGGCCACAGTGTATGCAGGTGTCAGGACTGAACTGCTATGCATTGAGACTGCTGGAGAACTATGAGCTCATTCTGTAGAGCTTCCTATGGGCTTGCCGCTGTGTTTTCGGCCTCTATGCAAAGTTAAGAGGTGGACCTGAGAAAGAATCAGACCTCACTAGTATTTGCATGTCTGTGCATTCATTGAAGCAGAGCTTATTTCCAAGTGAATGAGATCTGCCTTGGAACATAATGCATGACATCATTCTAGGCACACAAATAGCCCCATTTAGGCACCATGTCCCACACCCTTTTCTGGATTTCACCCTTCCCAGGGAATGAGTCTGGGGCCAGACGTTATTAAATCCTTATTAGCATGGCTGGGAATTATTTGCACCATGAAGACGATCTACAATAGTACTTTACTATTTTCTTTACTATTCTGTGGCATTTGTACTATTGAATTATATTGTTACCCAGGGCAGTGTAATAATACAAGAAGCAACAAAGAAAACACTAAAATAGAACTGACCCAAAACTATAAGGCCTCATGCACACTGGGTGCTTTAAATGCCCCTTTTAGAGGCGTCTTGCATTTTGTTCTGCCTCTAAACACCACTTAATGTTAGCCTACAGTATGTGTCCATGCACACATAGGCATTTACATGCAGGAAAAAAGAGCAGCAGCGTTTTGGCAGAAAAAATGCTTGACGCACCTAAACACGTGTAAACGTATCTAAACGCAAATTAATATTCTAGCCAATGGAAAGAGTAAATGACCAAGCACTTGACGTGCTTAAAAGCACCTAAATGCGTTTACAAAAACATGGCTTTAGGTGTGTTTTTGACGCTGCTTTTCTCCTACATGGATAAAGGTGTTTAGAAGAGCTGAGCAAACGCCCAGTGTGCATGAGGCCTAATAGTTTCCCTTTAAAGAAGACCACAGTAGGCACATTGGGGTTGATTTACTAAAACTGGAGAGTGCAAAATCTGGTGCAGCTCTGCATAGAAACCAATCCGCTTCCAGGTTTTATTGTCAAAGTTTAATTGAATAAGCTGAAGTTAGAAGATGATTGGCTACCATTCACAGCTGCACCAGATTCTGAGTGCTCCAGTCTTAGTAAATATCCCCCAGAGTAGAATAGCCCCTGGCTCAGTGGACCCAAGCATTATGTATATAGTACAGGATTACCATATATACTCGAGTATAAGCCGAGTTTTTCAGCACATTTTTTAGGCTGAAAACCCCCCCTCAGCTTATACTCAAGTGAGGGTCTCGAGTGAGGGTGCAGCCTCACTGTGCCCTTCTGCAGCCGTACATTTGATATTTAAAACAGCGAGTGTATCCCGCTGTGTCATGCAGTCTGTTCGGCGGCCGTCCATTGTAACAAAGCCCCGCCTCCTCCTCGCCTGTGATAGAGGAACACTCATATAATGCTGGGAAACTGTATCAGTGTTCGATCTATCATGGACAAGGAGGAGGCGGAGCTTTGTTACAATGGACGGCCGCCGAATAGACTGCATGACACAGCAGGAGACACCCGCTGTTTTAGTTATCAAAGGGACAGCTGCAGATGGGCACAGTGAGGCTGCAGATGTGCACAATGAGGCTGCAGATGGGCACAGTGAGGCTGCAGATGGGCACAGTGAGGCATCAAATGGGCACAGTGAGGCTGCAAATGGACACAATGAGGCTGCAGATGGACACAGTGAGGCTGCAGATGGGCACTGATGATACAGGTGGGCACAGTGAGGCTGCAAATGGGCACAGGGAGGCTGCAAATGGGCACAGTGAGGCTGCAAATGGGCACAGTGAGGCTGCAGATTGGCACAGTGAGGCTGCAGATTGGCACAGTGAGGCTGCAGATGGGCACAGTGAGGCTGCAGATGGGCATTGTTTACCCAGTAGCTGCTGCATTTCCCACCCTAGGCTTATACTCGAGTCAAAAAGTTTTCCCAGTTTTTTGTGGTAAAATTAGGTGCCTCTGCTTATATTCGGGTCAGCCTATACTCGAGTATATACGGTACATTATATTTTGTATAGGGTAAAGAAACACTGACTTCTTTGTTCTTGTTTGGTTGTCTGCATTTTGAGCCTGTTACAGTAAAAAAATAATTTAAGCCTTGTTTTATTTAAAGTAGATGTAAACCCCTACTGAATAACATTTAGTTTGCTAATGCATTGTATGTCATAACCAACTACTGTTTGTTTTAAGAAAGTAAGTTTTTTCAGCCTATGCTTCTTTGCAGCCTCTTTCTGTCGGTATGCATGCATTCCAGTTATAGCTGCAAGGCACTTCCCAGGACAGGTTTGCAGAAGGTGATACCACTGGACCATGCCTACATTCAATG
Organism: Lithobates septentrionalis; assembly: GCA_037952835.1. NCBI lineage: Eukaryota > Metazoa > Chordata > Amphibia > Anura > Ranidae > Lithobates > Lithobates septentrionalis. Next base: position 165,991 of record JBBDGP010003160.1, on the reverse strand, counting down.
TGTGTTGAAACAGGCACTTGTAGTCTCCATTGGAAGCCCACCTGAAAGGGTGACAACACAAAATCATTATAGGGTTACAGGGACAGTGAGTTGTCACACTATAACAGGAAGTACCTGAACAAGGACAGGCAGGTTCACCTTTTTAGTTTAATGAAAGCTGCACTTTTAGGGCTCCTTTACTCAGACAATTAGGGACATGCAGAAGATTCCAGCAGCAAGAATCAACAGATTCTTGCGGCATAGATGAGCAGTATATGCGAACAGCTGTAGCCAGTCAGCCTGTACAAAGCAATGATAGGCTGACAGGAGCCATTGCTGTCCACATATATTCCCTTATTAACTACCTAGTGGTTACCTGCAGATAGGAATGGATGATGTCTGAGGGTTCAGGGTTGCTACAGGCTGAGCGGTCACATCTATTGGCATACACCCATCATCCAAGCTGCAAGAATCCGCTGATTCCTGCTACTGGAATCCGCTGTTTGCCTCTAAGCAGCCCTGTAAAGGAGGCCTTAGACAAACTAAGCATTGCTTTTGTATTAACATTAAGGTGATATTAAAGCTTCAGCTTTAAAAAAAAGAAAATCATACTTATGCCGCGTACACACGAGCGGACATTACGGCGGACTTTGCCCGGCGGACTTTTCGACGTACTTTCCGACGGACTTTGTGAATGAACGGACTTGCCTACACACAATCCACCAAAGTCCGTCAAATTCGTACGTGATGACGTACGACCGGACTAAAACAAGGAAGTTCATAGCCAGTAGCCAATAGCTGCCCTAGCGTGGCTTTTTGTCCGTCGAACTAGCATACAGACGGCGGACTTTTCGACCGGACTCGATTTCAACGGATAAATTTAAAACAAGTTTTAAATCTAATTCCGTCCAACTTTTGAGAAAACAAAGTCCGCTGGAGCCCACACACAATCGAATTGTCCGACGAAATCCAGTCCGCCGGGCAAAGTCCGCCGTAATGTCCGCTCGTGTGTACGCGGCATAACTTGCTCTGTGCAGTGGTTTTGCACAGAGAAGCCCGATCCTCTTCTTCTCGTGTCTTACATTGGAGCTCCTAGCTCCCCCACTGACCAGTGCCCAAGCCGCTTGCTATGGGGGCACTGGTGCATGCTCACATTTCCGAGCCCCGCTGTATGCATCCATAAGACACGAGTTGTGACTCGGCTCGGCCACCCGCTCTCTCTTCATTGGCTCACTGGCTGTGATTGACAGCAGTGGGAGCCAACAGCTCCCGCTGCTGTGTCTCAGCCAGCAAATAGATAGAAACCCGGACAGCCTAGGCTCCTGTGCACATCACTGGGTGGAGAGGGGGCTCAGGTGAGTATTGGGAGGGGCTGTGGGGGGAGCATAGAATGCATGAAGATAAAAAACCTTCAGCCTGCAACCACTTTAACATATTATTGATTGTATCATATTTTAGTGATTGGGTTTACATATACTTGAAGAGATAGACAGGACCATCAAGTAGTATGACAGTGCCCATGTTAAAAATCTGCATTTTTAGCTCTAGCTAACAGCATCTTTTTGTGTCCCTGTTCTACTTCACTTGTGTCCTTTGTACGTCTTCTGAAGTATCCATTTTTACAATGCAAAAATTTGACTGTGTACCTAAAAAAAAAAATGGGCCTCTAAACCCTTATGTTCAGTTTTGTCCAAAACCTTCATATAAGCTCAGTAATCCTGTGCCTGCGTTCCCAGGTGGCAACAATCAAAACTAGAACATTTTCTGCTTGGAACAATAGATACCTAAACATCTGGTACAAGCATTTGAGAAGTAAAAACTTTATTAACAAATTATCATTCTGATGTCCTTCCTAACAAAATGAAATCTCTTGTACACAAAGGTGAAGTTATCAGAGATTAAAGAAAATAAAATTGGCTTAGGGCCCTTCACACAGGCGATCTGATTTGGTCCACCTGTCGTTTTCTTTTAGACGGACCAGCTCACAGATCCCCTGCTGATCGGAATGGAACGCTCCCTTAGGTTGCATTCACATGCCCGTAAAAAATGCATTTATAGGCATTTGTAAACATATCTGCATTGTTTTCAATAGAGACAATCACACAGGCATGTAAACATGCTCTGTGTTCAGATCCATAACAAAAAATGTTAAAATATGTATCTGAGGACATGGGTATACACATATGCAAAATGCAGGAATAAAAAAAAAAAGGATACATTTATGCAAGTATTTACTGATTAATAAGTAGAAACTTTTGTGCTGAAAAAAAAAACATGCGTAATAAGAACAGTAACATTACCAGGACCACATTCAATCTTGCCTCTGAAGCAGCCTGCAGAGACCAGCAAAACCGGTCAGGCTATACCCAGAGGCGGCTCTAGGCTTTGTGAGGCCTTAGGCAAAACTTACACATGAGGCCCCACGGACTGGGACGCTCCGTGATGAGGCCGCTATTCCTCAGGCTGCGGGCAGAATCTGATTTGTCCGTCAGCTCCTAAGCCATAGAGTCCCAGTGGGGGTAGGCGGAGCCGCCGGCGTCAACTTCAGTGATTGAGAACAGGCAAATTAGGCGGCCGCGAGGCCCCTGTGAGTGCGAGGCCTTAGGCGACCGCCTAATTTGCCTAATTAGAGAGCCGCCTCTGGCTATACCCATTGACCACCTCTTGCTTTTAAGCAATGGATTACAGTTGGTCCCTACAGGACCAGAATTGGTAGCTCTATTGCACAATGTGATTTCAACTGTGGATCATTAATATAGTGCAAGGGAGGCAGTTCAGAAAACAGAGTGGTTTACAGCAGACTTCTGATATCATCTATTCAACCTTTTACAACCCTTAATCCTGATACCTCCTTTGGACCACTGTCACAATCATCATCATACCTAGCAAACCTAGCTAAGCTACCCTATTATCATCCCATTGTGTTGATTTCAGCTTGGATTGTGTTTACTTCCGTTGAGCATTCATTGGTTCCGTAGATTTTGTTTACAATTTTCAACCAATTAGGATCCTTCATGAACAGTCTCCTTTTCACAGGATCACTAGCCATATACCTCAGTGTCTTGCATATATCTATTTACATGTATTCCCCCATAGGGGCCCATTGAGCCTGGGGGTACTATACCTTATGCCCCATACAGGCGATCGGAAATGCCGCCAGCAAAACTCCGATGAGAGCTTTTTGTCAGAAAATGTGACCCTGTGTATGCTCCATCGGTCTTTTGCTGGCGGAATTCCAGCCAGCAAAAGATTGAGTGCATGCTCTCTATTCGGTCGGGGAAAGTTCCTATCCACAAATGCATTCGTCTGTATGCAATTCGGACACGCAAAAAATCACGCATGCTTGGAAACAATTTGACGCATGCTTAGAAGCATTGAACTTCATTTTCTCGGCTCGTCATAGTGTTGTACGTCACCGCGTTCTTGACGGTCGACAGTTCAGAGAACTTTTGTGTGACCGTGTGTATGCAAGCCAAGCTTGAGCGGAATTCTGTCGAAAAAACCATCCATGTTTTTTTGGACGGAAATTCTGATCGCGTATACGCGGCATTGTAAATATTGGTTTTGATACTATGGTTATATTATGTTTACAGGAGGTGGTCATGATGTTTTTATAGTATTATGTCATTGCTTATTTGATACTGTTTTTAATGTTGATTATATTCTTATTTTGATATAGATATAATAAACATATATATTTTTGGTATGTACAGTGAGTTGCGTTATTGGTTTATTGTCATGGGGATGGTTGAGCTGAATGACGTTTTTTTACAATTGAGTTACAAACATTTTTACACCCATGTGAATGTAGCCATATAGTATAAACTGATTTTCGATTTAGATGAGGCTAGTTAACAAAATCACACTTTTTAAAGTTAAAGTTTAGTTACAGGATATAGGTTCAGTAACATTACCTCTAATCATAAGCGTGCATAGGGGTTGTGCCTTGCAGAAAGCCGCTCAGCACAGAGCACTTCCCATTCATTCACTGTCCATTGCAGCAGAAAAAGACGTGTGTGTTTGAACTTTGGGGTGCACACCCTAATGCAATGGGCTGCACACACCTATGCCTCTAATGAAGTATACCCCACATCCTGATGATTGCTCTTAAGTGAAGGAATGTTCCTGCAGTAATGACAGGTCCCCTTCTGGTGCTGCAGGGGTTAACTTCCTCAGCTCTTACATTGTAGAACATTGAAAAAGTCCCAATGGCTGTCCACCCCTTTTTGTCCTCTCCTTCATTCAGAAAAGCCCTAAAAGTATTTTACAGCATGCAGCACTTTCGGTGAATGGGGGAGAGGCAAACGAATGGCAGGATCCCATATCCCATTCATAGGATGTGTTGTATTCAGTAAAAAAAATACAAGGACTTTTATGAATGGAAGAGAGTGCAGAAAGGGGTTGGTATTCAGTGGGGCTTCTTTAATTATACTGACCTAGTGACAAAGCAGCGGGGCAATGTTGACCATTTAATATAATGAAGGCGACTGAAAACTGCAAAAGTAAAAAAAAAAGCCATAGTGTAGACTGGTCTGGGTGGGAATCACAATATTAATTGCAAAGTTTTGCCCGTGGTGACCACAGCAAGCATTATTACACAATGTTAGCCCAGGTTCACACTGCTGTGGGATTGAAATCGTGCAAGTTCAGCGCGATTTCATTCCCGCTTGTCAGTCTGACGATTTTCAGAGACATCTGTGCGGTTTCCTGCACAGATGTCTATTGAAATCGCACCTGAAATCACCAAAGGTAGTACAGAAACCGATTCAGGCGGTTCCATTGCAGGCAATAGCCGCCGATTTGGTGTGCGATTTAATGTCAAATCGCATAAATGTGAACCAGGGCCTACATTCTGCTGCTGCCTCTACAATAGTTTTCAGTGATAAATATCTGTACATAAGATGTCGTGTTTGCTCTGACAGCAAGTCATTTGTTTTTGACATGCCTAATTGCTTGAAACATGTACATTTTTGTTTTATTTTGAGATAAAATGTTGCCACGCACATTTCTTATTGCAATGGAAAGACGTAAAGCAGCATTAATTGGATGTGCCAAGCCCACCACAAACGAAGGGCACACCATAGACATTAAACATCAGTGAATGATTTGTTTGATTCGGGGATTGCGTTGGCTGTGCATGCATCCTCTGATCTTATCTCATCTTGCGATGTATGATATCCATAGTATTTTTCCTTGTTCTTGTTTATTTATCAGGCCTTCGTGGTTGTATGCTAGCCAGCCTGATATCTATCATACAATTCGGGTGGGGAGTTAAAGAGGATCTTAAGGCTGTATGAAAAAAAAAAATAAATGTCAGCAGCTACAAATACTGTAGCTTCTGACTTTTAATAGAAGGACACTTACCTGTACAAGGATCCAGCGCTGTCCTCAGCCAGGCCAGTTCTTCACCAGTCTTTGGGTCCCCAACGCCGACATGTTTACTAATGGAATCATGCTGTGACTCACTTCGGCTTCACAGCCAGCTTCCCACTGTGTAAATGGTCCAACAGCCTTCAGGGACCTGTGGCGTGACCCAGGCGGCTGTGGGCAAAGGGGGTGGGGGCAAACATATAGGCAATCCGAGCATAAGTGGGAGTGGGCACCTCTCAAAACCTGTATCCAAAAGTGATTGAGGTGGGGGGGAAGGAGGCAGGAAAGAGGAACTTCCCCTTTTGGGTGAAGTTTCGCTTTAGGCTGTTCTTTACAATACACACAATTCTAAAAAAAAAAAGAAAAAAAAAAAAAAAATTCTATACAGTACAGCCACATGGTGTCCTTGGGGGACCATGAAAGCAGATAAAGGTGGGAGTGCAGGTGGTGGAATCACACATGGTGATAATTTCACGTATGACATCAGTATTCCCCAACAGGTGTGACATCACTAATGACCAAATTCGCGCACATATAATTATTTCACTTTTATATTAAAACAGATTCAGAGCTTCAGGCATCTGTCCTACATTTTATAAAGCTCCAGACCTCCTTGCAGTTATTTTACATCTTGCAGCCCCGCAGCACTAACCTGCTTTGCATTAAAATCCAGTAACTCACAAGATTTTCTTTAATAGTGGCAGCAGGAAAACAGCGCGCTGTGAGCAGAATATTAACTTAAAAGTCATTGTTTGCATGAATGCTAAAATAAGATCTCATTGTAAAACGAAGTTGGACAACAAATCTTTGTAACTCATCGCCTGCTCCATTTAATATGACTTTGTTGCAGTTGTCAGCACAAGCCCCTTCCAGGCATGTTTAATGTATTTTTATGATTGGATCTCTAAAAATGGTCCTGCTCTGGTTTCATTAGCAAATGTTTAAATAAAACATGACCAAATAAAATAGATGAACACACCGATGTAAACAGCTGCAGTGGATTAGGTCATGAATGAATCTGGAGGTATTTCCTAGTGACAGGCGGTGCTGCAGCTTAGTTACTGCACCCATGAAAAGAGAAAGCAAAGGCAAATTACTTGGTATAAATTTACAATTAGTGTTAGAGAGAACAGTTTTTATATACAGATTAGACATGTCCCTAGAGGTTTATCTTAAAGTGGACCTGATCTTAAAAAGTGAAGATTTGCTATGTTATGGGGGGACATCTAGAATTGTTGATTGTGCCTAAGAAGTACCCTGAAATGCACTGTGACTAAGGTGCCATGCCTCTGGCTTCTAGTCATAAGAGATTAGGTGATATCATTATTGTGCTGCTCACTGCTCTCCTTGCTGGAGAGGAAGCTGTACCCGAGGACCTGCAATGCAACAATCTCCCTGCGCTTCATTCATTCTGTCCATGTTGTTTTTTTTGAACATCTGCTTCTGCTTTTTGAATATTTCCCCATCAGTCATTACATAACCAGCAATCTTATGAAGGTGCAGCTTAGATAATCTCCCTGCTCTTCATTCATTCTGTCCATGTTGGTTTTTTGAACATCTGCTTCTGCTTTTTGAATATTTCCCCATTAGTCATTACATAACCAGCAATCTTATGAAGGTGCAGCTTAGATAATCTCCCTGCTCTTCATTCATTCTGTCCATGTTGGTTTTTTGAACATCTGCTTCTGCTTTTTGAATATTTCCCCCTCAGTCATTACATAACCAGCAATCTTATGAAGGTGCAGCTTAGATATGAAGAAACAAATCCCTGCCTATATCAAGATGGCCACCCAAACACAGACACACAGTGCAGAACAAGGCATGGGAAGTCAGTAATGGGGGGAAAGATCAGATGTGAGGAGCTTACAGGCAACACAGATGACTATATTTGTGCTTCTGAAAACCTCTTTTTGGTACACTTTTCAGTTCTTTAGCTTTTTGGACTACTGTTAGAAAAGTTATACTTGGCACAATGTATTACCCTTCATATTTGGAACCAGTGGTCTTCTGGAACCAGGGTTGGTAGGAAGTTGGTGGCTTGTAGCTCACAGAGAAAAAAAAATATGTTATAGTGTATGTCTAACCAAATCTTACTTTTGGGATGTAGTAGAAAACAGAACTACTGTCCCCACTAGACTGAGATTTACCCTCTCAGTTTTCACTGCAGTAGAAAGTGATGAATAATCCTAAATTTTACAGTTATCATCAGTACAGGAATAAAGGGAAAATACAATGATATCGCCTGTTCTAGTGAGATGTCCATGCACTTTGGAGACATTTTTACTTGCTTCCTGTTGCATCCCTGGGACAGGAAGTGAAGGGAAATCACCTAAGAGGGACACAGACAACAGCACAAAAAAAACAAGAAGTTGTAACCTCTTCCTACTCTCTCCCTGTACTGTGCACATCATGTAGAACAGCCATTCTCAAAGAGGGGTCTGTACAACCCTACGGGTCTTTCAGCTATTGAGAGGGGCTCTTTGAGCTTTGGATGATTGACCACCTATTTGATGGTGCCTGCAAAGTTTCAAGAGCAGTGCCACTTAGCAAAGCCAGCAGCATGACGCCAATTTTTAAATATATGTAAGGGTGGCATTCTGAACACCACTGTAAGGGCTGCATTCCTCTTACTGGCTCCCAATATATTGGCCATTTTGCCTGTTGACCCCTGATGAGTTGGTCATAGATGCATGTTAAGCTTTCAAGCTGTTAAGCTATCAAAAGTTATGAGGCCTGAGCATAGGATTGTGATGCTTCGAATGCCTCCTGATTGTAAAAGCAGGCTTGTGAGATACGAACCATCTCGCTCCAAATAAGGTAGAAGGGCGATACTATATGTGGGCATAGTGGACAACTTGAAATACTGAAAAGAGAGGAAGTAAGGTAGCATGGAATAACAAAAGTAAAGAGTAGGCAGTAGGGAGTGGTGGGGAAAGGGGGATGACATGACAGGGTAAGTGGCACGCCCAGTGCTAGGTGCAAGAGCTCATGGGCATAAACTGTGGTCACAAGAGAGTGAGTGAGTTAAAGTCTACCGTACTAGGTTCATGGGTGACCTATAGGATCCACACATTTAGAAAATCTTAATGAGTGTTATTTAAAATGCATTAGAGCTTTTCATTAATCATATGTTCGCATTCACACCTGTGCAACACGTCATGTTGCTTTATTTAGTGCATTGTTTGGCGCTTTTGTCTTGCAACAGCATAGGCCAGACAATTTACTTGAATGCGCTGGCCTACGTGTGAAGGAAGTGCCAAAGTAGCTCATATACCTATGCCAAGAGTATTTTGCATTCCGCGTTTTGCTGTCCTTTTTGCTACCCACGTTTGGACTACCATTAAGAAATAATTGCATGTTCTGCTGCGTTTTTAGCGTGTTTTCAGAAACTTGTGTTGCAGAAAAACTTAGGAGTGAACGTATCCTGAAGCGATATAGTTGGGTCTTTTCTTTTTAAAATGTTACATTTATGCTCCGAGCAAAGATACTTGTAATTTGCTGTGTTTAGCATATTGATACTAAACATACAAATATGCTTTAAAGAATTTGGAATAGTGTCACAGCTTTAAAATCCTCATCATGCGCATATTCTTGTTGTATATGTTTTGGCATCCATATATGGTTTGGTTCATATTAGACATAGAATGACTGTCTGCCATGTGGTTTTGTGTGCATGCGACCACACTGCAGTTTTACATCTAAAAAATGTGATGGTGAGAAACCCTTTAGCAGATCATCCATCATGGCCCTTAAATGTTTCAAATTAGGAAACTCATTAACCCTTAAAGTATTTGGCCCCTTTCACACCAGCGGACCGATCGGGTCCACCTGTCCGTTCTTAAGGCGGACCTGATCGGGCCACCCTTTGTCCTGTATGGTGGTGGCGGATGTCAGCGGACACCCGCCGGGCATCCAGTCCGACAGAATCCGCTGCAAACAGATGTATGGCAATATGTTCTCCATCCATCCAGCGGGTCGGATCGGATGGAAACGGACATGCAGGCCATTTCCATCTGACAGCCCTATAGAGGAGAGCGGGCTCTGTCCTTGTCCGCTCTGCGTAGTGGAGCAGACACGGACCTGTCAGCAGGGATCAGCGGAGAGATCACCGCTGAGCAGGCGGATTCCACTCGGACAGATCTGCCCCATGTGAACGGAGTCTTTCTAAGCCAAAACTTTTTATCAGTTTTGGATAGAGCAGGGAATGGTTAAAAGTTTTTGACAAATCTCTGTCCCATAAGGCTCTGTGCACACCTGACTGTGTGACTGATTGGAAACTTTACTGGAAGAGCTCCAACATTCAACACTAGGATTTCTAGTCAGTTGCTTCAGGATCATTGCTCGAAAAAGTACAACTTATTTTGGGATAGAGTTGAGCATTTTAGTCCTGATAGAATTCAATGGGGGTGCCTAAAAAATATGCAAAACACACATATTTTTGTACATTTTCAAGCTCACTAACTAGATTTCATCAGCCAGCCATACATGAATTGAAACTCGGCCCGTTCAGCAGGGACCGGCAAAGATTCGATCCATCTATGGGCAGGCTGTTGGATTTTTTACATTCAATAACTGCCGGCGGCTATAACCGCTAGCAGTAATTATTGTGTTCTGCCAGCCGGGAAGGCTCCCCACGCCCCCACCCCGTCGGCAAAACACAATGCAGGCAGCATTCCCCCATAAACACTGACTGTGTTGATGGGGGAGTCAAACTATTTTTTTTCCTTCCACCAGTGGTGGAAGGAAAGAAGATCAAATCATCTACAGGCTACCTTACCTGATTCACTGCTCCTTCCTGCAGATAGACCTAATAGCTTCCTCTCCCCCACGCTCCAGCTGTCTAGGGTCCTGATATCATCAAAACCAAAGTAGGGTCCTTAGCCCTGCACTGGATATGATGATGCTGAGGGACAGTCCACTGCCAGAGCGTGGGGGAACACCATCTGCCAAAAGGAGAGTAGGATCAGGTAAGTAAAACTACTTATCTTTTCACCTAGACAAAACAAGCTATTAACTCTTGTAGTGCAGGCGTAGCCCCTTGCAAGGAGTAATTTAACATTTTCCCAGAGTTGGGCAATAAGTCCATAGCAGTTTGTAGTCACATAAACAACCCGGAGATGTACAACTAGTTTTAAACCATATAGGGAAGATTGTGAACTGATTGAGTTGGGGTTACTATGCTATAATCGGCATCAGTAGTTGATTCTTAGATGATACAGGGTGGCGTGTTTGAGTATACATGTTGTTCTAGGAGGTTTGTCCCTGATGACTTGACAACAAGTAACAGTCCAGGGAATTGAGTTGCTAGATAACCCTGGAGCTGTAGCCAATTAGGGCTCCCATAGCATCTGTTATACTAAACTGTGTGTACTTTTTACTGCAGCCAAATCGAAAAAAAATGTTTTCATAAGCAGTTTAGGGCATTTTTGATGCAGGATGGAGGATGCATTTACTGGAAACTGCAACTGATGGAAAATGCAGCAAGCAGGATGTTTACTAATCCTTACACGCTAAAAAAATGCATATATGTGAACCATACCCTAATGTGCTCTGCCATATCTGTGTAAAGACAACTAATTACTTACTATGTAAACCTTGCAGACAGGTTGCCTACATTGTGAGTTTTCTGTACTAGTCAGAAAGTTGGCTTGCCCAGGCTGGGGAAAAGGTTAAAATTTTTTGCGCCGCAGTTCCCAGGCTTATTGTCTTGGGCCAGCCCCAGTAAATAGGAGAAATGTCTGAATCAGAGGGGGTGCGGCAGGAGCTTGAGAACGAAGAAACACCACAGCTCATGGAGCCCGGGAACTTAAGAATCAGCATATATTCAGCACAAGATGCTGATGTTCCAGTGAACACTACCAGTCATTGGGGATTGCCAGCTTTGGACTAGCACCTGTAAAGGTATGCCTGGGCAGCCACCTCTGTTAGCCAGTTTAAGCTTGGGACTTTGTTATGCACATTGTCTGCCATAAGAAGTTGCAGTATTGTTTTTAGCCTGGCCTGAAGTCATTCAGAGGGGCTTATGATGGTTTCTGGTGTAAGAAAGAACAGAGTCAGTAAAGCACAGATGGGTTACGAAGCAAAGCCACCACAAAAGGTTAACACAGCAAGACAAGTAGGAGGAAGAATGCAGTTGCTATTGGTAACCATTGACTAGTGCAAGGTACATTGCAGCCAGTCACGAAGCGTGCTACCTGGTGTAGGTGTCCAGTCTACGGTAGCGACGGGATGAATGTTCTGGTTCCTTCCCTAGCTGTCAGTTTCTCTAAAGTAACTGGGACTGAACCCGTGGTATAGAGACCTTGTGTATCTGGCCACATAGTACAGGAGAGTGGAAGGAGTGAATTAAGTGCACGCATGAGGTCTGCGCTAGGTGCATGGTGGGACCTCATTCTGTCACTGGGAGCAAGGTGACAGGGGTATTCCGGACTGGTGGAGAGGGCTTTGACTCAGTGGTGTCCCTCCTAAATGCAATATACAACAAGGAAGGTGTGTAGTGTCACAGGACAGCACTTTGACAGAAGTTTGATTCTCACATAAACATCCCCGCCTGATCCCAGGCATTAATGAGTGTGCATACACATGAAAGGTACTCCCATGTGCAGGGCAAGGTAGCTCCACCCACAACATGGAGTAACTTGTATTAGACATATGAAAATAAAATGAAAGGAATAGTTTGCTGAACCTGTGAAATTGTGATCTTATATATTAAGCCAAGAGCTTTGGTTTCACATGTCCAGGTCTTACTACAACTACTGCCTGAACCCCAGTGGCTGGGCTTGACCTGCATTTAAGAGTATTAAGGGAATCTGTCAGGGGAAGAATACAGAATACGACCTGTTATTGTTGACTATTTTTCATGATGCATATTCCAAATCTGCTATCCTGACCCTTACTTCACAATTTAGCTAGTCATGGACCCAGAACAAGAAGTTGCATACATGATATTGTATGTACATACTTCTTCTAGGTCAATGACTCACCAAGTAGTAAAGGCATGTTCAGGATGACAGATCTGGATCATGCCCCTTTAAAAACGGGTCACCAACAGCAGTTCTTATATTTTAGTCTTAACAGGTTTCTTTTAAAATTAGCAGTCTTACAAAACGTATTCTCACATTAACAATTTCTGAGTTCCGGTGAACCTGTTTAAAGGGGAACTCTTTTAAAAAAAAATTAACGGTCGGCAGCTACAAATGCTGTAGCTGCTGACTTTTAACATAAAGACACACCCCTGTCCAGGAGTCCAGCGCTGTCATCACTGGGGCCGGTTTTTCAGATGCCTGACGCTATCATATTGGATGCGGGAGCAGGCTGTGACTTCCTGCTGCCTTACAGGAAGCTCTCTCTGATCACACGCAATATCATGCTGTGCTTTCACATTACTCTCAGAGCTTCCTGGGATGTGTGATGTGAGAGCTGAGGGTAGACAAGAAGGGGGGCTTCCATCATAACAAATGTAGAGTGTAGTGGTCCCATCCCTTACATAATAAACCATAGAAAAAAGAATCCCCCTTGGATTGGGACTTTAACAGACCACCAACTCTTAGAGTAAAAAATACATATTTTATTAATATACTTTAAAAAAAGACGTGAGAGCGTCTATAGCGTACAAAATAAAACATCATTCCATACAAAATTGATACAAAATCAAAACAGAGAAAATATACAGAGTGAAAATAGTGAATGTACTCTCATGAGGGTAGTGTACTCCGATACCCGACGTGTTTCCGGTATTCTGGTACCTTCATCAGGGGTTTGAGAGTTGTAAGTATTGTGTACATGTATGGATTCCCAAGGAATGACTTTGTGTTCAGGTAGCACCCATGGCCCCTAGGATCAAATAACGTATTTTCAATTGTGCCAGACCAAGGCTATATAAGAATAGTGCGTGTATTGAATTACTGGTATCAAAAAGGGTAATAAGTGAGCCAACTAGGGAAAAACGTTCATTAGAACCTGTAACATGCCCGCTGCATGCCAGAAGGATAAATATCCAAAGACAGTCCCATGGTGGTTGGCTCCTAAGTATAATCCTTCGGGTATGCGGGTCCAGTGAGGGGTGCCTACCCCTATCAGTGCTCACGTCTTTTAAAGTATATTAATAAAATATGTATTTTTTACTCTAAAAGTTGGTGGTCTGTTAAAGTCCCAATATTCTTTTTTCTATGAGAACTAAGAGTGAGCGGTGACAGGCCAAGCTCCCGTAATTCTCGCAGGAGGTACCCACGCCCAGAAAATAATAAACCGTTTGTGATTTACCAGGACCAACATAAATATCCCCTTTCATCCAGAACTAATTTATTGAAATTGTTTATGTATTCTTTATTACAATAGTTTATTCAGATATTAGGGAATTTAAAAAAAAAAATAGAAAAAAAGATGAATGCAGAAACGTGTGATTTATGAAGGTATAATGGTATTAACACAAAAACAATCCTTAGATTTGGTGGCTTTTATTTCCTTTATTTTCACCTGGTGATGGAGCCAGTAACACAATTCATGTCTAAAGCTCACTATACATTGTTAGTTTTTGTAATTCTGCCAGCCAGCTGAACAAAAAAAAACCAAGAAAAAACAAAAACGATTCCCCTATCTACACAAATGAGATGGAGAAATACATCCTGCGGGATATTGTATTCCGACAGTTGTATCAGCAGATGTCAGAATACACTGATTAGTGGCTGCAGGCAATTGGCTGCAGTCACTGATCGAGAAAAGTTTATTCAACATGTCCCTTTGACAGAAGTGGATCATTTGACAAACTTTATTTGAGCAGGGACTGCCACATACCGATTAAAATCGAGCCAATCCTTGCAGAACCATCCAAATTTTGATCAGTATATGGCAAGCCTTAAAAGAGAAGTATGGGTTTTGGGTTTTATGTAGATTCATACTTACCTAGGTGGATGAAGCATCAGAACGATGCTGCAGCTGTCCCCCGGCGTCTCTGCACTGAGAACCGAGCCACTGAACATTGCCGATGGCTCGGTTCTCACTCCTCCCCAAGTGGAGAGATGCTGCCTGTCAGTCAGCATCTCTCCTGCTCTGATCCTCCACGCTCATTGGAGCGAAGAGCTGTGGAGGGATGGGGAGCGGCCGTCTCACATTGGAGAGACAGGAGAGGCGCTTTACAGGCGCTATGCAGGCGCTATTTTTAGCGCTGTAGCGCCTGTAAAGCGCCTCAGTGTGAAAGGGGTCTTAGGCTAATGCCGCATACACACAATCGGACTTTCCAACAACAAGCTCACATCCAACATTTCTTGTCGGAAAGTCCAACCGTGTGTATGTGGCATAAGAGCTAATGGCTAAGAGCGCTGACCGGAGTGTTCTGGCGGAGGGCCGTCCCCCTGTCTTGAACACAATATCTCGGCAGGGGAGGGCGATGTACTAACATCAGATTGTTAGTACAGCGGCTCCGACCAGAGTTGTCTGCTTCAACCCAGTGGGTTGAACGAAACCAAATAGTAGTGTTTATGAGGCTTTTGGATGCCTCCACTCTGTGGCGGAGCACGAAGCCCCACTTGAACAGCAGCGTTGTCAACCTTCACAGAAGATGGACATAACAAAAAAATGAATAAGCTGAAAGTGAAGCGCTACCAAAAAGGGGAAGCTCCGCTTATTCCGCCCCCCCCCCCACCACATTTGGCACCTTTCGGTTGGGGGGAAGTGAGTACTTTCCCCCACTTCCAGTTGACATTGCTGCGGCGAAGTCACCCGGAAGTTCAGCCCCAGTGCTCCTTCCCCTGCCGCCGGGCCATTCACAAAGGGCAGTGGGCTTTACGCATGCACAGTAGGGACTCGGCTGTGAAGCCACAAGGCTTCACTGCTGGTTTATCTTACCCAACATGGTTGCGGCACCACCCGAGGGCCGATTGAAAAATCGGCTCAGGTGAGGACACCGCTGGATTCGTGGCCAGGTAAGTGTCCTAATATTAAAAGTCAGGAGCTACATACAGTATTTGTAACTGCTGACTTAATTTTTGGGGGCCTGGAGCTCTGCTTTAAGCTGCATTCTAGTTAATGTTTTTAATCAGTTACAGCGCCAGTTCTGTTTTCCTTTTGGGATAACAGTTTGAATAAAAAGCTGACCATTGTAAACACCCCTGTGATAAACTCTTTGATTGGCACTTTTGCTGAACAGCTTGGTCAAGTTAAAGAGATTCTTCACCCTGTTTGAAAAAAAATTAAAGTCAGCAGCTACAAATACTGTAAATAATTTCCAGTGGAATCATCTAGGCAATCCAATTGTGGAATTAGGTACCTGTCCAAAACCAGGACACCCCCCCCCCCCAAAGAAAAATCTAAAAGGGTGAAGTTGCACTTTAAAGGAAATTTAAAAATAACAGACTTACTTGGCTGGATAACTAGGTGATAATTAAAGAAAAGGACCTAGAAAAATAAAACAAATGCAACCACAACATCTAAGAACTGGTAAACTGCAATTTATTACATTTTTTCTTTTAGTATTGCTTTAACGTCTAGTGATAATGCTGTTGCTATCAGTTTTACAACATAAGTAGCAGACATTTTAGCACACATTAGTATACAAAGAGCAGAATTTGAATTATGTGTATGTAAACTCCAAACTTTTTTTTAAATTAGAATAGAGTGGGCAGCGCTGAGACCCTGTGTAGGTTAATATTTCTCCATTAACATTATTCCCCAAAGGGCAGGGGGAGCAGTAGATAAGTCCTTTGCCCAAAATAGTGCTGAAACAAATACTTCAAATGATAGTAGTTCTCCAAGGAGTGTAGGGCTCAGGAGTGCATATCCGCACAGGGAGCAGGGTTCAGAAGTGCATACCATACAGGGCACGGGGCTAACAAGTGCATATTGAACAAGGTGCAGGGCTAAGGCGTGCATATTGAACATGGTGCAGGGCTAAGGAGTGCATATTGCACAGGCTAATGTACAACCAAAAATGATCCTCCCACCAGCACAGAGCTCTCGCCCCAACCACCCAGTACAGTGATCTCCCATCAGTCCCCCACACCAGTGCAGAGCTCAAACTCCTAACCTTAAGACCCTAACCCCTGCCCAGTACAGTTTTGCCCCCTTCCTAGTACAAAGTGACACACTGCGGAGAAGCAGCTACTATTTACCTGACAATGGGGAAGTCCTCAGTGCAAGCTGGGGGTAGGGCTGCAGATGGAGCCACTACTACAAGACTAGTACGACGGACCTAATCTTCGGTGTCATGTGGATGGTGCATCATATGGAGGTATAGCAAATTTAGAAAATAGTAATGCAGAGCCTCTAACTGTATCTGTATACTTGCATTAAATTCCAGGTGTTCGCTCATCTTCAAGCTGTTTGTAAAACAGTAATCCCTTGATCCAGGATTTTGAGTCCTTCTGAAGATGTATTTTGTTGAAGACATGCTAGAAAAAAAAGATTGTATCTAAGTTTATCCACTTAGCAAAGCTGAAAAGGAAAGGCTCAACTCAAAGTATTACAAGGTGAAACATCCACAGCAATTGCCGCTTGAAATAACAAAGGAAATAAATTGCTTGTAAAAAGGCACAATGGTCAAATGTATAAAATAATTATCTTTAACAACACAACATTTTTCCGAGCACACCAATGCTCCCTCTTCTTTTATGGAATAGGTTAAGTCTATGCCTTTTTTCAAGATTGTCTTCTCTAATCAGGGTGTATTCTGCTCTCTGTTACATCCCTAATTAACTTCTCTACTTGTGTTTGTCTTTTCTGACTTGTAGGCATGTTATTTCCAGTGCTGCTATACTCGCATATCTATCTTCTAAACCAGGGGTCCAAACTGCGGCCCGAGGGCCAGATGTACCCCTTTGCTAGCCTTTATCCAGCCCTTGGGGCATTATTCCTCCCACTGATACCAACAATGGAGCACTATTTCTTCCACCAATACCAATGATGGGATACTATTCCTGCTACTAATTAGGGGCACTACTCCTCCTCCTATTGACCACCAACCCTGAGGCCATATTTATTCTCACTGATGCCAGGCCCGGGACATTTTCTGCCCCCGCTGGGCACAATCTGGCCCTCCTAAAGTCTGAAGGACAATAAACTGGCCCTTTGAAAAGTTTGGAGACCCCTGTTCTAAACCATTAAAATCTATATACAGTGTCACTCCTACTTGATGCCTTGATTAACCCTCTTTTTCTTTTGGGCCTTTGTGCAAGAAATTAGGCCACACATGCAAAACGTATACCCATATTGTATTCCATTACATTTTCATTTTGTATAGACCTTTTAAAACAAAGCTGTAATTTAACCACTTCAGCCCAGAAATGTTTACCCCCTTAATGACCATGACATTTTTTGCGATACGGCACTGCTTTACTTTAAGTGAAAATTGCGTGGTCATGCAACTCTTTACCCAAATAAAATTGATGTCCTTTTTTCCCCCATAAATAGAGCTTTCTTTTGGTGGTATATTATCACCTCTGCGGTTTTTATTTTTTGCACTAGAAACAAAAAAAGAGCATCAATTTTGAAAAAAAAAACCAATATTTTTTACTTTCTGCTTTAAAACACATCCAATAAAAAGATGTAAAAAATCTAATTTCTTCATCAATTTAGGCTAATATGTATTCTGCTACATATTTCTGGTAAAAAAAACATCCTCATAAGCGTATATTGATTGGTTTGCGCAAAATTTATTGCATCTACAAACTATGAAATAGATTTATGGAATTTTTATTTTTTATTTTTTTTTACTAGTAATGGTGGCGATCAGTGATTTTTAGCAGGACTGCGACATTGCGGCGGACAAATCTGACACTGACACTTTTTGAGGACCAGTGACACTAATACAGTGATCAGTGCTAAAAAAAATGCACTGGCAGGGAAGGAGTTAACATTATCGGCGATCAAAGGGTTAAATGCGTTCCCTGGGAGTACTTGCTAATTGTGTGGGGGATGCTCTGACTGGGTGAAGACAAAGATCGGTGTTCCTGTTTAGCAGAAACACAAGATCTCCATATTCTCCCCTGTCAAAATGGCGATCTGCCTTGTTTACAGACCGCTGTTCTGACTCTCATGGAAACGATTGTGGGTGGCCAGCAGACATTGGGTCCACCAGACCCACTAATTGGCTCCCCTACTGTCCAATCAGTGCACAATTGGGTCTCCGGTGGCCATCGCACGAAATGACGTACAGGTATGTGATTTCACGCAGTAGAGCCACTTTGCCGCAGTACATGTATGTTACTCGGTCGGCAAGTGGTTAAAGTAGAACTATAGGAAAAACTTTTTTTTTTCTACTCTAATTTTGGATAGAGTAAGGCAGGGTTATAACCCCGGTCAGTTTTTTTTTTGCCATTTGCATCCCAGTGGGAAAATGTACTTATTTACCTTCACTTCCTGTCCCATAGCCAAAACAGGAGGTAATGGGAAATTCCTTGGGGACACCCAGGTCACCAGAACTAGTGCTCCCATTGGAAGATTTTTACCCTATTACTGTTCTTGGGACAGTCCAATATTTGGGATTTTCTTTTACTCTCAGTTTTAATGATAATGGTAAACAGGACAAATAGGGTAAATCTCTCTAACAGGGATGCAGACAGCAATATAAACATAATAAATGTTTTAATTCATCTCTAGTGTGTCCAAAACTAGAAAAAAAAATTGCCTTTAGTTATACTTTAAAGTTGTTGTAAAGCCACTTTGCTATCTTCATAGAATCCCCTGTGTTCTATTACGTTATGTCTATGTGCTTTATAAAAAATATGTAGGTTTAAACCTTATTTCAGAGCGCCGCACACATGACCGCCCGCTGCTTTCCTTACTTATCTGAGAACTACAGCGGGGGGAGCTGAGAATCCCCTGCGACATCAGCTGGAAGGAGGAGAGGAGGAAAGCGGCATGCGGTCACATGAGCCCCGAGCGGGGCTTTGAAAAAAGGTATAAACCTATATATTTTTTCTAAAGCACATACAACTGGGGCACATAACATAATGGAACACAGTGGGGTTCTAATAGGAAAACACCATTATTATGGCAGCAGGAGGGGAGAGGCAGACACTGACACTAATAACAGTCAGGGAAGGGGGGAGAGAGGGTGAGAGGAGGGGAGCTGACGGAGGCACGTAAACTGACCACGGTATAAAGCTTTCAAGTCAGTGAGAGATATATTATCTTATTTTATGTTTTGTCTCCACCGATCTTTTATAATAGATCTTGCCAAGGAATACCAGAATGCCAGGGAGAGCCGCATTCCATAGGGGCACCCGTGCGGGCACGCTTCCGAGTCCTGCTGCTGAATCCATTGACACAGACAGCAGGACTCGGCCCCGCCCCGTCCCTGACTCCCATGTCACTGGATTTGATTGACAGCAACGGGAGCCAATGGCAATTTCAATATCCTATGAGGACCTGAGACAGCATCTGGAGCTGCTTGGCTCGTGCTCGTCGCTGGAATGATCAGGTTCAGGTAAAAAAAAGGGGGGCTCTGGGGGGCTGCAGCACAGGTTTTTCACCTTTATGCATATGTAGCACCCTGGTCCTAAACAGGGCTGCTAATAAATCTAGTTGTGCTAGGTGGTAACTAGCCTGGCTAATTGGTAGTCTTTGATCCCCTGATTTCTGTCCTAAGTCTGAGTTTAATTTGTAGTCTCTCTCTTCTGCCAATAGGTGGCACTGTTGCCTTTGGCAGTAGGATGATGGATTACAGTGAATTCAGGGGATGGGTAAATAAGTTGTCTTAGCCAATCAGCAGGAGTTTCTTTGGCCGCTGTGCATGGTGGAATAGGTTATTTTTTCGGGAGGAGTCAGGTGATCAGGGTTGTTCCCACCCAGGGCTGCGGCCTGGGTGGATGTGTGTGTCAAACGGCTCCTGGCTGCTAGGCCTGAAGCCTGGGGCCTATCCAGGAGTCCTACTGGCTGCTAGGTCTAAGTGAGGCCTATCCAGTAATTTAGGGTTCCGCAAAGGAGGAACAGCAAAGGTTAAGCCCGAAGCCTGGGACGGAACCGCGTGTGTTAGAGGCTCAGCCCGAGGGGAGCCTGTTTGTTGCCAGTGGTAAAGGAGAAGCAGTTGCCGGAGGAACGACCACTTCTGTTACCAGAGGCAAGTTTGAAAGGGATGAAGTTCTGAAGGAGTACCAGAGCAGATGCTTCACTAGCTGGGGATGGTGGAGTAAGTGGGAAAACTTTAGTGGAGACTCATCCAGGAAGATAGCGGGTAGCTGTGAGTAAAACTTAGTACGGCGGGTAACTGTAAGTAAGGCTTTAAGATAATTACAGCGGTTAGCTGTGGGTGAAGCTCGAGGGATACAGCAGGTAGCTGAGGGTCCAAGAAGTCTAGTGAGAGATAGCGAGCTGAGCTTAAGGATCTACAGTGGGCTACTGTGAGTTAAGCTGGAAGATCTACAGGGGAATACTGTGAGTTAAACTGAGAGATCTACAGTAGGATAATGTGAGAGAAGTTGTTGCTATAGGAGACAGCAGTTGCTACAAAATACAGATTGCTGCATTCAGCTTAAAGGCCCTTTATCTGTATTGCTGTCTGCCTAATTCTATTTTTGGTCTGTGGAGATTGCCTTATTGCTATTGCATTTGTCTAATGGTGTCCTGTGCCCTAACCCTCTCCCCCCCACCATTCCTGTTAAGAGAAATAAAATCTCTTTGTTCATTTTTACAAAAAGTGACTGGCGCTCAATCTTTCCATCTTGCACCACACCCACTATCCTAGTAACCTGGACCCTGAGGAGGAATGTCAGTTCTCCCTGGCTCTGTGGGTCACCATCAGACCCTTGGAAGTCGGGGAGACTGCTAAACATAGTATGCATTAAGGTGAAAAACCACAAGACTTTACAACTCCTTTAATTATACCAAATAAATCTTGCGCTTACCCAACTTCTAACAATTTAAAAAGCTGTGATTCTCAGTGCTTAAACTTTCTTAAAATGCATAGCAAGGCCTTCAGACATTAGGTGGGCCTGACTGTGGCCAGTGGGAATTCAAAAAGTCCTGACATTAAAGGGAGTAAACAATGCCTTAGGCTTGGTGGTCAGTGGGAGTAAAATGATTACCCCATCATTGGTATCAGTAGAAGGAATAGTGACCAATCATTGGTATCAGTGGGAGCAATAGTGCCCCATGATTGGTATTAGTGAAAAGAATAGTGCCCCATCATTAGTATTAGTGGGGGGGTATAGTGTCCCACTGTTGGTGTCAGTGAAAGGAATACCACCTCATATCAGTTTGAGGAATAGTGCCCCAAGGACTGGATAAAGACTAGCAAAAGGCCTCATTCAGCCTGCGGGCCACAGTTTGGAGACCGCTTGGCTTGTATAAAAAAAAGTGGAAATTCACCTTTAGCTATGTCTGCCTGTTCACTAGCCTAAGCACAGAACAAAGTCAATAAGGAATGGCAAAAAATGGCAGTTAACAATATTTCAATATTTCTTTAGATTGTTCTCCCACCCCACCCCCCCCCCCCCCCCACCCCTTTGAAATGCTACCATGTCCTTGTCATTCTAAAAAGTGCACTTTTCCTTTAATGAGAACTCTGAACTTGATTAATGTACACAGATACTTAATATCACAGATATAACAACAGCATATTCAAATTTATCAGGGTTAGAGATTAAATTAAATATGAGGGATTAGTAGAAATATGATGTTGTTAACCAGTACCAATAAACATCCATAGGCACCCATTGCTAATTTCCAGTTATGTGCATCCTGGGCCCCTACTGTTATGCCATGTACACACGACCGGTTTTGCCGTCGGAATAAACTCCGAAGGTTTCTCCGACGGAACTCCGACGGAATTCCATTCAAGCAGTCTTGCCTACACACGGTCAAACCAAAGTCCAACCGTCTAGAACGCGGTGACGTACAGCACGTACGACGGGACTAGAAAAAGGAAGTTCAATAGCCAGTAGCCAATAGCTTCTGTCTCGTACTTGCTTCAGAGCATGCGTCGTTTTTGGTACGTTGGAACAGCATACAGACGATCGGTTTTCCCATTAGGAATTGGTTTCTTCGGAAATGTTTAGAACATGTTCTATTTCTAGGTCCGTCAGAATTTTCAAAAAAAAAAGTCAGATGAGGCATACACACAATCGGAATAGATGATGAAAAGCTTCCGTCTGACTTTTTCTGTCGGACATTCCGCTCGTGTGTACGCAGCTTAAGGCTTTTTACATGACTACACATTGCTTTGGCTGTACAGTTTTTTAAACTATTTATAACATACATAAGTTAATAGTATTTATAACTGAAGCTAATAGTTTGTTTGTTTAATGGTTGCAAGCTTGCACGATTTTAAAGGATTTAAACTGACAAGATAATGAAACAGAAGCAGATTATTCCTTAGGACATTGTCCGTGGATGGTATTTTCTACCCACAAAAATAGGCCTGCATATACAGTTAAATATTATATGATGATGTGTGTGCTAACCAGATAAAAGACATACGTTTCACTATGTTGGCAGTAATTGATGCTGCCTGCACAGCTGAAAAAACAGGAACACTACAGAGGTTTTATTGAAACCAAAACTGCCTCCAGGATTCCAGACTAGATACTGTATTGTATTGCTTTTCACTTATTAAAGATGGCAGGATTCTATCAAATGGATACAGATATTGGGTAATTATCTTTATATTTCTAGATATTGGGTAATATTTTTTCTCTTAAAGTGGAACTGTAATAGCCAGTACTATTTAAATACAATGATTTAATGTCTGACTATGCATGCAACCCAATGATTTAGTTAAAACATGCATGGGTGATCACAGAACCACTTTAAATTTAAAGTGTCAGGAGCCATGAACCGGGCAGAGACAGAAAATGCAGTTAAAATCACACCTTTAATGTAATAGCAAAAATAACAGTTCAGGAACGTAGTCAAAAACAGAAGTCAGGGTTTGGAAACCAGAGCGGGTAATCAGACGTGCCAGGATCAGGAAACCAGAAGTCAGCATTGTCAGGAGCCAAAAATCAGGAGCAGGAATCAGAACAGAAGTCAGCCAGGCCAAGTCATACACAGGAACACAGCAGGAAAACACAGGAGATGTTGACCACACGAGGGCACGGAGGGAATAAGCAAAGCTTTTAAATAGCCAATAGGGGCTGGCTGAAGGCTGGACTAATGAGGCAGGTAATCGTAAGCAGGTGAGTCACTGTGGAAACAATGAGTGGCTGACCGATAGCTGAGCAGCCTCTGTGTACTGAAAGAAAGAGCTGCTAGTAAATAACATGAGCCCAGCCCTGACAAAAGTATATGTGACCTTGTAAAACATTTTAATATATATATATATATATATATATATATATATATATATATATATATAATTATTTACAGCACTAATACCTTTTTTTCTGTTTTTATAAGTGATCACATAATCTCTGTTCTCAGTTTCATAAGGGGCTTGGAGAGGTGGGGGTGGAGAAACAGCAGGACACTGATCTTTCCAGTGAATGGCTGTGCAGGGGGCGTGTCAGCACAAGTCTTGGCCATTGGAGGGCAATCAGGCTGACTGATCACGCTGGGAAAGATGAATTGGCTGCACGACACACAGAAATGCGTGTAAATTGCCCAAAAAAAAATTGTGAGCAGGGACCTGCATTCCTGCTACAAAATGTGTGAATGGGGCATCAGCAAACCTTCAAATTGTTTGTTTACAGGGTTTGATTATACAGGATCAAGGCACTATATGTCAGCGCTTCTATATTAGGTCTCATACACACTGGACTTTTTTTACAGCTGCTCTAGTGTCTAGCTTTTTTGTTTTCTGCCTTTAGATTCCCCTGCATATTAGCCTATGTGTTCATGCACACGCAGACTTTTAGCAGCATTTAGTGGCAGGAGAAGTTAGAGGGAGGAAAAAAAACCCACTGGCAGTGCATCCAGGAGCAGCAGAGTTTGGGCAGAAGAAACACTTGACGCTTGTAAATACATCTAAATGCATGTTAACGCTAGACATGTTTAGCGCTTGAAAATTAATTCATTTCTTCATGATATTTACCTATATAAACCCTACTGTAAAACAATGAGCTTACTTTATAGATCCTTGTAAACTTACTTTATGTATCTTTATAATATTGTATACTCAATAAACTTCTTTTGACAAGGAAAATTAATTCATTTCAACGGGCAGAATAAATTATTATTCTGGGCAATGAAATTAATTATTGGCCTGTAAATGCACCTAAACGCTTGCAAAAGCTTTAGACACTTTTACAAGCATCGGGTATTTTTTCTGCTACCAGGAGGAAGGCTTCTAGGAGAGGTAAAAAGACGGCAGTGTTTGATCGCTCAGTTCTCAGTCTAGAGGCAGCGAGGGACAGATGCGGCATCGGATTAATGCTTCATCCACCTAGGTGAGTATGCATGTGGGTTTTTTTTATACTTCTCAGTTAAAACCACCCATTCATTTTGAATAGGCTGTCAATGCATGGAAATAGCCCAAAAACATGCATGGGGGGGCAGGAGTTTTACATAAAAAAAAAAAAGTAAACAAAACAAAAGTGCGCTCTGTGTGTAGAGGAGGGGTGGAAAGGAGGGAACCTAAATCTAAGGGTGAAGATTAGCTTTAAGTACGCTAGAAAAAGTATAGATGGAAGGTATGTATTGTGTTGAGTTTTTGTTTTGTTTTTCCTGTTAAGATCTGAGGTGACTTTATGGAGGGGGAGGATTGCTAGGGTGGAGGAAAAAGATGGAGTTTAGCTTTAAGCCATTCTGCTGGCTTAAAATGTTACCCATAACAACTTGATAAAAAAACGATGTTCTTTAGCAAGTATCATACATGCTACATTGATAATTATGCTACCAAAATGAGTGTGTACTGTAAATTGCCTTCAGCATTAGCATTGCTCCTTTTTCTTCTTGCAAGAGGCTGCCATTTTGCTGAAGCCCAGAGCCCCTGAGCAACTGAGCATGTGCAGAGCTGCGTGAAACAGTGTATTACTGGATTTTAAATTTATTTGTAATGTTTTACATAGATATACCTGCAAAAGGGGCCAACATAAAGTGATCTAGAAGGACTGCACCTGACTAAAGTTCTACTTTAAGCTAAAGCTCATAAATCACATATATACTCAGGGTCTTTTTCGTTCCAGATACTGTACATATTGAAGGGGCCTTTTCCTTTAGACTCCCAGTTGAAGAAGGCAATTGACATTTATTTATTATAACATTTTTAATTGGCACAATACAAAAGAAAACTCAATTAGTAGAAATCCAAGGATGCAATTATATTTTCTTATTTAGCTTATGATTTTAGATCTTAACATAAAATTACTCTTGTTAATGATTTGCTGAGTTTACTTCAGAATTGTCTGTTGGTAGCCTTTGTATAGATGTAAATTCCTCAAGTGTTTACAGCTGGGAAGATAATATTCTTGCATTAGGTTTACAGAATGCAAGTGCTGTGTGGGAGGAAAATTACAAACTGATTTGGAAGTAAAATGAATAACACATTTTTCGTTCTTTCTTCATTTGAATGGCTTTTTTTTCACATACTTTACACAAATGTGTTTCATTCCCAGTAATGTATTATTCGTGAATTCAATTATCATTGAAGCAGACAAGTGACGGGGTTAATTGTCAGTTTTCTGTAATATCCTAAGTAATATTGTTATATCAATATTTTCCATAGGCCAAAGAACTCTACAGCATCAAAGTGATGTCCTAGAGACAGTGATCTTGGTGAATCCCAATGCCGAAAGCATTGTTCATGAGGTACTATTTCTACAATGTATACAGCCGAAATTGTGTATATACATTTGATTGTACAGATACTTTCCAAGCATGCATGATTCAAATTTCAACTTTTCCTAGTGCCCATCCAACAACATGAAAAGTCTAAAGATTGCTTTAAAACATTGCACACATTGTCAAAGCAGAGGTGCTAGTCCACTCTTGCAGTGGACATAAAAAGGCACATTTAGAGCTCATTTTTTGATCCTTTGGGAGATCTAATAAGTACATGTATTAAACATGTTTAAATATCTCCCCAGTGTTATCCATCAAGAATATAAAAAGCATATCTTATACTTATATTGTACATGAATTTGCCTATCTTATAGAGGGGCTGAAGCCTTTGGAGAAAATGTAAAAAAGGTTAGGGACACCATCCATTTTTTTTCTGGCTTTTTTGTCCTTTTTGGAGAGATTTCTTCACACTTTTAGATCTTTTACAATAGAAGAGAAAGTGAGGGGAGACCCAAAATGTCATTATTGTCACTGGAACAAGCCTTGAAAGGAAGTCTCCCAAACAGGTGTGCCTGTTTCTGTGTGTAAGGCTGGCCATACATTAAACTATTTTCTTGTAAAATGTTCCTTTATATTTACAAAAACCATATCATGTGAGGTCAAACTTAAGGAGTAACTCTACTTTTTTTGCGAAAAAAAGCATTCCCTTCTGGGTGATCTACAGTATGTACATTACAAGGATTTGGACAAACTTTATTGCAGATTACTAACTTCTGTTATTCAAAAGAAATTCCTGTGTATTTGTCTGTGTCCATTAGAGTGAGTCTAATGGGAGTTGTTTCATAATTATCAACTAGCTGCTGCACCCGCAAAGCTCTAATAAGGAAAATTGCTGGGTCTGCATCCCTTTAGACATGATTTCCTATTGAGAGTAGCTCACCAAAAGGTTTTTGTTGCAGGGGATGCCTTAAATCTGACTTGTATATTAGTGCAGACTTCTGGGAAAATCAGTGAGCCAATCACACAAGCAGAAAATTATCTGTGGTGCGTTCTGTACAGAACACCCCCGGGTAGCCATATTACATTGCAATATGACTTGTGTTGCAATTGTATATGCTATATATATATATATATATATATATATATATATATATATATATATATATATATATATATATTGCTATTTTTGTTCCCACAAAGTTACTTTCCTTTAAACACTTTCAATTTGTACTCAGTCAGGCAGACCCTTGCTCTACGTAGTTGAAGGTAAATCTAAAGGAAATGGAATCTAAAGAAAACTGTATAATGTATCACAAGCTTAAAGGCTAACTTCACCTTTGTTCACTTTTTTTTCTAAATTCCAGCTCCCCTCTGTACCAATATAGGATTAATGTACTCATTTTGTAAAAATAAAACAGCTTTCCTTTAGTTCTACATAGGCTTACCTCACTTTCTGCATAGCTGTTTAAAAAAAAAGTCTCAATTACTTCTGCCTTACTTCCTGGACAGACTTTAGGTCATGACACAGGGAGGAGTTGACCAGCCCATCTCATTAGCACACACCCTGCATCATCTACCCTCAGCTGGTCAACTCCTTCCTCTGTCATGACCTAAAGTATGCCCAGGAAGTAAGGCAGAAGTAATGGAGAAGTATTTTTAAACAGCTTTCAAGACAGTGAAGTAAGCGTGTGTAGAAGAAATGGAAAGCTGTCACAACTGGAATAAATGGAAAGACACACACACACACACGCGCACGCAAAGAAAAAAAATGTTTAGCCTGAAGTTACTTTGTAAGCCCTAGCCAGGAAAGTAGGTAAACTTTCCTGAGCTCTGAATAATAAAAAAGGATATACAAGGATGCCATTTATATTGGATTGTTAAATATTAAATCATCACTATTTCTAGAACATAAATGGTACTGGTAACATTCACAGCTTGGTCTGTATATGTACCCAACACTTTGTATAAATTGAGACATTCTCCCTATTCTGTACAGAGGCAAGAACCATATATGTTCTCACTCTGAGGGGAAAAGTTCACTGGTTCTTCAAAGCATTAGATTGTTTTGCTTTGCACATTGCTAAATGTGCTCTGAATTCTATTTTTAAGGTACGCTCCTTGATCACGGATCCTTCTGCCTACAAACTACTCATCTTAAGTGGTCAGTGTTCAGACCAAGAAGGAGATTTAATTCTACAAAGTGGCACTTTTCCCCTTCGAAGACTTGGAGAGGTGTTCAGTGACCCGGAGGTAAGTATAGTATAGTCAAAATCATTAACTAAATGATTTAAAACAGTTTTACTTATCAGTAATCTACTTTTCTTTTTGGAGCTTGGTGCCATACTGGTTGGACTTTTGTGATATGTTTGTCTTTGGTTCAAATATGAGCCGATTTCAGCTTAAAATGTCTGTCCACCTAACAGTGATATTAGTTAAAGGTTCAGTGTGGTTGCAAAGTAGTGTATATATCATATACTGTTTACACTGTATACACTATATACTAATGTTCCAGCTACTCCTGCTGCATTATCTGTGCCATAAATTAGATAAAATTGCAACATAGGGAGTGGGAGCTATTTATAATAGCCACCGCTGGTGTACAGAGATCAAAACCCAGTACAGTACTCCTCCAATTAGTTGCTTTGCATTATGCTGTTGTGTTCAAGGGCTGTAGATGGGAGGTTTTATCTTTATGTATCATTCATGGGTGGGTAGATCAATTAAAAAAAACTTCAGTTTCCTTTAGTCCAAGATTGCTTTCTCGTCAGGGTTGAGTAACTCATTATTTTTTTCTGCTTTTGTCACTGCAGGTTTGTCAGCTTTTCAGTAACACTGATCCAGAGATCAAGGCTTCTTTAACGGTTTCTTGTTTGGAAGAAGGTGATTGGTGCAACCTTGGACATTCCAATTTCCAGGATATCATCAGTTTAAAGCTCAATCCTGAACCAGTCTTACCTGCAATGGATGGGGTTTCGGAATTTGCAGATTATGTCTCAGAGACTGTCGATGTTCCTTCTCCTTTTGATCTCCTGGAGCCACCCAATTCTGGTGGTTTTTTGAAACTGTCAAAGCCATGTTGTTACATATTTCCTGGCGGCAGAGGAGACTCTGCCCTTTTTGCTGTTAATGGATTTAATATTCTAGTAGATGGTGGATCTGAAAGGAAATCCTGCTTTTGGAAGCTAGTTCGGCATTTAGATAGGATTGACTCCATATTGCTGACACATATTGGAGCAGATAATCTACCTGGAATAAATGGACTTCTTCAAAGAAAGATAGCTGAACAAGATGAAGAACAATCTCAGGGCTCTACTGCTTATAGTGACTGGATGAAGAACCTAATATCCCCAGAGCTTGGGGTTGTGTTCTTCAATGTACCAGATAAACTCAAAATGCCAGAATCTGGTATGAAGGTTAAAAGAAGTATTGAAGAAGCTTGTCTAACATTACAATACTTAAATAAATTAGGAATAAAAGCAGAGCCTTTGTACAGGGTAGTGAGCAACACAATAGAGCCCATAACATTGTTTCATAAAATGGGTGTTGGCAGGTTGGATATGTATGTTTTGAATCCAGTGAAAGACAGCAAAGAAATGCAGTTTTTAATGCAAAAATGGGCTGGAAACAGCAAAGCAAAAACTGGCATAATTCTAGCAAACGGCAAAGAGGGTGAAATTTCAGTACCATATCTTACATCCATCACTGCTCTAGTCGTCTGGCTCCCAGCAAGCCCAACTGAAAAAATAGTACGTGTTTTATTTCCTGGAAATGCACCACAAAATAAAATTCTTGAAGGTCTTGAAAAGCTTAAGCATTTAGATTTCTTGAGATATCCAGTTGCAACACAGAAGGACATTTCTGCTGGTGGCCCACCATCTATTGGTAAGCACACAAAAATCAAACAAAGGGCAGACAGCAAAGAAAGTCTCAAATCATCTACAAGACCAAGCACAGGTAAACCAAGTAAAAGGGAAGACATTTCAGAAGAGGTGGTCAAGGAAGTTAAATCAGAGATCACAAAGGAGGCCAAAACTGAGAAAAAGGTTAAAGAAGCTTTAGACAAACATACTGAAAAACCTTCAAAGATTGAAAAGACAAAAACAGAATCAACTGATTCTGCAAAAGCTGAAAAGCGGAAACTTTTGAAAGAGAAAACAGGCAAGAAGTCTATCAAGGACAAGATTTCTAAACTTGATGAAAAAAAAGACAAAGAGAAAAAAGAAATAAAGAAAGAAAAAATTGATATCAAGAAAGAAAATGTTAAAAAGGAAGAAAAGAAAGATGTAAAGAAAGAAGAGAAAAAAAGAGAAGTGAAACCTGAAATTAGGAAACTACCCAAGCCTGACTTACGACCGTTTACACCTGAAGTAAGAAAAACACTACATAAAGCAAAAGGTCCAGGGAAATTTAGGGCTGAAAAAATAAAAAGTAAAGCAGAGAAAGATGCTATATCAGAACAAAAAGTAAGTCGTGTACAACAAGTTCCCATAGGAAAGTCGCCACAGATGGCTGATATAGCAGAACAAAGATCAGTTATGTCATCTCCTGAAGATCTAACCAAAGATTTTGAGGAGTTGAAGTTTGAAGGAAAACTGGAGCAATTCAATGAAAAACAAGAGGATGCTATTCTTTTAGAAAAGGATACTACTAAAGACATACTATCAGATATGTTAGTTATACAAAATCAGTTCAAAGATGAAAATGAAATAGAAGAGATGACATCTGATAAAAAAAGCCCTATTGAATCTCCAGATGAGGGTATTACCACTACTGATGTGGAGGGAGACTCACAGCATGAAGAGAAGCTATTGTACCAAATAGATGACACAAATGAATTGGTAGATGAAGGTGCAGCAATGGATGAACCTGCTGAGATGGCAGAATATGAGGAAGAGGTAGCAACAGAAGAAGAGAATGAGAACACACCAGACCTGGAAAATAGAGTGTCGGGGAGAAGCAGGTTAGAATCTATGCCAACTTTGGACATACAAGACTTGGAAACTGATGAAGATAAAGAAAATGAATTGGATGAAAAGGGCATTTTAGATAGAAAGCAAAAGGAAGAAATAATTGAGCGATGTGAAGATGATTATGTCAGTAAAAAAGAGAAAGATGAAAAGGAAACTGAGAAGAGCATTGAGGTGGTAGAAAAAGCTGATGTAGAAGAAATGGAGGAATATGTCGAAGAAGCTGAAGATAAACTGAAATGTAAGGACAGTGAGTACAAAGAAGAATTAAATGAAAAAGAAGAAAATATGTCATGTGATTTTACATCACTAAAAAAGGAGACAGATACATCAAATCTTTATGAAAAAGATGCAGAAAAGGAGCCCTCATACCTGGCTGGTGTCCCTTTGTCATCTGGAACTGCTGCTGAGCACATATCATACATCCAAGATGAAACTATGCCTGGCTATTCAGAAACTGAGCAGACAATTTCTGACGAAGAAATACATGATGAGCAGGAAGAAAGAATTCCTCACCTACAGTATGATGTAGGAAGTTATGATATTTCAGTTCCAGATCATCCTGGATCATTTGATGCAATACATGGTATCATGGCTATACCTTCTTCTGAGGTGACTGTGAAGGGGTATGGAGTACAAGAGCCTGAAATAGTGGGTTATTCCACTAATATTGTTGCAGCACCTCTTGCAGAAGAGGAACATGTTTCTTCAGCAACGTCAATTACTGAATGTGACAAACTATCTTCTTTTGCCACATCTGTTGCAGAAGACCAGTCTATTGCCTCTATTACTGCACCAAAAACAGAAGAGACAGGCAAAAGCTCTTTGCTTCTTGACACTGCTAACAGCATTCCCTCTTCCCATACCGAAGCTACCCAGGGCATAGAGTATTTACCATCTGCTGGTACAATATCACCAACCTCTTCTCTAGAAGAAGATAAGTGCTTCAAATCTCCACCTCCAGAAGATTTTCAGGCAATGATTGCTTCTGCTAAAGTTCATCCCTATGAGAGCTGTCTTGCAGAGGTGGAGGAAAGCAATCAGACTACAGATATTGGTACAATAGATGAAAGAAATTACAGCTCTGTTTTATTTTCTGAACATGAGCAAGCTGATGTCCAATATACATATGGCATGGATATAAAGTTCTCCTCCTCTGTTCCTTGTGGTGAATCAGAGAAAGTTGACTCCAGCTTTGCAGAGACTGAGGAAAGATGTTTGAGTCCTGATGATAGTACTGTTAAAATGGCATCTCCAACTCAGTCTGGGCCTACAAGCACAGGACACACCCCTTTCCACCAGTCACCTGTTGAGGACCGATCTGAGACTACACAAGCTGAACTCTTTGAAGCAGCAGATATACTTACAGAAGATGTGAAAGATGAAGTACATGACAAATATGAATTATATGAAAAATGCACAGAGCAGCATTATAAATCAAAAGAAGTGCCTTCTCAAACTGCAGAGCAGGTGACTGTATCAGAAACCCTTACATCAAAAGAGCCAACATACACCAGAGATCAAGATTATGATAATTTTAGCAATGAAACATTGCCAGCAATGAAAGAAATAATCCAGAGCGTGGAAGCAAAAGTAATTGAAAAAAACATTGACCTTGCTCCATTTAGTGAGCTTCCTACAGAGCCAGTGATATCAATGGGTTCTAGACCATACATGCAGCTTGAAGAAACAGTCACATCTAAGGAAATATCCCATGAAGACTGGAAATCTTCACATGTCCAAGAACCAGAGACTGATCTATTCCAGTCAGTGTCACCCAAAGAGATGCCAGAGCATGCAGATTATGTTGATATTAAAGACCAAAAGCTTGGAAAAGATGAAATGTCACCTGTGAGTTGTAGTCAGGATATTTTCCTCGGAGATGCTAAGTCACTTTCCTTCACAGAACAAGGAAAAGAAGATGACACCTCCTTACAGATGTCATTAATAGAGCAAAGTCCAATTGTGAATGAAACATATCAAGGTAGTCCAACAAAAGAAACATATTTGGTTAATGAAAGTTCTTTGCCGTTTAAAGATCAAACTGAACAAAAAGAAACAAGATATGTGTCTGATGAAATGTCACAGGGATATGTGGAATCTTTGCTATCCACACAGGAAAGCTTTGAGGATGATCAAAAACATCTAGAAGAGGTTCCTGAAACACATTTTCAAGATCAGTTTCAGCCTCTCTCTCTCCATACCACAGAGCCTAGAGAGGATAAAGAAACCCATTCAGAGGAATCATCTGTGGCAAAGATACATGCATATAACCTTGAAGAACCAGTATTACATAAGGAACAATCTCCAGTAATTTCCTCTTCAAGCCCTGATGAATCGGATTCACTATCTTTTGCAGCTCACAGTGCTCTTAAAGAAAGTGAATCAGTAAAAATAAGCTCTTATAAAGAACCATGCCAAGATTATCCAGATGTAGAATATTCTCTGAACTATTTAAAATCTGTAGATTCTACAGAAAGCACACAGGAAAATAAGAGTTCCTCAAAGATGTTCGAGAAGGACATATATTCAGAAAAGGAAGTTATTAATGAAGGTTTCACTACAGAAGATAACTATCTTAAACAACTAAACATAGAGAAGAAAATATGGTTCCCAGAGTCAAAAGAAGTAAAAGAAATAGAATATGTTAAAAAAGAAAGCAAGCTACGATATACTGAAGAAGGCGAGAGCACCTTCCTTGATGATGTTTCTGACTGGGAGGAGCAGCCAGCCTCAAATTTAGAGGATTCAGAACAGTCAACACCTGATAGAGTAGAGAGGGATATTTTGGATACAGCATATGCACATTTCCAAGAGGATAAACATATAGACCCTTTGCAGGAGTCTTCTTACATATCTGCTGAAATTCATCTCACTGATGACAAGGTATCACCTGCTGAATCTGTCTTGCAACAAGAAACAACATATCAATCGGATGAAGCTGATCTCTTAGATAAACTGTCCTATGTAACAACCTCTTCACCTGTTAATGCTTTATTGGACAGGAAAGATGG
The DNA here is from genome assembly GCA_037952835.1 of Lithobates septentrionalis. Classification (NCBI taxonomy): domain Eukaryota; kingdom Metazoa; phylum Chordata; class Amphibia; order Anura; family Ranidae; genus Lithobates; species Lithobates septentrionalis. Next base: position 132,012 of record JBBDGP010003160.1, on the reverse strand, counting down.
AGCAATCGAGCCTATATTCCATCAAGATGGCATTAAAGAAAAAATAAAGGAAGCTTCTTTGCCTGTAGCAAAGGGGTTTGAAGACCATGATTCACAAGAGGAAGAAGAGTATCCATATTCACAACCTGTCTTTGATACAAGAGTTTATTTTCATGATAGTGATTTTGTTGAAAAGAAATGTGATCTTCAGCTTGGCAGGGATACTGTAAATGTATTAGATAAATATGAACATTCTCCAGTCAAGGAATCAAGTGATAATGCCTATAAAGAAAAGTTAAAACAGGAAGATGAACAATATGAATATTCCAGAGAATGCACGGAGCAAGAATATGTGGAAACATCATACCAAGAGACTCTAGCATTGTCTAAAGTCACTACTGAGTATAGTTTGGGAGACAAACTAGATAACACAAAAGGCGATTTGCTTTCAAAACGGGACAAAAAACTTTCTCCGTCTTCACTGGACTATCCTACAGATTCCAGCTTTACAGCATCTCATAGTCAATTTGAGTCTAGTGCACAAGAAAGAGAAATATATTGTTCTACAAAAAAAATTGAAGAACGGGAACCAACACCTTATCCAGGTGACAAATCATTTCAGTATGCAGATATATATGAGAAGATTGCTGTTTCCGGAGTTGGGCACATCATGGAAGAGACTGAGCCAACAAGTGCTAGTTATCTAGAGAAAGAAAAGTCAACTATTCCTTCTGTTGATGCAGTATCTACAAGCATACAGTGTCATCAAATGTCCTTAAAGGAGGAGGAGTCACATTTATATACATCAGGAGAAAAGGAACTCTCTTCACCAATGTCTCCAAAAGGGAAAGGAGACCGTTCAACATTTGAGTACACAGAAACACAACAACATGATTTAGCAAGCTCAGGCATTGATAAAAAGTCAAGTATTAAATCAGACAGTAATGAAAAATTAGACACGGATATGTCATTTGAACAGAAACAAAGACAAAAAGTAGATGATCAGTTTGAATTATCATCCAGCTGCATGGACCATTCACAAAAAACAGATACAATAGAACATAGTCACCAAGATAGGGCTGTTTCTTGCATCCATACTTCACAAATAAATGATGGTAACATGAATTTAGCTAGTCAGAACGTTGCCCTTTCTGAAATAAGACCTGTTCAGGTTAAAGATTCTTATTATGAAAAAACAGACATGTGGGAAGAAAATGCAAGTGATTCTGAATTGGAGAAAGGAGCCAAAGAGAAGTCAGAAAAGGAGACAAAGGATCCCATTCTGCATGCAGATATAGAAAGGCCATACGAAACATACACATTTGATGATGTTAAGGAAAGGAATGACTTGGCTAATTTTAGTATTCTTTCTGAACACAAAGATGTAGAAATAGAACACTTTAATGTGCAGGCTGGAGCAAAAACTGAGGAATTAATTGGAGCTCAAACTGTTGAACATTCTTTACTGGGAAGAACAGAACACAGCTTTCATGAAGACGAACAAAAAGAGCATAGGGACGATAGCGAAATGGATTACACATACTCTCCTTTCAAGTTACAAAGTGATTTTACAAAGGATATACCTGAATCTCAATTCCAGATAGATTACCATCAGAAAGAAGCTTTTCTTGAATCCCATGAAGCAGATTCATTTTTAGAAAGTGGTGTTTTATGTGGTAAGGACAAGAAGCAATCTTTTGGTGTTGCAGAAACTGCAATCTCAGCTACTGAATCTGAGTATTCATCTGGAATGTTTTTAGTTACAGAAAAAGAGATTGAAGGTTTGGCATCTTCTGCATCATACAAACCACATTATGACTCTTTGTCATTTTCAGATTCTAAAGAATTAGGTGCAGATGTCTTAGTAGCATCATTAAAAGGACAGAACGAATACCTCGAGGTTTCTGAAAGGGCTTGCAAAAAAGATTCCTTCTCTTTAACCCAATTCTCACCACTAAGCTCATCTGAATATAATCCTTTATATTCAAAAGTTTCAAGTCAACAATACACAGAAGCAGATTACCAAAAAGATTCTCACAGTGCATCCGAAACATCCTCTGAAGCTAGCACTCCAGTAAAAAAAGACACTGCTGAAGGACTTTACTCACAGATAGTTAGCAGTTATTGTTCAGATACTGAGCCAGCAGTCAGGAATCTGTGGGATGTTTCTCCTCTCGTTCCAGCTGATGCTGCCAAACCCTGTATACCAGGGGAAAGGGATGCCTCTGATGATCATGAGTCTGCAAGCTCCTATGATATGGATGACTGTACTTTGCCTTGTAGAATTGAATGCAAAGGAACACCGTGCACTTCAAAAACAGATACTGTTAAAGAAATTTTTAGTGGCCATATAGCACCTACGCAGGCAGAAAATATGGATGGCAGTTCCACAATTTCTAATGTGTTGACTTCATTTCCACCCCATCAACAAGAAGAACTGTCAGCAGCAAATGGCCCCACAGAGGTTAACATAATGCCGGAATTATTTCAACATTCACAATATGTTGAAAAGGAGTTCTACTCTTCAGATATAATGGGTGAAAAAGCATCTCCAGATTATGATAGAGACTCTCCATACTCTGAGGAAGATACAGAAAAACCAAACCGGCCCTCTTCTCTTGTGTCTCCTGACCACACATTCCAACCTTACTTTCCAGATACACAAAAAGGTAGAGGACCTGAAGATCATGGAGATGCTTCCCATGAGCATGAACCATGCCTAGGAACATCAAGTGAGTATGAGCACAAAATATCCTCCTCTGAGTACTTACACAAGAAAGATGAACTCTCTCCATCTTTTATAAACCCTAGCCCCCTTGACCTTTCAGATGATAGTGACGTGTCACAAGATGAAGGTCATCCTTCAGTTAAGGGAAGGTCTCATCATGGGTCAACCCGTCATGTTCAGGGGACCACTGCTGAGGAAACACCTCCAACATCTGTTAGCGATTCTAGATCCTCCCAATCAGATTCTGATGTTCCACCAGAAACTGAAGAATGTCCATCAATAACAGCTGATGCAGCAATGGATTCTGATGAGGATGCGGACTTCCTTCCTGTAGATAAAGCAGTGGGAAATTCTCACCACAGCAGCTCAAGGCAAGGTCACGATCCACATCCAGCTCCAATGATGGATCCCTATCCTCATCCTCCACATCCTGATGTCTGTATGGTAGACCCTGAAATGTTAGTAAATGAATTAACCCTGGGTAAAGGAGAAAACCTGCTCAAAAAAGATCTAAAGGAGAAAGCTAAAGGTGTTAGAAAATCTTTAAATAAACCCAAATCTACTTCGCCTGCTAGGAAGCTGGAATCTAAAGTAAAACATTCTCCAACACTATCAAAGCAGACATCCCGAGAGACAACAGAGAAATCTTCAAAACATACAACAGCAAGGAAAGAAACAACAGAGAAATCTCAAAAAACAAAAATTTCATTGCAGACCCATTCCTCTAGGGGAGAAGACAAAGAAGACTTTTCTAGAAGCAGTAATCCTAGCAAGCTGGTAAACAGCATCAAATCTACAGGTAATTTCATTTTTGAACTATGCCTCAAGTTCATTTAATGCCCGCTTATCATAATTAAAATCGTGTGCACACTAGAGGTTTGATGGATGTTGAAGAATGCTGTGTACTACCTATATGCATATTGCTGGCATATGTCAAAGTTATTTTTTAGAATTAGCAGTTATTTTTATTAATTATAAGAGAGGCTTTTTTTCCTTTTTCACTTGGTGATCCTGCCAGTGTGTCTGTTATCTTTAACCTTCCTTTAACAGACCGAGCTGTCAAGACAAACCATCTAAAACTGGCAAGGGTGCTTACATTGGTCAGCTTTTATTTGTTTATGTAAAATCTTTAATCCAAAAGTAAAAAAAAAATGCTAGTCTATCCACTTAAAGAGCATTAGCTGGAGTTTGGCTTTAATTTATTAGTCCAGTCTATCTAAGGAGTCAATTCACTAAGAGTTAAATATCGAATGAATAACAAATGCGGTATTTAACTCATGAATGTTCACAAAAAAACATACAGTAAATATCTCATGAGTTAAATTTTTTATTTTGCGTTATTTAAGGTGCTCTTGTATGTTATTTTAACTCATTCTGGACCTCCAGCTGCAACATGAAGTGAAACATTTAACAGTGGTATTCCTACCAGTGGCATACCAAAGAGGGGGGATGGGGGGGTGGTCTGCCCGGGTGGCACGCATTGGGGGGTGTCAGCCGGGCACCCTCCGTGAGTGAAGCAGTGACAGCGGGGCGCTGGGCACAGGCAGCAGTGGCGGCGCTGTGAGAGTCAGGGCAGGGAGAGGTGAGCTGTGACAGGGTGCGGGGGTGCCCATGTGTGGACCTTACCTGGGTGACTGACGCCCAGGGCCGGCCGACAGATTCACTCTGCATCGCTCACAGCCAGGGAAGAGAGACGGTGAGCAGCACTGAATAGAGCATGGGCGGTAACTGCTGAACTTAACTTTTCAAGTTAACCAGCACGTGATTGGTTGCTAGGTGGTCCTAGCAACAAATCATTAGCTTGTTAATATGAAAAATTAACTCCAGCAGTTCCCGCCCTCTGTTCTGTGCTGCTGTGTCTCCAGCTCTGCATGCATGCCCCAGTAAGGTAGGAAGGGGTAATGTGCAGGGGTCCCCAGCTGGAGGGTGGGGGGGCTGTGTGTAATGTGCAGGGGTCCAGAGCTGCGGGGGGGCAATGTGTAATGTGCAGGGGGCCAGAGCTGGGGTGGGGGGGCTGTGTAATGTGCAGGGGTCCAGAGCTGGGGTAGGTTTGTGTAATGTGCAGGGGTCCAGAGCTGTGGGGGGCTGTGTAATGTGCAGGAGTTCAGAGCTGGGGAGGGGGGCTGTGTAATGTGCAGGGGCCCAGAGCTGGGGTGGGGCTGTGTAATGTCCAGGGGTCCAGAGCTGGGGTGGGGGGCTGTGTATAGTGCAGGGGTCCAGAGCTGGGGTGGGGCTGTGTAATGTGCAGGGGTCCAGAGCTGTGTGGGGGTTGTGTAATGTGCAGAACTTCAGAGCTGGGGTGGGGGGGCTGTGTAATGTGCAGGGATCCAGAGATAATGTGGGGGGCTGTGTAATGTGCAGGGGTCATGACCTGTGGGGGGGCTGTGTAGTGTAAAGGGGTCCATAGCTGCGGGGGGGCTGTGTAATGTAAAGGGGTCCAGAGGTGCAGTTGTGGAGAGGGGGTACACAGTAGTAACAAAGAGATATTGGGGGTGCAGAGGTATGCAGGGGGCACAGTGGGGTGTTTTTACCTTTTATAATAGGGGGGTGTCAGATATAAGATCTGACCCGGTTGCCAAATGCTCTAGGTACGCCCCTGATTCCTACCACTGCTAAATTTCACAGTTAAGCTTAGGGCTGCAGGATGTTAAGGAGCCAGCACCCTTGACTCATCCAGCAGAATGTAAACAAAAGAGCTGACAGTTCAATTAATAAACAAAACAAAGCTCACCCTTCGGTTCCTTTAAAGATTTTGGGGGGATTTCATGCCAAAAATAAAACATACCAGTCCAAATGTCCTCAACATGGGGGGTGCTTTGTTGATGAGGACAACGGCCTCTTTCTTACAACCCTGGCCCCTGTGGTTATTCAGATGTGGAGGGGATGACTTAGCAGAATCTGGAAACCCCCCTCAACAAGTCCTTCATTAAAAAAAAGAAGAATGTCCCCCCCCCATGTAGATCTATCTTCAAACACGATGAACACCACACGCACACAAAAAAAACCTACTGCTCGGCTTCTGCTGACTGGCACATGATGCCATTGACCACGCTTCCCTCGTTGACTTAAGCGTGGCGTGTCAGTTGGCAGGAGCCAAATGTCAGGGGTGGCATGCTGAGGGCATGTGATCTGTTATTGTTGGGGAGGTTCCGAGGGTGTGTGCTCATTCCCTCCTTCTTTCCTGCCGTGACGGGTGGATTGAGGGGGGGAAACCGCACATTTTTTTTTTTTTGGGCTCTTGTTTACATTCTGTCAGTGGGGAATCCCTGCTGACAGAAGATGAAACACTGGTTGTTAAGAACACAGTGGATGCTGGCTCCTTAAAAAAAAACAGCTATTCCCTGGTTGTTAACGATGCCGGCAGATGCTGGCTGCTTAACAACTGGCTAGACCACAACTTATTTAACAAATGCGTTTGTTTACATTTTTGTTAGTAAATTGACTGTTAACTAGGTTTATGCGGTATTTACCAAACACTTCTTAATTTTGTGGTAAATAATGCATAAACCTACAGTAAATTGAGCTTTTCAATTTTGCATGTGATATTTGGATACGTGACCCAAATAACATATGCAATCTCCTTTAGTGAAGTGAGCCCTAAATCTGCTAGTGCATCTAGACACCCTAAGACAGGAAGTGTGTTACTGGGCAGATATTCAGGTTACAAAATAAAGGAAAATTGTTACAGCCACAACATTTCGGGATTGGTAAGTTGCAATAAATAACCTTTTTGTTTTTTCAATGTAATATCGCTTTAAGCATACATATGTCAATTTTATTGATAGGTGTGACTCGCTATGGACCATATGCTCCAGCACCTGAATAGATGTCTAAAGTATTTTATTTCTAATTGTTTTGGCTCCATCTAACCGTTCTCAGAGATTTTACATGGGCATGGGCAAGCAAAAATTGGGCATTACAGTGCACATGTGCAGATATGTCTGCTGTGGTGGCATAATATTTTATGCTGCTGCTTCTGAACAGGTTCTTTACAATAAATACCCATACTCTGCTTGTTTTGCTCCCACAGCACTGTATATATATTTATCTTAATCATACAGTACAGGTCACAGACCCTGGGTTATAGGCTTATTAGGTTATAGGTGATTGGACATTGGTAAGCTTTTGAGGAAATTCCCCCCTGGGCACCTTCCCTTTAACCTTAAGACTAGTACACACTATGAGGTTTTTTTTTCGTTCGGCCCGAAAACTGTCAGCCCCCCCCCCCCCCCACCAGAACACTCCGATCAGTGCTCTCCACCGATGGCTGAGAGTGCTGATCGGGAGTCGGTTGGCTGCTGGCTTTCCAGCGTGCTCGTCTGACAGAAGCTGGCCACAAGGCTTTTGTCAGACAAGGTGGCCTATGTGTCTCCCAACATTCGGCCTGTGTGTACCGGGCTTAATAGCCCAGCTTTGTAAGGCTGCCACCTAGTCCTCTATTCATGCTCAAAGTTCTACGAGGTGGACATCCAGTGTTCTGAGCAAGCAGCTTTTAGCCACAAGGATCTTGCAGCAACACTCTGAAGTTGGATCTATTGACCCTTGTTGTTGGGCCTGTTGGCACAATTTTGTTTGCCCAGTTGTTGCCCACCCTTCTCATTCATTGCCTGGGGACATCCCAAGGTCTATGAATTCTCAGCCTGTGTCCTATACTGCACGATTACATTAGATAAGAGAAGTTTTGACTTACTTGTGAATTCCACATTTTGGAGTACAGTATAGAACACAGGTCACCCTCCCTTCTATTCCTTGGTTACTATGCATTACAAACTACAAAACTGAGGACTCACGGTGTCCAGGGAGTGTGTCTTCAAAAGCTTGCCAGTGTCCAATCACCTGAAGGTACAAACCTATATATAACTCAGGATCTATGAATACTGAGCCTGTGTCCCATTCTCCAAGTTATGGAATTTACGAGTAATTCAAAATTCCTCTCTTTTTACCTGCTGCTTTGCTAAGCGCATTGAGTTTTTGATTGCTTAGCAAGTCGGTTGCTTTAGTAAAAGAGAGTAAAATGTTGACACACAATTATTTGTGTACCTTATCGGAACAGAATGCAAGGCTAGATAGAGTTAGGGATTGCGTTCACTATGGATGTGGTCATCCGCATGCTCATGTAAGCCTGCATGCAAGCGTTTCCTTGAGTAAATCAGGCATTGTAAGTTTTAATCCACTAAGGGATGTTTTACTATATTTCTGTGGTTACAAATGGGTCATACCAAAGTAATAATTTGTCAAGTCAGGCAGTTTTTAAAATTCATGAACCAGCTTTCGTAAATTGATGAATTAGCCACTGTACTGTATAGTCTCATTGCCTTGCATACAAAATGCATAATCACATATAGTATGGTACCCATCTCAAGTATACAAATAATTTGCTGGCAATGAGGTTCAGTTTTACTGCCAGAATACTCTATACTCCCATAGCCCAGTACTCACTACATACTGTCCAGCATACAGAAAAGTTTTGTTGATGTCCAGTATAATCTCACTGACCAGCATCAGGAATCAATTCATATCTGCAACAAAATACTACAGGGCTTTGAAGTTTGTGGTTTCAATGATAAAATATAGTGAAATAGCAATAGAAAAATGAAACTTGGAATATTCAGACTTGTTAATAGATCAATAAGGTATTTTCTGAACTACTCATCTGCAAAATTATCTAAGGAAATATATATATATATATATATATATATATATATATATAATGATATATTGAACACTTCTTGGGGTTCCATCCAATTTCAGTTCTTAATCTGGCTGACTGCAAAAAGAAAGGAGCTTCATTCAGCTCACAACCATCTACCCCACCTCAACAGATGCATACACACCTAAATTTAACTGACAGAAGCTTTGGAAATGTGCAGTTGACCACTAGACTTATATGCTATTATAGTTACATAGTTACATAGTAGGTGAGGTTGAAAAAAGACACAAGTCCATCAAGTCCAACCTATGTGTGTGATTATATGTCAGTATTACATTCTATATCCCTGTATGTTGCGGTTGTTCAGGTGCTTATCTATTAGTTTCTTGAAACTATCGATGCTCCCCGCTGAGACCACCGCCTGTGGAAGGGAATTCCACATCCTTGCCGCTCTTACAGTAAAGAATTACTATTGTTATCCTATTAAAATAAGACATCTAAGATTAAAGTATAAGTATGTTGAATACATTGGTCACTACTGAGCGTGCATCTGTATTCTCTTCAAGGTACAAGCAGCTCAACTAAGTCAAGCTCTTCTATTCCTCCTGGCCCACCTGTCTATGTGGATCTGGCATATATTCCTAATCACTGCAATAGCAAAAATACTGATATGGAGTTTTTTAAAAGAGTTCGAGCTGCGTATTATGTTGTAAGTGGCAATGATGCAGCCAACGGAGAACCAAATCGAGCTGTACTTGATTCGCTTCTGGAAGGAAAGGCCCAATGGGGAGAGAATTTACAAGTAAGTAAGATTGTTATCAAAATTCTTATATTGTCATATACTGATTTTATTACTTACCAGACCATAAATTACAGAACAATACAACTGTTACATTAAAGTGGTGGCATAGTTAATTTAAAAAAAAACAGCGACTGTTCCAGTGTAAAAAATAAATGAATAAAAAGGTAACTCGCAACACTTTAGGATGCAGAACAGCAGTGGTCATACAAAAGTTGATTAAAATGGTATCTTACAACTACTTTCTGAATCCTCCTTATACAAACACACATGTACAGTATGGTCAAATCTGCCAAAGTTCACGCTGCTCCATGGTTCAACTACCCTGTTTCCCCCGAAAATAAGACCTAGCGTGATTGACGGTAATGGCTGCAATATAAGCCCTACCCCCCAAATAAGCCCTAGTTAAAGTCCTTGTAGGTCTTATTTTAAGGGTAGGGCTTATTTTCGGGGAAACAGGGTAGGGCTTATTTGGGGGGTAAGGCTTATATTGCAGCCATCACTGACAGTCACGCTAGGTCTCATTTTCGGGGAAACAGGGTAGATGGCAATGGTATTGCTTAGTATAACTAAAGACAAAACTTTTTGTTTTTCGTTTTGGATAGAGTGGAGAGGGATTAGAACACTTGTCAGTGTTTTATTGCTGTCTGTGCCCCGTTATTGAGATTCATCCTCTCTATTTGTCCTGTTTCTCATTATCATTGAAAGGGAAAGTAAAAGAAAATCCTAATTTTTGGGTTGTCCCAAGAAATAGAGGAGAAATCTTCCAATGGGGACACTTTTTCAGGTGATCTGGGGGTCCCCAAGGAATTCCCTTAATTTGCAGGGATTTCCTCTCACTTCCTGTTAGGCTGAGGGAGAGGAAGTGAAAGAAAATCTCCACAATGGGACGCAGATGGCAAAAGAAAATGAAAAATAAAAAGTTTTGCCTATAATTCTACTTTAACCACTTCCCGACTGCCAGATGTATTGTGGCAGGTCGGCTCTATTGCGTGAAATGACGTACCTGTACGTCATTTTGTGCAATAGACACTGGGGGGCGCACGCGCTGATTGGACAGAGGGGGAGCCAGTCAGCGGGTCTGGCATGCCACCCACGATTGTTCCCCAGAGAGGCAGAATGGCAATCTGTCTATGCAAACAAGGTCAATCGCCGTTCTGACGGGGAAGAAGATACAGATCTTGTGTTCCTGCAAAGCAGGAACACCGATCTCTGTATTCATCCAATCAGACCATCCCCCGCACAGTTAGCAAGCACCCTCTAGAAACACACTTAACCCTTTGATTGCCCCTGATGTTAACCCCTTCCCTGCCAGTGTCATTAGTACAGTAACAGTGCATATTTTTAGCACTGATCACTGTAATGATGTCACTGGTTCCCAAAAAAGTGTCAGTTAGGTGTCTGATTTGTCCGCCGCAATGTCGCAGTCCCGCTAAAAATCGCCGCCATTACTAGTAAAATAAATAAATAAAGAATGCCATGAAAATATTGCATAGTTTGTAGACGCGATAACTTTTGCGCAAACCAATCAATATACGCTTATTGGGATTTTTTTACCAAAAATATGTAGTAGAATACATATTGGTCTAAATTGATGAAGAAATTTGAAGTTTTACATTTTTTTGTTGATAGCGCAAAATATAAAAACCGCAGAGGTGATCAAATATCACCAAAAGAAAGCTCTACTTATGGGAAAAAAATTACATGAATTTTATTTGGGTACAGCATCGCACAACCGTGCAATTGTCAGTTAAAGTAGGAAGTGCTGTATCGCAAAAAATGGCCTGGTCATTAAGGGGGTAAAACCTTCTGGGGCTGAAGTGGTTATCGGCCACGCCTGGATGGGCAATGTTGGTAAATTAACCACTTAAGGACCAAGCCTATTTTTACACTTGGTTTTTACAAGTTTTAAATCCTTTTTTTTTGCTAGAAAATTACTTAGTACCCCCAAACATTATATATATATTTTTTTCAGACATCCTAGAGAATAAAATGGCGGTCATTGCAATACTTTATGTCACACACCGTATTTGCGCAGTGGTCTTACAAACGCAATTTTTTTTTAAAATATACACTTTTTTGAATTAAAAAATAAGAAAACAGTAAAGTTAGCCCGATGTTTTTTATATCGTGAAAGATAATGTTACGCTGAGTAAATTGATACCCAATATGTCATGCTTCAAAATTGTGCCCGCTCATGGAATGGCGACAGACTTTGACACTTAAAAATCTTCAAAGGTGACGTTTAAAAATTTCCACAGGTTACCAGTTTTGAGTTACAGAGGAGGTCTTTTGCTAGAATTATTGCTCTCACTTTAGCAATCACGGCAATACCTCACATGTGTGGTTTGAACACCGTTTACATATGCGGGCACCACTTACGTATGCGTTCGCGAGGGCAGAGGGTCAGGACGCTTTAAATTTTGATTTTTTTTCTTATTTATTTTACTTTTTATTTATTTATTTTTACACGGTCCCTTTAAAAAAAAAATTTAGATCACTTTTATTCCTATTACAAGAAATGTAAACATCCCTTGTAATAGAAAAAAAGCATGACAGGACCTCTTTAATGTGAGATCTGGGGTCAAAAAGACATCAGATCTCACATTTACACTTCCGTTGGGCAGAAGTGACTTTGACGCCGCTCCCGTCATCCAATGGCATAGAGTGGGGGCCATCATTCCCTTACTTGACTTCCTGCCTATCAGGGGAAAGAATTGGATCGTCTCCGCCGCTACTGACGGATCTGGTAAGCGGCGGAGATGACAGGGACGCGGCGGGAGGGGGGTGGGCACCATTCCGCCACCGATAAAAGTGATCTTCCGGTGAATCCACCACTGAGACCACTTTTATCCTAAAGCAGACCGCCCCCATTGAAGAAAATACTGGGGTTATGGCAGCTATCTGCTGCCACAACAACGGTATTTAACGTCAAAAGTAGCGACGTACACTGAGCAAAATTATAAACACAACAATTTTGTGTTTGCCCCTATTTATCAGGAGCTGAATTCAAAGATCTGCAACTTTTTCTATGTACACAAAATCCTATTTATATTGTTCACAAATCTGTCTAAATCTGTGTTTAGTGAGCACTTCTTCTTTTCCGAGATAATCCATCCAACTCACAGGTGTGGCATATCAAGATGCTGATTAGACAGCATGATTATTGCACAGGTGTGCTTTAGGCTGGCCACAATAAAAGGCCACTCTAAAATGTGCAGTTTTACTGTATTGGGGGGGTCAGGGGGGCCCGAAAAACAGTCAGTATCTGGTGTGACCACCATTTGCCTCACTCAGTGCAGCGCATCTCCTTCGCATAGAGTTGATAAGGTTATTGATTGTGGCCTGTGGAATGTTGGTCCATTCCTCCTCAATGGCTGTGCGAAGTTGCTGGATATTGGCAGGAACTGGAACACGCTGTCGTATACGCCAATCCAGAGCATCCCAAACATGCTCAATGGGTGACATGTCCGATGAGTATGCTGGCCATGCAAGAACTGGGATGTTTTCAGCTTCCAGGAATTGTGTACAGATCCTTGCAACATGGGGCCATGCATTATCATGCTGCAACATGAGGTGATGGTCATGGATGAATGGCACAACAATGGGCCTCAGGATCTCGTCATGGTATCTCTGTGCATTCAAAATGCCATCAATAAAATGCACCTGTTCGTAGTCCATAGCATACGCCTGCCCATACCATAACCCCACCGCCACCATGGGCCACTCAATCCATAACATTGACATTGGCAAACTACTCACCCACATAATGCCATACACGCTGTCTGCCATCTGCCCTGTACAGTGAAAACCAGGATTCATCCATGAAGAGAACACTTCTCCAAAGTGCCAGACACCATTGAATGTGAGCATTTGCCCACTCAAGTCGGTTACGATGATGAGCTGCAGTCAGGTGGAGACCCCAATGAGGACGACGAGCATGCAGATGAGCTTCCCTGAGATGGATTCTGACAGTTTGTGCAGAAATTCTTTGGTTATGCAAACCAATTGTTGCAGCAGCTGTCCGGGTGGCTGGTCTCAGACGATCTTGGAGGTGCTGGATGTGGAGGTGCTGGATGTGGAGGTCCTGGGCTGGTGTGGTTACACGTGATCTGCGGCTGTGAGGCCGGTGGGATGTACTGCCAAATTCTCTGAAAACGCCTTTGGAGACATCTTATGGTAGAGAAATGAACATTCAATTCAAGGGCAACAGCTGTGGTGGACATTCCTGCAGTCAGCATGACAATTGCACGCTCCCTCAAAACTTGCGACATCTGTGGCATTGTGCTGTGTGATAAAACTGCACATTTTAGAGTGGCCTTTCATTGTGGCCAGCCTAATGCCCCGTGCACACGGTCGGACATTCCGACAACAAAATCCTAGGATTTTTTCCGACGGATGTTGGCTCAAACTTGTCTTGCATACACACGGTCACACAAAGTTGTTGGAAAATCCGATCATTCTAAACGCGGTGACGTAAAACACATACGTTGGGACTATAAACGGGGCAGTAGCCAATAGCTTTCATCTCTTAATTTATTCTGAGCATGCGTGGCACTTTGTGCGTCGGATTTGCATACACACGATCGGAATTTCCGACAACGGATTTTGTTGTCCGAAAATTTTATAGCCTGCTCTCAAACTTTGTGTGTCGGAAAATCCGATGGAAAATGTGTGATGGAGCCTACACACGGTCGGAATTTCCGACAACAAGGTCCTATCACACATTTTCCGTCGGAAAATCCGACCGTGTGTACAGGGCATAAGGCAAACCTGTGCAATGATCATGCTGTCTAATCAGCATCTTGATATGCCACACCTGTGAGGTGGATGGATTATCGTGGCAAAGCAGAAGTGCTCATGAACACAGATTTAGACAGATTTGTGAACAATATTTAAGAGAAATAAACCTTTTGTGTGCATAGAAAAAGTCTTATATCTTTGAGTTCAGCTTATGATAAATAGGGGCAAACACAAAAGTGTTGCATTTATCATTTTGCTCAGTGTAAATCCGGAAGTGGTTATATAAGAAGCAATGTCTGATATCGTCTTTGTGCCAACTTGAGTTTCTGTGATCTTTCCAGCCCCAGGAAACATTGCTACAATTCGGTTACAGCTCATTCACATTAATGCTCTTCTAGGCTTAACAACATCAGATACCCAAATGTGGGCTTCAGTTAAAGTGACAGAGCTTCTTTTTAGTCCAACTAAAGCAGTGTTTCTCAACTCCAGTCCTCAAGGCGCCCCAGCAGGTCATGTTTTCAGGCTAGCAATTAATTTGCACAAGTGATTTGATCAGTTTTACTGCCTTATGCCGCGCACACACGAGCGGAATTTCCGACAGAAAGAATCCGATGGGAGCTTTTCATTGTATATTCCGACCGTGTGTATGCCACATTGGACTTTTTCTGTCGAAAATTCAGACGGACTTAGAGAACATGTTCTATATTTTTCCGACGGAACAAATTACTATCGGAAAAACCGCTCGTCTGTATGCTGTTCCGACGCACCAAAAACGACGCATGCTCTGAAGCAAGTATGAGACGGAAGCTATTGGCAACTGGCTATTGAACTTCCGTTTTCTAGTCCCGTTGTACGTGAGTTCTGGACGGTCGGAATTTGGTGTGACTGTGTGTATGCAAGACAGCTTGAGCGGAATTCCGTCGGAAAAACCTTCAGAGTTTATTCCAACAACAAAACTGGTTGTGTGTACAGGGCATAGGTAATTGCCACAGCCATTTCATCTGAGGTAAATCCTGAAAACATGACCTGTTGGGGCGCTTTGAGGACTGGAGTTGAGAAACACTAAACTAAAGCATTGTGTATGGCCAGCTTTATTCCAACTTCTAAAAAACAGGCAAAGCCCAAATTATACAGTACAGGAACACTGAGATGTTGTACTGCATAGAACATTAAACAATGTGGTACCTATATCGTCATCTCTTTATACAGTAGTTAGTCACATTCAAATGTTCTTGTTCTCTAATGTTGAGAATGTTTTGCTTCCCATCCAAGTAGGATGAGTTGTAAAACACTTTCAGCATTACAAAACAAGTCAAGTTGTATGTGACTAGCTAAATACAAGTAAAATATGAACGCTCATGTCACTAAAAAAAAGCAAAAAAGAGGGCACACCAGCCTAGTGCATGACCTTGGTAAACTCTTTATTAATAAAAGCAAGATGGATGTATACTCACAAACGACTACATACCACAAACTCATCAAAAGCAACCAAAGAGAATGTTGCCCAGGAAGATGCCGCCTGGATCTAATTAGCTTACATGTTCCAAGGAGGTTCCCCTCTTTATTAGAGCCACTTACAAATGCGTAAGCCAATTCGATCCAGGAGGCATCTTCCTGGGTCAAGGAGCATGTGCAGTGGGTGGGGGTCATTGTCCTTGGTTGTTTTTGATAAGCTTGCGGTATACCATTGTTTGTGAGTATACATACATCTTGCTTTTATTAATAAAGATTTTACATTGGGAATGCGCTAGGCTGGTGTGCCCTCTTTCTTTGCTTTTTTAATGCCATGTTATTGGGGCGCCCCCAGCCCTAAGAGGGCAGCAAAGTGTGGAGAAGTGGATGAGTAAGAAACATTGGGTCTGAGCATCACACTTCTGCGCAGGAGGATGTTGATATGGTCTACAAACGCTCATATGCATAGATCAGTTATACCCTAATTGTATAGAGATGTAACACACCAAGCAATCCAATACCAACATATTATATTCAAAAGAAAAGCAAAGAAAGATCAAACAGGATGCAGATGTTGCAAAAATAATTTGTTCTGTCAAATAGTAAATGACTGAGCTCTACTCTCAAAAATGTTTCCCCCTCCTCAGGTGAAAGTTATAAAAATGCCAGTGTTGTCATCTGATACCCTATCATGCATACCACACATATCCACCACACCAGTACCAGTATAAAGTGCAAATGAGAGGGTAGAGTTGATTACTATTTTTTATAATAAATCGGCATCTTGTTTTGCTTAGTTGTTTTACGTTTAATCTGACTGCCTACTATAAAATTTACCATGACCTGGATAAATGAGAAACTTCACAGACATTACTGAAACCAGAAGTACTGAGACCTGAACCCTTTACACCTACTTAGCTTAAAGTAGAACTATACGCAAGACTTTTTTTTCATTTTGGATAGAGTATAGGAGGGTTATAACCCCTGTAAAGTTTATTTTTGCCATTGTTGTCCCATTGAGGAAATTTACCTTTGCTATCTGTCCCATAGCCAAACAGGAAGTCAGAGGAAATCCTGGCAAATTAAGGGAATCTCTTGGGGGCCCCCAGGTCACCAGAACTAGTGTCCTCATTGGAAAATTTCCCCTGTATTATTTTTCAGGGGACAACCCAAAATTTGGGATTTTCTTTTACTTTCAATGATAATGGTAAACAGGACAAATAGAGAAAATTAATCTCCCTAATGGGGGCACAGACAGCAATAAAAACTGACAGGTGTTCTAATCCCTCTCCACTCTAACCCAAACTAAAAAAAAAGTTTTGCCTTTTGCTATACTTTAATTACTGCAGAGTACAGCAGGTCTAGAGGCTAAAATATATACTATATATGTATTAAATTAAGGCAGGCCATGCATGATTAATTTTCTTTCGTTCAATCAGTGGGTTAAACAAAAATAAAAATAATCAATTTCCCCATCCACACATTCAAGGTGGATGGAGGAATCCCTCCTGCTGTGTTATTGTATTCTGACAGTGGGTAGGCTTTCCTGCCATCAAAATACTTTCATCAGCACTGCCAACTATAGCCAGGGCACTGATTGAGCGAACAGTTTCTAACAGGCTGGTTGTACAGAAGTCGATTGAGAGATTGACTTCTGTACAACCAGCCTGCCTATAGATGGATCAAAATTCGGGTGGTCCCTGCGAAACCAGCCAAATTCCGATCCATTTATGACCAGCTTAATGATTACCAGCTGACCTATTTAATTAGCAATACACTGTATTTAACAATGTTATTTTAGTATTTTTTTTTTCCTTTTATCCAGGTGACACTAATCCCAACCCATGACACCGAAGTGACACGTGAATGGTACCAGCAAACCCATGAGAAGCAGCAGGAGCTTAATATAATGGTGTTAGCTAGCAGCAGTACTGTAGTGATGCAAGACGAATCCTTCCCAGCATGCAAAATAGAATTTTAAGGATCACAGCAGTCACAGTGTGTCTATGTGTATGTTGTGTTTAGGTGTGTGTCCAGGCACAATCCGGTTCTTTCTGCAGATCTAGATTATAGCGGTCTGCCTTGGCAAACACTGTCAACTGAACATCCAGCGTTTCTTTAGCTGGTTAGGATCTGTATTGGTAACATAACTACCCATGTTGGATGTCTGGGACACACGCAGCTTTTATTTTTCTTCACGACAAGACCGTTACGGCAAACTCTTTTCGTTTGCTATATGTTGCCGTTATCTGTGTAATTTTTGTTACATTTTCATGCATTGCCAATTATCAGCAGAAAGAAAGATAACACCAATAATGTATGATAACAGCAGCAAGGGATTATTTATATAGAAGCATTAATGAATATTGTCTTAGCAGCCTCATTTCTGTAGTACGATCATTCAAGAGATTTGGGTTAAGGAAGGTCAGTTACTGGCAGAAAATACAGCCATTAGATATTATACCATGATTTTTGATGGCAGTTGAGACTCGGTTACCATGTAGTGAAAAATACTGTAAATAGATGACTACTTGATTATTTTAACTTATCAACCTAGGATTGTAAATCTGGATCAAAAACCAGAGAAAAGGTTCTCAGATACATAAAACATGGAATGTTCTCAGATACATAAAACATATGGGTTACTTATACATCCACACGTGAGAAGACACATTGGTTCCATATTCTGCAACAAACCAAAGTATTTTCAGAGTTAGAAAGCAGCGAGTCGGCTAGGGACATACTTATGCTGAGCTTTGAAACCCTAGGGTATGATCTGCATAAGGGGGATTTGTTAGGGCTCTTTGGATATGTAGTTAAAAAGGTCATATTTATCTGGGAGTGTTTCCCATAGATTTTCCAGAAAAATATCCAAAAAAATTCCTTTTTGGCTGTATGAGTATAATAGCATATAATTACTTGCGACAGACTGAACAAAATTTGGGCATTGCTCAATCATAGAATGTGGAACATAGACCCCTAAACTGTACATAGCCATGAAATCACTAGTGATAAACTAGAACGAGAAGCCTTGGGTCTAACTTTATATACACTGTTGTATGGCCCTATTTTTCAGGTCCTGCCCTAGGTGTCCAGTCAGAGCAATGAAGCTGAGTCCCTGGAAGCAGTTAGCAACCTTGTGGATAGTCTGCATGAATGTAATAGCTGCAATAATAGATAAAGTTAAGGTTTCCCGTAGTGTCATAAACACCAGAATACCGCCATCCTATTTTTATAAATGAAACTCAGACTGCTGACTTAATATTTACTTTGACACTGCTGAATCGCCTATAATATACTGCACCCGGCTCGTTATGGTGGTTATCAGTTTATACCAATTGGCGTATATCACTGGTCAAAACAAATAAATGCCATTTTATACAAATATCCAGAAATAAAAAACGTGTAATATGACATGAAGAACAATTTATATTTTTCAGTGATTTATCTCAGCTTCCAGGAAGGATATGATCAACATGTTTACTGGTAGTGTCAGTAGATGGTAGTTTGACTGTCATATAAAATTAAGCTTCAGTATTCTACTTATCTATAATCCTGTAACCTGCTTGGTTAGAGCACTTGATTTCCTTTGGCTCCTCCATTGTACACAGCTGATCGCTCACTCGGGCTTATTTAATAAGGACGAAGAGCAAAGTGCTGTAACAAATATCAATCACGTAGAATGTTTTTTTCTTTTTTTTCAGTGGTCTGACTTAAGTAAAATAACATGTGATCTTCAATTTTGTCTTTTCTTTGCCTTACTGAATAAGTCCGATAGTGTGATTGTGATGTACCTATTGATGTGCTTTCTAGCAGTGGGGACATGTCCTAGTGATCGCCTAGCGGGCAGCCCACATACAAAACATTAAATAAGATAAAGTGAATGTTGGGTATTTATCACTTACTATTATTCTTGCTCATATCAGCTGTATAGGTGGTAGATCCACAAAGCTTAAGAACATTACCAGATCTTTTTATTTCACCGACCATGGAAGCTGCTACACAAAAAACATTTTTATAGCTTGTTTGTTTACATTTTAGATTTTGTTGGCTGCTCTAGGGAGCTACCTGCCTTACACAACAAACACATTTCTTTATTGCTGAACAAACCATTTATATATCAATGGTGTATTTTGCTGTCTAATTTATATATTTATTTTTATTGTCAGAACTAAGCTATGTGTTATTAATTTATGGGTCTAACAGTAGGTGATGTTTGTATGTTTTTTTTTTCTGTGGGCCAAACTATTTAGATGCATCTAACCTTTAGTATAATCTATTGATTATCGCACTGGACTTGGCAATAAGCCAACTGCTTATTAATTGGGATATAATTTTATAGGCTGTTAATTGTTCTTTAACACACAGAGCTCTAAAGGGAAATTACCCATAGTCAAGGCTTAGAGAATTGTAGGTATGTAATTATATCTGTGTGTAGTCATCATACTGTTGCTTTTAATAGTATGAAATGATGTTTTAGTAAATTTTTTGCACTAGTTGTCCATAATCTACAAATCAATAAAACCCCTCGCGATTTTGCACATATAAAATGAAGTCCTTTAAAAAAAATTATCTTGCTTTTTATGAGTTCCACGGTGACTCCTAGGCCAACTTATGGAAATATAAATACAGGATGTACCATAACATGAAATGCTTTTTTTCTCCAGATTTTGTAAGAACAGATCCAAGTAAAGGATTTTTGGAGTGGTGATTTTTGGAAAGTTAATACTCTTCTTATCTAACCAAGTGTCTGTGAAATGTTTGCTATAGATTGCCTGGCAGTGGTTATATAGTGTTATGATATGAGTTGACTGTACTGTAGTAATAATGCAAAGTGATACAGATAGGAATGGTGTGTAATGGGACTGGGGGGTCAGTCCCCAGCTGTCATGTTGTATTATAACAAGATAGCTACATTCTGACCATCCCTTGTGATTAGTATACTGTGTATGTGTAAGGACCTGTAGGCTAAGACCCAACAAACCAAAAGAATGACATATAATATCCAAAGTAAAGCTACTAGAATGGAATGACTTTGTTGTTTTGAATGTTTTTAGATTTTAATTAAGAAGGCGATCAGGTGTCTTTTCTAAAATGTGTTTGCAACTGTCCATTATTTTTTTTACATGCTTTTACGCATTTTACCCCAAGTCCCTGTCTTCTTTTAGTGCTGAGCTAAGGAAAAAAAATGCACATTGTATCAGCACTACACTGTACTGGAATGGTATGCTTGATTTATTTTAATGAAGCTAAATCTTAAAGTATGCATGCGTTATGTTCTCTGCATATGGCTGTTAGATTTTGTTGAATCTGCTTATATGTTCCATTTTTATTAATGTGGATGCTCGACCTACAAGCCCCACCTACTTGCTGCAATGCTTGTGGCTCTAAGCCAGTAACATAGGTGCCTGGATGCCTAGCGCACTCATCTGATGACGACCCAAAAGGAACACGCTAGCGCACAGCCATTTCCTTTGATCACATCCATACGGGTGTCTAGGCAGAATAGATAATGCACTAAAAAGAAATGAGCTATGAATGTTTCTATTTCTCTTAAACTTGAAAGCTAATACAAAAAAATAAAGACCAAGAAACAGGATAACCATGGTCACTAAGAAACCTGCCTTGCACATGACAATACTGAATGGAAACACTTATACACAGCAATGATGTTATGAATAAGAATGTACACAGACCTTAGACCTTTTCCCTTCATTACTGTGCATTGAAAAGTTTGATTTTTGTGATTCCCCTTTAAATAGTTGACCAATAGCAAGAATAGAAAACCTACAACAGACTACCAAATAGAGCTTCTCATTGCTGCCTTTTGATGCGTATTAGTAGTTTTGTAGCACTAAAGCAGAAGGGTCAGACCTAGGTTCTCAGCTATTGCTAAATTGTTGTTTAATCTGACAATAGCTATAGGGCGGCATTGGGGCCCTGCATAAAGGGAACAACCCAAAGTCGACCAAGGTCAAACTCATATTTCCGCCCTCCTAACCAGACAAGATGGGCAGAGACTGTATTTGCTAACATGTATCACAAATAAATGCAGAATCTCTGTAAATCCATTACTACCATTACAACGTAACATATAGGCGATATATAAATATAGAAACATTTAAAATCAGCTGTTGCTTGTTTCTGCATGTGGACTACAATGAGTTATACCCCTGTATGTAATAGGTGAAACAAAAGAATAAATAATTATTTTACAAAATATATAAAAAAGTGAACACGTCTTAATTGTATTGAAAATTGCAACCTGTATTCCTGATAGCTTCTTTCTACGTTGGATGTTGTATAAATAAGACCCCCGACTTTTTCATTCTTTTCCTTTAATGTTCTGCAGCGTTACTAAGAAACTTGTTTACCGAAAACATTTTTTTTTAATTTGTTCTCTACTTCTGTTTCTTAATGTCCACTTTTCTGTGTGCAATATTCTGTCATTTTGAATTTCTGTAAATGGAAAACGCCTGAAACTCTAACAATAAAATGACATGAATAGGTCTGTCGTTCTTTTCGACTTTATTTTAGATGGTTGAAAATTTGTTATTAAAATTATATATTTTTTTCCTCTTAGCTATTCTCCACTTTAAGCTTAAAGTGTAAGTTCACCTTTACAGAAAATCTGGACCCCCTCCCCCCCCCATCCACCTATACAGGAGTACCGCGATCCCTCGCTGTGAGACACCCAGTCCCAGCTTCACCAGTCCTGGGATTTGAAATACCTGCAGCTTAATCACCTATCCGTACCTCTCAGCGTGTACATAGGAGGAATTCTAATTGGTTGGCGCCGTCACATGGCGCTGACCAATAAGGATCTGCCTAGCCCGTCCTGTCAGCGCTGGAGAAGAGGAGAGGAAACCAGGAGGATTTCAAATCCCAGTGTCTCACAGCGGGTGACTGTAGGGGGGGTGTTGGGGGGAATTGGGGAGGGGTCCATATTTTGCCTTCCCTGGCTCTTCCTTTCCCCAATCATCAATATGTTAATGGAAATTTTAAGAAATTTTAAGAAATAAAACATTTCTTAAAGAATTAATACAAAAATAAAACATTTCTGTTTTATTACATCTTTTATTTTAGACCAGTAATCTCATCACTGCTTTTCTATGGAATGTAGGAAGGTCATGGCTAGTGGGAGGAGCTAGCAGGGGGCAATACATAGGTTCTTAAAAACATCACAGCGTCCTGCCTCAGTACACCTCTTAAGAGCCATGAACCCTATTGCAAGCAGTAGGCCCATTTTTTGGAGGAGATATGCAAAAATCAAAATGTTTTGATGGGTGATGTCAGTCTTGAATAGTGGATGTTCCTGGGCAGGCTGTATTTGCATGCGCATCCCCCTAGGTAAGGCCTACATGCAATGCTGAGCCTCCATGACTGAAAGAACTTAAATCTAATGAGTGAAAGGGATAGGCTAGGAAAAGTAGAGCTGGGGAAAAAAGGTCTAAATCAGCCTTTTTGTCCCAGAGGAAAATTTGATATAGTTTTCAAGGTCTCAGGTAATGTCTGTTAAACCATTCTAATTGGGGCATGGTGAAAGAAACACCCCTTGGTGGCCAATGCGAAGAATGCCCCCCTTCCTTACAGGCAGATACAAACATCATTGATGTCTTGCAGCCAACGATGCCAAGTGGCCTTTGTCCCAGAACAATGCAATCAACATCAAATGAAAGGTCAATCAGCCACAGCTCAAAGAACCCACAGCAACCTCTGGAGGAATCCTAGGATTCCGTGGACCCCTATTTGAGAATGTCTGCTCTAGATGATACTGGATATTCTGCAGGCAGGAAATGTGGTGGGTTTTATCTGACTTCCTCTACTTTCTAATGCACATTTTGAGATGCTTACAGTGATTTAGAGTAAGTAATTTCAGTACAGAAGAGGAGTCTGTACAGCTATGCAAGACTGGAGTTCAGCATTAAAGTAGTTACACAGGTAAGTATTTTCTATGCTATCAAAATGCTGTGAACTTGTAAATGTTGGTCATTTTACAAAGCATATAAAGAGAACTTGATAATAATTATATACCGTAAGTCTGTGGTAATGGTAAATAGAATTCAATGTATAATTTTGTAGTTATATATGTACATGGTGGCAGGTGTACTTGCTTATTACTGTACATATGCGGCTCTACTTCCAGTTGAGCAGTGGTTTCTGCAGTGGTTAGTGGTTCTGCTTTACTGGTCTTTCACAAAGGCATAGATTTAATTAAGGACCAGTAACTGTTCACTTGCACATTGAATGTTCACTGGGGGTTAGTAAAAAAGTTGCATTCATTTTAATCTACAATCATGAGCTAGCAAAAAATATTTTTTTTAATCTCCCTGGCACATGATTTGGTATTTAAAGTGAATACAGGTTCACCCTATTTAATATAAATCACTTTTCAAGTTAAAGCTGGCCATAGATGGTTGAAAATTTGGTCAGTTCAGCAGGGGCTAAATTTTGATCTATGTATAGCTGTCCTTGTTCAACAGAAGTCTATTGTTAGATGTAGATTGTTAGAATGGGACTGTTGGAAAACTTTTCTCAGTCACTGAAAAAAGAAAACGAGTCATCTATGGGCACCTTCTTAGCAGACTTTGCTCCTTTAGAAAATCAATCAAGTGGATCTGCTGAAAAATAGCTTCCTATTTTGACTCCATTGCCAAACTAAAAGTGCAAATAAAAGGTGCCCCTGAAAAGAAGTTAGTAACTTCTTACCTCTCTGCCAAACACAGCCCTTTAGAGGCGAAAAACGTTTCATCTAATTTCTGTGTGTTGATCTCCTGTGTCCCCCATTGTGCTTAGTGGTTCCTCCCAGTGACCTCACATTGCTACAGGACAAAGCAGTGAAATGTGTTTGGTAGAAGGAACCACTGAGTACAATGTGGGACTAGGATATCAACACTCCCAGGAGGTGTCAGTTTCTTAAAAAAAAAAAAGCTTCAGCTTGGGATTATTTCTCTTCAATGGAGCAGTGTTTGGCAGAAAGGACAGGAGAAGTATTTACTTACTTTTCATGGACAGATTTTACAGGCAAGTTCACTATGTTGTCATTCGCTTTAAGAGAGAAACAGACAAATTGCGCTGACAGTTTAATTTAGTTCCCAACTTGAAGATATACCTAAGACTTTATCAACTATCCTGAAGAAGATCTATATCAGCAGAAGTTTGGAAATTCCAGCAGAGCTTTCAGAGGATAGCAGAAGAAAAAGAAAAGGTAAAAAGTTGTGTTTGCAAACCTATTGGGTTTTTTGTCTATAATAAATCAGCTTTGGTGTGCAAAAATGCACTAATCTTTAACTTACAAGTGATAAGAAACATATCAGGGGATCAGAAGTACCCCTTTGGGCTTGTGCAGTAAATAATGCAAGGAACATTCCATGAAATGCAAATTGCAGTAACCAATAGCATTCAATCATTATTATTATTATTTAAGGTACTTATATAGCGCCGTCAATTTACGCAGCTCTTTACATATACATTGTGCATTTACATCAGTCCCTACCCTCAAGGAGCTTAATCATAGACCACTTTACTGAAAACCAGTGAAAGATGGATCCTAATTGGTTGTTATGGGTAAGCACTTAGAACTTAGCAATTTGCCCCTTGAACTGTTTTCTTCAATAACAAATTCTTTCCAACATTTTACAAACTATAGTGTAATTGTTCCTTTACAAGAGCAGGTCTTAGAAGTGTGTATATGTGCATTCTTGGTAAGAGAACAAGTATGGCAGACCTAATTTTTGATTGGTACTCCAGATAAGATTGGTTAAAGGTCTAATGCCCCCATGCAACCTAACACCTTCCTTTATCCGGTGTTGATAGACATCTTCACTGTTAATCTTTATTCATATATTCTGAATGACAAACTGTGTAGATAATGATGTTGAGTCCTTGGAGATAAGAACCCATGTGTTTATAATCAAACTGGATTTGAGCTAAAATTAGATTTCATTGCCTGTTATAATTATCTGGTAATAAAATGATGACTTGAGAATGGAAATGTGTTCTCATGTTAAGAAAGTCAACTCAACCATGACCCCTGCAACTGGGTCATGGTAGTGAATGCTAGGGCCAAACAAAAAATATGGCTATAGTGGACAACGCCTTTTGAAAGCTTGTGCCTAGACAGCACTGACTGTTCACATGAAGTATCCCAACTTTACAATATCCTATTAACACATGCATTTCCAAACTGAGCTTTCATTATTAGAGACCGGAAAAGGGAACTGGGATGCACCATCTCAGAAGATGATTGAGAGAAGTCATTTTTCGTAAACTTTAAATAGAGTATAGCCAACCAAACAACAAAGAAATTCTAAGCAACTAACTAGATGGTATAATATCCCCTGCCATGTTGCACAGCATGTTTCCATCGAGTCCCTAAATGTTGTTGGAGATGCGTAAAGGAGATTGGAACAAAGCTTCAAATCTGGTGGACCAGCCCCCCTATTGGAACCTACAGGTGATCTAGCTTTAAAGCATGACACCAAATCATGGAAACTGCTTGGCCAGAGTCTCCAGAGGTAGATTTAATATCCACTATACCCAGATCAGTTATAACCCAATATCGGTTAAAAATAGCCTTCTCCGATTCCTCCTATTTGCAGGTCAAGCCTTGATTCCTAGGCATTGGAAGATGACTACTATTTCTAGTATTAGGGAATGGGTTGACAAACTCAACCAAATCATGAGGATAGAGGAACTTTCAGGGAGCATACAAGAATGTCACTCAAAGTTTATAAATATTTGGTACACTTGGATCGACTTCTCTAGTGGAGAGATGGGTTCGCTTTAAGAGCATATTAAATAAGGACATTAGCCAGTGCATCCCATTGGGTAATACATTTAAAAGAGCGGAAAAAAAAGTTCTGGATGACTTAACGCCAATGTAAAAATGCATATAAAAGCAAAAGAGAAGGCCTTCAAAAAATACAAGGTTGAGGGATCATCATCAGCATTCAAACGTTATAAAGAATGCAACAAGAAATATAAGGGTGCAATTAGGGCGGCTAAGATAGAACATGAAATACACATAGTGGAGGAGAGCAAAATAAAAATACCAAGAAATTCTTTAAGTATGTAAACAGTAAAAAAGGGAGGACAGACCGTATTGGCCCCATAAAGAATGAGGAAGGACATCTGGTTACAAAGGATGGGGAGATGTCGAAGGCATTGAATTTATTCTTCTCAGTCTTCACGAGGGAATCGTGGGGCTTCAGTAACCAAAACTGCAGTGTTTATCCTCGTGACATATCTCAGGAAGCACCCTCATGGCTAACAGGGGACAGAATTAGAATTAGACTTGGGAAACTTAACATTAATAAATCACTGGGACCGGATGGCTTGCACCCGAGGGTACTTATGGAACTCAGTCAAGTAATTGCCAGACCATTGTTCCTAATTTTTACTGACAGTCTACTGACTGGAATGGTACCAGCGGATTGGAGAAAAGCCAATGTAGCACCAATATTTAAAAAGGGCCAAAATACATCCCTGGGAATTAGAGACCAGTTAGCTTAACATCAATAGTATGCAAGCTATTGGAGTGGATGATAAGGGACTATATACAAGATTTTAGTAATGAAAACAGTAATCAACATGGATTAATGAAGAATTGTTCTTGCCAAACCAATCTATTAACTTTCTATGAGGAGGTGAGTTGCCATCTAGATAAAGGAAGGCCCGTAGACGTGGTGTATCTGTATTTTGCAAAAGCATTTGACACAGTTCCCCATAAACGTTTACTGTATAAAATAAGGTCCGTTGGTATGGACCATAGGGTGAGTACATGGATTGAAAACTGGCTACCAGGGCGAGTTCAGAGGGTGGTGATAAATGGGGAAAACTCTGAATGGTCAGGGGTGGGTAGTGGGGTCCCCCAGGGTTCTGTGCTGGGACCATCCCTATTTAATTTGTTCATAAACGATCTGGAGGATGGGGTAAACAGTTCAATCCCTGTATTTGCGAATAATACTAAGGTAAGCAGGGCAATAACTTCTCCGCAGGGTGTGGAAATCTTGCAAGAAGATTTGAACAAATTAATGGGGTGGGCAACTACATGGCAAATGAGGTTTAATGTAGAGAAATGTAAAATAATGCATTTAGGTGGCAAAAATATGAATGCAATCGGTACACCAGAAGGAGAACCTCTGGGGGAATCTAGGATGGAAAAGGACCTGGGGGTCCTAGTAGATGATAGGCTCAGCAATGGCATGCAATGCCAAGCTTCTGCTAACAAAGCAAACAAAATAAATGCATGCATTAAAAAAGGGAGTAACTTCGGGGATAATTCTCCCACTCTATAAGACTCTGGTCCGGCCGTACCTGGAGTGTGCTGTCCAGTTCTGGGCACTAGTCCTCAGGAAGGATGTACTGGAATTGGAGCGAGTACAAAGAAGGGCAACAAAGCTAATAAAGGGTCTGGAGGACATTAGTCATGAAGAAAGGTTGCGAGCACTGAGCTTATTCTCTCTGGAGAAGAAATGCTTGAGAGGGGATATGATTTCAATTTACAAATACCATACTGGTGACTCCACAATAGGGATAAAACATTTTCGCAGAAGGGAGTTTAACAAGACACGTGGCCACTCCTTAAAATTAGAAGAAAAGAGGTTTAACCTTAAACTACATAGAGGGTTCTTTACTATAAGAGTGGCAAGGATGTGGAATTCCCTTCCACAGGCGGTGGTCTCAGCGGGGGGCATCGATATTTTCAAAAAATGATCAATAGATAAGCACCTGAACAACCGCAACATACAGGGATATACAAGGTAATGCTGACATATAATCACACACATCGGTTGGACCTGTCTTTTTTCAACCTCACCTACTATGTAACTATGTAAGCAAACCTCGGTCCTTTCTATGAGTTTTAAGTAGCGATCCTATTGTCAATTAAGGAAATCCATAGCCAGACTCCTAACTGGGTACACTCTCTCTCCTACCCTCTGTGCCTTCTTTTCTCTTTATATGGCCCTCTTTCTACTTTTTCTTCTTTAGTCTTCCTCTGCTTACTCCATCTATTATTTCTTGCTCATTAGAGGTGTTAAAAGAGACATTTTGCTTCTAGCATTTCCAGTGACTACATGATATAACTGCAACGGTACAACTCTCTCCAAGTTGTTATAAAATTGTCATATTGCAATATTGCTCATGTTGATGTGCCTTCAGTACTGAATTCTGACTCTTGGTTCTTTCTTTACTAGTATACAGTACTGTATGTGTACTTATGCCAAAGTACCTGATAAACTCTATTCTTTAAAATTACTCTTATAGATCTTATACTGGAAGTGACAGGTGAGGAGAGATCTGCAAATTCTCAATCCCTATGTGGACCATGTATAATGAAGGAAATGTTCCATTTTCTAGAGTAAAGGAAAAAAAATGTGAAAACTTCCAACATGTTGAAAAATCAATAAATGCAATAATGAGCATTTTTGATACAGAAGTGAAATGTTATAGCTCAGGTATTAAAGTTTGTAATCAATGCTAGAACAGGATAATCACTTGCATTCAGTTCCTTAACTGAATATTTTGCAAACATAATTTATTGTTTAATTTTCATTACATTTATTTTAATTCACAATGGAAAAGGAATATAAAGTGATGATTTTTACAGCTATTTGATAAAAAAAATAGAACTATTACCTCACTATTTTGGTTTTGAGCTCATTTCCTAAAGAAGCCTATTCTGTGAGTGTACCGGACCTTGTGACATGCCTGAGTTTTAAAGGGCTTGTAATATATTATAAAGTAGAAAATGTTTAATTCATGCTCTACATATTTTATGTTAAAGGCGGAATGATAAGGTTTATATCCTGTCTGTCGGACTGCAGTTTATAATGTCTGAATATGTTGAAGTAACAAAGTGTTCCATTCAGGGCATGACCTGCACAATGCTGGCATTCCAGGACTGCAGTCTAACTCCCTCTTCTGTGATGCAGTTCTGTTGATTTCTAGATTCTTTGGATGTTCAGTACTGAGTGGGAAGACTTAACAGAAAATGACTACATTACATCAATAGTCCAGTAAAGACAATTGTAATGTTTTGGCTAAGGATAAAATTGCCCCTAATAGGATTAGATGATGTAGGCTATGAAAACCTTTTATCTTTGTAGTCGTACAAATCAATCCTAAACATTGTATTCACCTTTATTTTGTTTTAGTTCAGTAACCAGCCACTTTGAGATGTGAAAGAACAGTGTTTTGACCTCCTAAGGTCAAATAATGCAAAGGCCATAAGAATCTGTCTATGATGGTTTTTCAGTCATTCAAGTGACTTCTGCAGTTTATCTGATGGGAGGGAATTTCTAAGCACTTAAACCATTTTGGGTAGTCCAATTACCATTAGTCCATTACCATAAAGTTTTGCACAGGAGGCAATGTGTTGGCACGGCTCAATGCATGACTGTTGTTTACCCAACAGAGACAGGTGTTGAATGGAGTCACATAAGCAGCTGTTTACATACACTTAGGATGCAAGGTGCACCCTTTAAAGGGAAGTAAGGTATAGACTTTGGATAGAAAAGACAGAGGATTCAAAAGAGATGTGAGAAAGGCCAACACACACAGTTGGAGACCTGTGACATCATGTATCAGCAACTTAAAATGTATTTTTATCAAATGTAAAAGGTACCTAGGTAAGGGTGTTATAACAACCTTGTAAGTTGTATAGTTGATTACAATTAGGTGTGAAGGAGAAAACACACAGAGTTGGGGTCCTGGGACACCACATACAGTGGGGAAAATAATTATTTGACCTCCTGCAGATTTTGTAAGTTTTTCCACTTACAAAGAAATTAGGGGTCTACCATTTTTATCATAGCTGTATTTTAAATGATAGAGACAGAATATTAACCAAAAATCCAGAAAAAACACATGATACAAATGTTATAAAGAGTTGCAGTTCAGTGAGTAAAATAAGTATTTGATCCGCTACCAACCAACAATAGTTCTGGCTTCTACTGACTGGCTACAGTATGTAGAAATGTGGTACACAGATTAGTCCTGTCAATTTAAGAAGGTGCTCCTAACAATAACTAGTTATTTTTGTATAAAAGACACCTGTCTACAAAATCTCTTCTATTCACACCTCACCATCATGGGCTAGACCAAAGAGCTGTCAAATGACATCAGGGACAAGATTGTAGACCTACACAAGGCTGGAATGGGCTACAAGACCATCAGCAAGAATGACTCCAAGAGCACAACGTCGACTCATCCAGGAGGTCATAAAAGAACCCAGAACAACATCTAAAGAACTCCAGGCCTCACTTGCCTCAGGTAAGATCAGTGTTCATGATTCAATAATAAGAAAGAGACTGGGCAAAAATGGGATCCATGGGAGAGTTCCAAGGCCAAAGCCACTGCTGACCAAAAAGAACACAAAGGCTCATCTTACATTTACCAAAAAACATCTCGATTATCCCCAAGACTTTTAGGCAAATTTTCAGAAAATACTAAAGGAGAATGTCCGGCCATCAGTTCGTGAATTCAAGCTTAAGTGCACTTGGGTTATGCAGCAGGACAACAATGATCCGAAACACAACAGCAAGTCCACCTCCAAATGTTTCAAACAAAGAAAAATTTAGGTTTTGGGGTGGCCTAGCCAAAGTCCGGACTTAAATCCAATTGAGATGCTGTATCATGATCTTATACAGGCCGTTCATGCTGGAAAACCCTCCAATGTGGCTGAATTAAAACAATTCTGCAAAGAAGAGTGGGACAAAATTGCTCCACAGTAATGTGAAAGACTCATTGCCAGTTATCACAAATGCTTGATTGCAGTTGTTGCTGCCAAGGGTGGCACAACCAGTTATTAGGTTTAAGGGGTAATTACCTTTTTCACATAAAGCCAGGCAGGTTTGGACAGCTTTTTTTGCCTTAATGGAAACCATCATTTAAAAACTGCATTTTGTATTTACTCGGGTTATCTTTGTGTAATAATAAAATTAGTTTGATGATCTGAGTCATTTAAGTATGACAAATATGCAAAAAAATCAGAAAGGGGCAAATACTTTTTCACACAACTGTATATCGTCTCTAACACCCTTACCTAAGCAGCGTCACATGTGTTAGAGGGATATTGTAAGTTGCTAATTGGTGTGTCCTAGGTCCCCAACGTTCACCTGAACACCTTTTACAAATAAATTGTCTTTACCATTCAATAATTTGTACTATACTGTGCTCAAAGGAGTCTACCTTGTCCCTTAATTGTAGAAAAACTTCCAATTTTTGACCAGACCTTATATCACCTCTGATTGGCCATGTGTTTGTTGGTCATATGTTTTGTCTGCATTCCCCATTGCTTTAAACTTCATAGAGCCAAAGATTTAGAATCTTTTAGAGGCACAAGCTACTGAGTTACTGAATTTGATAAACACAATAATATAGTGCTGGTTAAAAGTCACCCTGTAATTGTCAACACTCCACCCACCTATAGAATGACTTGTTACACCAGCTGGATCTTGTTGCTGTGTTCCCAATGATCCAAACTAAAGCCTAATACACACTACTAGTTTTTTTGTTGGGGTTAAACGAAAAAAAAAACCTGACAGCTCAGGTAGGAACCGCTGTACTAACGATCCGATGTTAGTACAGTGATCTCTCCTACTGAGCTTTTGTGTTCTGACAGGGGGCTGGCCCCCCGCTAGAACACTCTGGTCAGCACTCTCAGCCAATGGCTTAGAGCACTGACAGGGGGGCAGTCAGCAAACCTTTTTTGGTCATGAGCCTTCGACAGAAGCCGGCCGGCTTCTGTCGGACTGGCTGCCGTACACACTGGCCGAATGCTGGCCGTTTTCTACTGAACCGGCACATGTTGGCCAATATTTGGCCCATGTGTACTAGGCTTTAGTACGCTTACTATTTCAGTACTCCTCTAAGGTATTTGAATGCCTTTCCCTTAGATTCAGTCTTGTTACTGTGACTGAATTTACAGCCTTTGTACAACTAGCCCAACATGAATTATTGTGTATGTGTCACCGGCGCAAAACCCCTAATTCCTCCAAGACTCTTTCAACCGTATGTATCAGGGTTGCTGCATTCAAATAAGACCCTTCATTGAGATGGTAATTGGTTTTTTCATGCATTGAATAATATATGGTTATATTTTTTTGATTTAAAGTTTTAAGTATATGCACATGAGAATATTTACAAGTGATTATTTGGATTAACTAGCCCAACATGTCAAGCAGCACACATTCAAGTTTGTGAGGTGAAAATAGAAAGAAAATGAAATAATGTTATCCTGTGATATCAAATCGCTATTTACATGCATGCTTATTACTGAGATAATTGAAGCTGTAAGAACCGGTTGAAATGAGAAAAAAGAACTCAACACGAAAGAATTATGTTTCTATTTCTGTATGCCACTTCAAGTACAAGAATAATTTCTGTAGACAGGAACATGGGTGTACTATTGGTTCAACAATGTCTCCTGTTGCAGCCAACTCTCTATGTGTAGGAAATGGAAAGGAGAACACACTACCCAAGGAACAGCAGCAAGCCACTGGTTCAGAAATGTGTATTATACCTGGGTCAAAATCAAAAACCAAAAGTTACAAGCTTTCACTGAACACAGGAAAATAGGATGTTTGTTTTGCAAATGTATAAGCACCCTGCTTAATGAATTTGGTGAAAATGTACTTTGCAAAGAATACCCAATCGTGCGCAAGAAAAATAAAGGAATATTGCACATGACTGGATGATAGAAGTCAGCAGAGCTTCTGCTCTTTCGATATGCTCAGAGTAAATTCCCTTGCAAAGTGAACAGCCCATTTGCCTTTAGTAAATTCTCCCTATTAACCCCAATATAAAGTTCACATACAGGACCAGAGTTTTCATTTTTTTCTCTATCCACCGTATGCCTGCCCTAAACAATTGCTTGGAAAACTGTCCTTCCAATAGCATGTGTGCTGTTTCACATTAGCATTAAAAAATAATCACACAGTGGATTTAAATCCCGAGGCAGCTTAAAATTAACCTGTGCTCTGCTTATGCAGGCCCCTTTAATGCTGGCCCCTGCAATGACTTATTCTAAGTGTTCATTTGCTTCCCTGCCACACTGTTGGACTGACAAAGTAACATAGCCTATACTTCTGAGTAATGGGAAGCATGTGACTTCCTCCTATGTGATAGCAATGATGCTTGGCACCGTACACTGTCACATAGAGATAGCAAGAGACCTCAGTCCTATGCAAGTTTCAGCTCTTGACTTGAAGCATACACAAAGCTTCTTATTGTAAGCATTTGCAGGGGCAATATTCAAGTGAACCTGTTTTTTGCCCATGCTGGGTAATGGATACACATAACTGGGGGTGAAGATAAATACCCTCTACCTTTAGGTATAGGCTAGGGGCATGTAACAAGCCCCCTGTTCCATCCACACTAACCTTGATAATTAGCAGCTCGGTGCTGTTACATGGGGCATTGACAGAGTCCTCCTCAGCCAACTTAGCCCATTGTAAGCAGAGGGCAGTAGTCAAGTTGCTTTGTCCTGTAAGAGCAAAGCACAAGTTAACCACAAGTTTCCTTAATCACCGAATCCTGGGCTGTTCCTGTAGCCCATACCACTCTCCCAGCCTTTTCCAGGGCTGTCCCTGGAGACCTCGACCACCCACTCAGCCTCTTCGCAGCCGCCCATTCATTTCCCAGCATGACTGGGGCAGAGACTAGAGGTCAGCTGACTGGTGAGGAATGT
Source organism: Lithobates septentrionalis (assembly GCA_037952835.1). Classification (NCBI taxonomy): domain Eukaryota; kingdom Metazoa; phylum Chordata; class Amphibia; order Anura; family Ranidae; genus Lithobates; species Lithobates septentrionalis. The sequence goes on along the minus strand of JBBDGP010003160.1, from coordinate 97,967 downwards.
GAAGTGGGAGGGGCTGGAGGAGACCCTAGCTCCTGATTTCGGCATAGGTGTCACTGCTGCAAGACACCACAAAGTTCGGAGACACAGTAAGTAACACTACCTGTGATTATAGTTGCCATTAAAAGTCCCCACTACAGTTCTCAGATCAGCAGATGACCTTGATCAAGAGCACCTAAGTTGGCTGATCAGAACTCCCCCCAGCACTGCCACTCATCACATTCCCCCCATCAAGGAGTAAGAGAAGGAATAAAAATAGAGAATACATGGAAGGGAGAGAAAAAAGAAGGGGAGGAACAAAGAAAGAGGGAGAGAAAGAATAAGAGAACAAGAAAAACGGCTAGAGAGAGGGATGGGGGCAACAAGAAATAAGGAAAGACAGAGGTAAAAGGGAAAGAAAAAAGAACAAAGAGAAAGAGTGGTACATCCTGAAATGTACCATAAGGGGTTTTCATACTGTGCTGGAAGGAACTTGGAGAGCTAAATGTCTGTGGGTTAGGGGTGCAAATTAATTGTCTTGCCTTGGGTGCTGACACCCCACGCTACGAAAATAATTTTAATGTTGGGGGTCCCCACAACTTGGGAAATTTTATCAAGGGGTCACGTACTAGGAAGGTTGAGAACCACTGTCCTAGACAGAAGGCATGCCCTGCTCCACAGTTCAGAGGCACAACATCAGTGTGTAATTGATAACGAGTTGTGGTTCTGTAGTGGACCAATAGATGTAGATAAATTGCAGTCTTTGTCCTCCTTACAGTGCCCAGGAAGAGGAGAGGGGTAGCAGGTTGCTTGCTATTGGCCGTGAGGCTTGAAGTAGCAGCCAGCTATATGAGCAGCATACAATAAGTGACTTGTGTGGCCTAATATGAAATCTGTCCCTGTTCACATGGGAAGGTGTTTTAAGAACCTTTTGAGCAATGTCAGTTGCATGAGAGTGGATGAAAAGATAAAGTTTGAAGAGCACATGGAAACTCATACAGACTAGTATCTGCATTTGAAATCTCAGCACCCACTAGAATACAAGATGCAGGTCAGTTCTACACTGTCAGGCTGAGACTGTACTGTACAACCAACACATGTTGGTACACCCAAGTTCCTATCTAAAGACATGGAATACAAACACTTTGAAGGAACTTGTGACTCCACAGACTGAGCCTTTGTTAAAAAAAAAAATGACAAGATCCAGCAAAGAAGTCAAGAGGTAGAGCTAAGATAACAATATAATTAAAAATGTGGCTGGAGTATATGAAAAACTCAAGAGGGATATTCGACAAACATGTTTTTTCAAACCCATATCATGCTTCTGAAAGAAATGCTGTATCTATGCCAGAAAAATCCAATACCCATGTATGAGCATTAGGTATATTGACGTAAGTGGTGAAGAAGGTTTACAACTCCTGTTAACTTCAGTTAATACAGATGTTGAATTTTATGGAAAAAAGCCTTTTGCCCCCTTTTATTTATATGTATCCTGCTGAGGCAGGTTTCTAAACAATAACCATATCTCAAGTTACATACTCTGGCTAACACCTGTCTAGTGTGCATAACTTTCTGGAATTAGACCCATAAATATGACCAATTAATGTTGGGGAATTCCCTCCTATTAGATGAACAAAATAAATAATTTGGATGAGTGGTGAAATGCTTTCACAGATAACAGAATGTCCAGTTGTATTTGATACATACAAATAAATGCCATAACATGTATTTGTCTCCGTAATTTTTCCTACAACCTGGCTATACAATGCATCACATTTTTTGGGTCAGTTCTCACAAATGGAAATTGTAAGGGTGAAGTACTTTGACACTAGTTGGAATGGGAAGTTGCATGAAAAAGGAAATATGGATGTGGCCAAATGGGCATGATCCAGAGGGATGCAATTTATGAGTGTAAGCAAAGAAGGGGGGTATAGTGACGCTTGGAGAGAGACAAATAGTGAGGAGTAAGGCTATAAGTGAAAATAGTAAATTTATAAGTGTACTATGCTTCACTCCTACCACAAACTGGGTTAATGGCTTTTTAGCTCTTGGTCCTCACTAATAAGATTTCCAAATGCATTGCCCTGCCAAAGGTTACACTACATTTAGTTTTTTTGGCTTCACTGTACTCTGTTTTTCTTTGGTCTGGTCAGGGTTTTCCTAAGGTCAGTGTTTGATTGCTCATGTCTGCTTCTAGAGAAAGTGAAGATAGAGCTTTGCTTCATCTAGCCAACTGCATTGCCTGTGCATCCCATCCCGGCATATATTTCAGAACAAGATTTCTCAAAGTTTGGGACTTTAAATGGACGCAAGGCAGTAATATAAAAAAGTACAAAATTTATTTGACAAATAAATCAGTCAGTAGTGTAACAAAAATACAAATATAAATATAAACAAATGGCTGATGATAATAAACATCTATATAGAGGGAAACCAGCTTAAGGAGAGGAGGGAGCTCGCAACGGAATGTCCGACGCGTTTCAATTGCACTATGAAGTGCGGATCTTCCTCAGGGACTTTACAATTTGCACCACTCCCAATGCTGTAGTTCCCAAATATACAGTTATTTCACCAGCAGCTGAAAAGACACACTCAAGTGGTAGGAATGAAAACATTCATCCATGCCAGACCGAGAAACACCATCCAAAGGACAACCTGAATTCACCCATGCTCCAAGAAATTGCTCGTAGTCACTTGTGGGGGAGTTTTGTTTAAACAGTGTCAGGATAATGTCTAACTTAATAGTGAAGGCTTAATTGATGTATATATATTTCATGGAGGGTTGTATCACATCCAGAGAGGGTTCTCATATCAAACGATGGAGAAGTATCCCACCTGCAATTGTATGCAATGAGACCCTGAGGTTTACATCCTTGAGGACAATTGCTTATAGAGTGGCAATTGTTACCACCTTAATGGATGGAGCGGAGGTGTGTGGTCCGTCAGCTGCAAAGTCAAAAGTGCAGGGCAATGCACTTCTTTGGTCAATCATGGAGAGGCCTGTTCTAAGTGGAACCTGTCCTGTTAAACAGCTATATGGTCTTGGCCACCGTGCTGCAGCTCAGTTGAAGGGTCTTGGCAATCTTTATGTAGGCCATCTTTATGTAGAGCAACAATTCTTTTTTTTTTTCCAGATCCTCAGAGAGTTCTTTGCCATGAGGTGCCATGTTGAACTTCCAGTGACCAGTATGAGAAAGTGAGAGCGATGACAACAAATTTAACACACCTGCTCCCCATTCACATCTGAGACCTTGTAACACTAATGAGTCACATGACACCAGGGAGGGAAAATGGCTATTTGGGCCCAATTTGGACATTTTCACTTAGGGAAATACTCACTTTTGTTGCCAGCGGTTTAGACAATAATGGCTGTGAGTTATTTTGAGGGGACAGAAAATTTACACTGTTATACAAGCTGTACACTCACTACTTTACATTGTAGCAGTGTCATTTCTTCAGTGTTGTCACATGAAAAGATATAATAAAATATTTACAAAAATGTGAGGGGTGTACTCACTTTTGTGAGATACTGTAAATACCCTGGAATCTAGTTCATCTGAATCATCCCAGTCTGTGGGGAAGCTCAGGAGGCAGGAGGAGAAGAAACCCAAACCTGATGTATTGAAAAGCAGAATACATATCAAAATCATAACATTTACATATATGTGACCCATTTTCAGAACGTAAGCGAGGTAAAAAAATTAAGCACTCTTACGAAAATTATCATATATCACACTTTAATATCCTATAAGCTGTACATATTGCAGCCAATAGTTTTCAGTGGTTTTCAAATACGTTAGAAAAGAGGTGAGAGAGATCACAAGGTTTCCAGACAGCCCATTTAAAAATCTCCTCTTCTAGCACTTGATCTTCCAGAAAAAGTTAATTGCTGTAATTGTTTGGAGGTGCGTTATGTGAACTGTAACCCGTTAGAGTGTCTGTAAAATGGGTGACACCATGAAAGGAATCCTGATCGCTGAGTAACATGGGCATTAATTATCACACAACAGACCCAAATGGGAGCCTTGCCCAAATAACGACACCAAAGCTACTTTATGTTGGAAAGGTTAAGGCCACAGCTTTCTTGGGACTAAACAGCATACTTCATTCCAGTATAAAAGCAAACAACGTAAAAACAAAACAAAAAACCTGATTACTTTTGAATATGCAACTAAATTAATCTAGCCTAAGCCCAAGAAATTCTACCAATAAAGCTGGAGGTGATTGTAGCCGTATTAGTGCACTTGCGACAATTGAGTACTGTCCATAATACTTTTTTTATTTGCACTAACATACAATTTTTCAGGACAAGCTTTCGGGGGATGTCTTTTTCATGGACAAGTCAATGGCAGAAACTGGTAGACAGATATGCAAAACACCTGCAAGAAGTAATTTCTGCAAAAGGGGGCAATAACAGTTTCTAAGGCCAAGGTGTACTTACTTTTTCCATGTTACATCTATTTAGAGTATCTGTAACATGTGTGACACCATGAAAGGAATCCTGACTACTGAGTAACATGGGCATTAATTATAAGTCCCCAGAGAGCCTCAGCCTTGCATCAGGGTCCCCAGAGAGCCTTTTTTCTGCACTGGAAAAACACAGGTCAACGCTATAGCACATAGATAACAATTGTTTTCTATTTGCCCCATTCACACTACAACACTGTTCTGATGTGTGGTGCAGTGCAGCATGCCTGCATTTTCTGTACTGGACGTTATCACACAGCACAACACATCACACTGCTGTGACATTATAGTTAGTTTCATAGTTAGTCAGGTTGAAAAAAGACACAAGTACATCCAGTCCAACCAAAAAAATAAATAAAGTAAAATAAAAAATACGTACAATCGTACAATCCAATATACCTAATTCTATACCCACAGTTGATCCAGAGGAAGGCAAAAAACCCCAGCAGAGCATGCTCCAATTTGCTACAGCAGGGGAAAAAATTTCTTCCTGATTCACCAAGAGGCAATCGGACTTTCCCTGGATCAACTTTACCTATAAATGTCAGTATCCAGTTATATTATGTACATTTAGGAAAGTATCCAGGCCTTTCTTAAAGCAATCTACTGAGCTGGCCAGAACCACCTCTGGCGGGAGTCTATTCCACATTTTCACACCTCCCTTTGTGAAGAAACTTTCCGTATTTGGAGATGAAATCTCTTTTCCTCTAGAGGTAAAGAGTGCCCCCGTGTCCTTTGTGTTGACCGTAAAGAGAATAACTCAACACCAAGTTCACTATATGGACCCCTTATATATTTGAACATGTTGATCATATCCCCCTTATTCTCCTCTTCTCAAGAGTGAATAAATTCAGTTCCTCTAATCTCTCCTCATAGCTGAGCTCCTCCATGCCTCTTATCAGTTTGGTTGCCCTTCTCTGCACTTTCTCCAGTTTCCCGATATCCTTTTTGAGAACTGGTGCCCAAAACTGAACTGCATATTCCAGAGGAGGTCTTACTAATGATTTGAACAGGGGCAAAATTATATCTCTCTCTCTGGAGTCCATACTTCTCTTAATACAAGAAAGGACTTTGCTCGCTTTCAATAAAGTGATAAGCATTGCATTGCTCCCTGCCAACAGTGCACAATGAAATGCTGCATTTTAGTGTGAATGTAGCCTAATACATTATTAAATCCAACTTGTTAAAATAAATGGTCACATCCATCACAACGGTGTATAAATATTTATCCACAGGAGCTAAATATATTACCAGAACACACTCATGATACCCCCCAAAAAACAGGTAGAAAATAACCCTAGCTGTGACATATACAGTGCCTTGAAAAAGTATTCATACCCCATGAAATTTTCCACATTTTGGTCATGTTACAACCAAAAACGTAAATGATTTTTATTGGGATTTTATGTGATAGACCAACACAAAGTGGCACATAATTGTGAAGTGGAAGGAAATTGATAAATGGTCTTCAAAATTTCTTACAAATAAATATGTGAAAGTGTGATGTGCATTTGTATTCAGCCCCCCTGAGTCAATACTTTGTGGAACCACCTTTCACTGCAATTACAGCTGCCAGTATTTTTGGGTATGTCATAAACAGTAGAAAGAGTCGGCAACACTGAAATCCTTGAAGTGTCATTTATTGGTACATCAGAGTGACAATAAAACAATAGCCCTAACGCGTTTCGGCAGAAGCCTTAGTCGTAGCTAGTTTGAAAATAGATATGGCAAGATATATATATATATATATAATTTATATATGTATATATATATATATATATATATATATCCCTACACAGACTCCACCTTTAAACAATTAGCATATTTAATTGATAACACAGATCATTGAAGTGGATGGTGAGTGACTACATCTGTTTTTGCCAAAAAAGAAAAGGGGATTTTCAAATGTTGAGCCAAAAATAGGAAAAAGTGTGAAAGAAAGTGATGGAAATTACTTCATGAGATGTTGAACATTATTCTTCCAAGTTAAAAGGAAGAAAGAATGTGGAACAATTGCTAGTTCAAGTTCTGTCAAATTGGACGGAGAGTGTCTGTGAAGAGCAATTTTTAAGTCTTGCCACAGATTCTCAATTGGATTTAGGTCTGGGCTTTCACTGGGCCATTCTAACACATGAATATGCTTTGATCTAAACCATTCCATTGTAGCTCTAGCTGTATGTGTATGGTCCTTGTCCTGCTGGAAGGTGAACCCTCGCCCCAGTCTCAAGTGTTTTGCATACTCTAACAGGTTTCAAGATTGCCCTGCATCCCCACAACATGTTTCACGATGGGGATGGTGTGTGCAGGGTGATGTGCAGTGTTAATTTTCCGCCACACATAGTGCTTTGCTTTTAGGCCAAAAAGTTAAATTTTGGTCTCATCTGACCAGAGCACCTTCCTTCTTAAAAATGTTTGCTGTGTCCCCCACATGGCTTCTCGCAAACTGCAAACGGGACATCCTATAGCTTTCTTCTTGCCACTCTTCCATAAAGGCCAGATTTGTGGAGTGCACAACTAATAGTTGTCCTGTAGATAGATTCTCGACCTGAGCTGTGGATCTCTGCAGCTCCACCAGAGTTACCATGGGCCTCTTGGCTGCTTCTCCGATTAATGCTCTCCTTGCCCGGCCTGACAGTTTAGGTGGACAGCCATGTCTTGGTAGGTTTGCAGTTGTGCCATACTCTTTCCATTTTCGGATGATGGATTGAACAGTGCTCCGTGAGATGTTCAAAGCTTGGGATATTTTTTTATAACCTAACCCTGCTTTAAACTGCTCCACAACTTTATCCCTGACCTGTCTGGTGTGTTCTTTGGCCTACATGATGTTGTTTGTTCACTTAGAGGTTTGTTAGAGAACCTGAGTAGGGATGGGGTGAACGGACCCCTGTCGGTTCGCACCAGAACTTTCGAACACCGCAAAAGTTCAAACCCGAATAACAAACCCCATTAAAGTCAATGGGACCCGAACGTCAAAAATCAAAAGTGCCTATTTTGAAGGATTATATGCAAGTAATTGGGCATACAATGGTTATAGGGGTCCGGGTCCTGCCCTGGGGGACATGTATCAATAAAAATAGTTTGTGAAAAACGTCATTTTTAAATGAGCAGTGATTTTTTGATCTTTAAAGTGAAAGCATAAAAATGAAAAATGGACACCTGGCGTGGATATACCAGAGCTTAGAACCTGGAGATTGCGGCGGTCCATGTCTGGACCTGGACTGGGGAGGCGAGGAGGGGGACCTGAGTAATTTCACCTTACAGAGTTTTCTGTAAAGGTGAACTTACCCTTTAATAGTTAGTAATAGATAAGTTATTATTAGTTAGCTATTATTTTAGATTTTCAAAAGTTTGGGTTTTTGAATTTCCGTTTTTTTTTTTAATTTCCAATTTTGTTTGAATTTCCGAATTTTTAATTTTTTTGGAATTTCCAATTTTTTTCAGAATTTCCAATTTTTTTCTAATTTTTTCGAATTGACAAGTTTTTTTCAAATTGACAAGTTTTTTTCAAATTGAAAAATTTTTCAGAATTTTTTCGAATTTCCCGTTTTTTTCAAATTTTTTAGAATTTCCGATTTTTTTAAATTTACAAATTGCAATCATAACGAATGACCCGAAAAATGAAAAAAAAAAACCTGAATAAAACGAAAACAAACACATTTTTCGGCAGTGCACATGTCTAGCAAACAGGCATGGGTTCCCCCCCAGTCTGTTACCAGGCCCTTTGGGTCTGGTATGAATATTAAGGGGAACCCTGCGACAAACTTTTTTAAAAAATGGCGTAGGGGTCCCCCCAAAATCCATACCAGAACCTTATCCGAGCAAGCAACCTGGCAGGCCGCAGGAAAGGGGGGGAACGAGAGAGTGCCCCCCTCCTGAACCGTACCAGGCCACATGCCCTCAACATGGGGAGGATGCTTTGGGGTCACCCCCAAAACACCTTGTCCCATCTTGATGGGAACAAGGGCCTCATCCCCACAACCTTTGCATGGTGGTTGTGGGGATCTGCGGGCGAAAGGGCTTATCGGAATCTCGAAGCCCCCTTTAACAAGGGGACCCCCAGATCGCGGCCTCCCCCCCTATGTTAATGGGTATCGGGTACATTGTACCCTTACTCATTCACCAAAAAAAGTGTCACAACGTTAAAAATAAGACAGCTTGGGACAAGTCCTTTACTATAAAAAAAAAACTGTCCCGCGATGTCCATTTATCTTCGATCACAGTGCCGATGGACCGAGAATAAAAAAAATGCAACAACTCCGCCTCCATCGGAGGCTCCCACTGACTGAATCCTCTTCATGATGACAGCTGTTATATAGCTGAGGGTGGGGCCACCCGTTGACGTAAACGGGTGACCCCGCCCCCTTCTGACGTCACGTGACGGTGTTCCATGGCTTTCGAATTTGCCGTGAACACCGCATAATGTTTGCTGTTCGGCGAACAGGCGAACATCGGGCTCATCCCTAATCAGGAAGGCTCCAATTTGCACCCAAACCCCTCAGGCCCAAGGTCACCCCCCAGACTGGGGAGTGCCTCAAAGGCCCCGACAACCTAGTGCTACATCTCCAGCTTCTTCCACCTGACAACTCCTGCCCAGCTGGGCTGACTCTAGGTATTTAAGGAGGGCTGCCCCTTGCCAATACAGATTGGGGATTAGACAGAGCTCCTTAGAACACTCCAGACAGCGCCACCTCTCTTCCCCTCCTTCCTTCTAGAATCCTCTAGAAGCGGAAGGGAGGTAATCGAAAGATGATGCTATTTGTGAGTCACCAGCCTACACTGAGCCAATCCCAACCCACACAGATCAACACAAACAGCCTGATTAAATTTCCCTGCTCTTACAAAAAATCCTAATTCTAGCACCTCCTAAGGTAGAGGGTGCTACATGTGCAAAGTTAGTAGAGACATCTCCCAACAGACTAAAGGCTGTAAAAAAGCAAAATCTGGTCCAACAAAATACTGACATTTAATTTTTATTCTTTCTGACATGTTGGTGTTATATCTTTCACTTGGATGTTATAAGTTGCAGTGAGTAAATACAACTGGATGAAACAAAAACTGTGACTGTCTTCATTTCAGGCTGCAAAACAACAAAATGCGATTATTTTAAAGGGGGTGTTTATTTTCTACACCTACTGTAGGTGACAGGACAATGATGTGGCATTTGACATATGCAGTGTCTGTTAGCTGTTTTTTTTTTTCGCTTAGGCTTTAAGCAGAACAGCCACATATATTAGAAGTATTTTAGCATATTCCGTTAAGCATCTCCTAACTTCATGCTATGCTTCAATCAGGGCTCCTTTTTCCTTTAGCTCAAGGGGCCCTACATTCTATTTGAATTGCTGCTAACAAAACATGTTTTTCTTTTTTTTTTTAAATTAAAAAGGATGTTTTCTTTTACATAAATACATTTTTAATAAGGTATGGTTTAAAATTGCTGTTGCATATGTATACTGTTTTAATAACTGTAAATAAGGGCTAGCCATCATTTCTTCTAGAAAATGCAAATCAGACCCTCCAGTTGTGTGGATACAGGCAGTGACATCACAGCATGGATCACGAGCGTCTCCCAAAGGAGACGAATTCCATTTAATGGCATGTTGATGAGTCTTTGTATTTTCTCTTGTTTCCCTTCTAAATAATGAGGCTTTTCAGAGGCAGCACTGTTCGCTTGGCCTCTTGTTTGGGCTCAGTCACAAATAGCCGACTGTGTGGTGTGGCATCTACACAGCAAAACAAATCAACATCCTAACAAATGAGGGATGTTCACAGCCAGCTCCATGATCCAAATTCTAATGAGCTCTATCCCTTCTTATGGCGTGAAGATTAGAACTTAAACTGTGGTTCGTTTGATAGAAAAATACTCCAGGGTTAGCTCTTGAAACAACAAGGATCTTATCAAAGTTAATTATAGATCTTCACTTCCTTCAGTTATTTAACTATTTTAATAGGCTTTCAAAAATACTTATTGAAAATTTCCAATTCTAAGTGCTTTTTCCATTGCTCTGTGGTCCAGTTCTGATGCTCAGGTACCCATACTAGCAGGGCCAGCCCTACAATGGGTCTCGGTGAGTCCACTGGACCCAGGCGGCACTTTAAGAGGGGCGACAACAGGGGTGCACTGCCCGAGGACCAGAGGCTTCCTCGCTCTAGCATGCAGTGTCAACCTTGCATCATACTCCGCTCCCCAGCCCCACTCCGCTATGCCCCCTAGCAGTACAAGTTGTACGGCTGCGAAGCGGGCGTGGCTAGGAAGCAAAGTGGGGCGGGAGGTGGAGCAGCTCTCATGGAACAGCACCGGTTTCAATAGCAGAAGCACCCGCCGTCACTGCAGCACTGCTGTCGCTGCATGTTGCATCACTGAGCCATGATCGGAGCATAGTGGGTCGATGTCGGTAAAGGGGGGAGCTTTCGTGGTGCTGCACAATAAATATATCTGTGAGCTGAGCTGATGTTTTTGGGCATGTCTCTTTGCTGGAGGGGGTAGGTCTCTTTGCTGGAGGGGGTATGTCTCTTTGCTGGTTTGGACTGTCTCTTTACAATATGGGGATGTCTCTTTGCTTTATGGAAATATCTCTTTGCTTTATGGAAATTTCTCTTTGCTTAATTTATGGAAATATCTCTTTGCTGAATATATGGGGATGTCTATTTGCTGAATATATGGGGATGTCTCTGCTGGATTGGGTTGTCCCTTTACTTTAATTTATTGTACAGTAGTTGGTGACCATTTAACAGGCGTATGCAATTTTAAAGAGTGACATATTAAGTATCTATTTATGCGGCATAACATCATATTTTATATTTGACCAAAAATTTGCCATTATATTGTATTTGTGTGCACTAAAATTCATTAAACATTTTCTTCTTCCTGAAATTTTGCCTTTAAAAATGGCTGTTCAAACATTGTGTGACTTAAAAAAATTGTAGCGGCCATCATTTTATTCTCCAGGGCCTCTGCTTAAAAAATATACAATGTTTGGGGGTTCTAAGTAATTTTCGAACAAAAAAATGCTGATTTTTATATGTACCCTGTTTCCCCGAAAATAAGACCTAGCGTGATTGTCGGTGATGGCTGCAATATAAGCCCTACCCCCCCAAATAAGCCCTAGTTAAAGTCCTTGTAGATCTTATTTTCAGGGTAGGGCTTATTTTCGGGGAAACAGGGTAGGGCTTATTTGGGGGGTAGGGCTTATATTACAGCCATCACTGACAATCACGCTAGGTCTTATTTTCGGGGAAACAGGGTATGTGAGAAATGTCAGAACTGGCCTGGTTATGAAGTGGTTAAAACACCCAAAACATTATATAGATTCTGGAAGCAGAGGCCCTGTAGAATAAAATGCTGGAAGTTGCAGATTTAAGTAACACAATATTAGTGCAACTGTTTATGAATGCCTCTATATAAGCTTTAACATTTTAAAGTCATTTGAAAATGTTTGAATATTTTGGATATTATTCTGGAACTAAACAACACATTGATTTTATCCATATATTTGTTTGGACTGTGCTTTGTATCCTGTAGAATCCTCAATAAAAATTGATTGAAAGTAAAAATGTTTTAATATTTTATATTACAGTTTCCATAAAAATAATCCCTGTGATCCAGATAAGAAGGTCCTTGTGCTGGCACCTCCTGGTGTAGGTTGACAAAAAGCAGAAGACGCTTCTTGTGTGGGTGGAACAATTAAGCGGAATTTTAAATGTACCTCCAGGGTACAAGTTTTTGACACACACACTACGTTACACAAACAAAAAATACATCATTTATTGTATATATATACAATAAAAAATTATTGATGTCATTAAAACACGTGATCAACCGAACTTTGTGTGACACAAATTGCAACAGCTCGCAGGCTTATACCTTTTCCCAACACTCATCATCGACATGTTTCATAATAGATAGGCTCTTTCTCAGGATAGGCACTGAGGTATGAGCTTATTCACATCATCCAATCTGGATTTTCAAAAATATCAAAATACAAAAAAGGACTCATGTATCTATATCCCAGCAGGGCACTAAGATGTATTGTACGGCATCCATTCATATATAGACAGGGGTGGACCAACACTATACACATATGTAGTTCACCTTCTCAGAACTCCCAACTTCAATTGCTACCTATAGAATGATGTCCAGATACTGATAAGAATAATTTAAAAGGATCCACACAATATAATGATTAAATAGGTAATAGGTCTCCACTCAGACAAGCCAGCCTCCTGCTTGGAATGGCGGAAGTGCTTGAAGATGTAAGGTAAGTAAAGATTCTTCTACAGCAACCCCTAGGCATAACAAGCTTTTATTCCTTGCAGTTGGGGGAAGTAGTAAGGGTTGATTTTCTTTTTTGAATTTTCATGGAGTTTGACATTAGGACAAAGTGCACTAACCCTTTCTGTCATTACAAAGATCTTTTATATATTTTTACAGAGATCTTTTATATATTGTTGTATGTTTTTTATCTCTGTAATGACATAACCAGCGCCATATTGAGCCTAGGCAGAAACCCAAGGCCATCTTGGAGAA